>JAJHPC010000004.1:7389924-7989924 GCA_024447665.1 Juncus inflexus
GATATTTGAAGAAGTAGAAGAAGGTGATGAGGTGGTATCAGCGGCTGACGTGGCGAGCTCATCGAGCAAATCCAAAGAAGATATAGCAGCCATCAAGATTCAATCTTTGTACCGCGGTTATCTGGTAAGTACCAAACAAGTTTTTCTATGAATTTTACTATTTCTATTTATTTCAAAAGTTTTTTAAACTATCATTTTGACATTTTTTTGAAAAAAAAAATTAGGACATGAGGAATATATATGGCATCTATCATGTTTCACTAAATTTATAGTTCAAATCATTATAATTCACTTAAACTCTTCAAATAACATAACATGACATAACATGAAATGTATGATATATATGATCGATTTTTATATGTTATTCTTCATGTAAACTAGGCAAGGCGGGCGGTTAGAGCATTGAGAGCACTAGTGAGATTGAAGACGCTCATAGAAGGCGATTCAGCGAAACACCAAACCGCCACTGCACTGAAAGCCATGCAGGCATTGACACGAATTCAGTCACAAGTACGTTCACGAAGGATAAGGATGCATGAGGATAATCAGGCTCTTCACACTCAGCTCCAGCTAAAACATCAACGAGATATCGAAAAACTCAAAGTATATATTCCTCTTTGTGGTCCTTAAACCTTAAACCTTAATTATCTTGTCTTCTATAGCTTTAAACCCTAATAAAGACTAATTTATGTTGTTTGTTTACTTTATTTGCAGTTGACTGAAGATTGGAATAGTAGCCTTCAGTCAAAAGAGCAGATCGAAACACGTTTACAGAATCGGCAGGAAGCGTCTATGCGAAGAGAAAGAGCACTTGCTTATGCATTCTCTCATCAGGTATATTATCAATCTCTTTTGAATTAATATCCATTTTATTCATCAAATTTTGTATATTCCTTCTACTTATGACATTCAAATTGTAATCTAAAGATCAAAACCGATATAACAGTGGAAAGCCTCGTCAAGATCCGTGTCAACAACATTTCTTCCGGATCCAACCAACCCGCAGTGGGGCTGGAGCTGGCTCGACCGTTGGATGGGGGTCCCACGACTCAGTGAGACTAGTATCACCGAGCGACAATCAACCAATAGCCTCAAGTCATTTACCTCTTCAAAAACTACACGTAAATCCATCGAAAATAAGCTAAACAACCCCATTATGTCCCCAGAGCGTCCCTCTTCTCCGGCCTTATCATTATCCCGCATGTCTGTCGCCTCACTATCAAGCCCGAAAATATCATCTGCAAGAAACAGTCATTTCAGTGCCACGTCATCTATGCTGTCAGGCGGACCATCTTCTAGAAGCTATATGCAACCGACTGAGTCCGTTAGGGCAAAGTCTAGACTTGTCAGGGCAAGTACTGATCAGAGCGAGAAAGGTGAGATAACCGAGGAGAAAAAAGAGAAAGGTTTCGGGAAAAAACGATTGTCATTTTCGGTGGTTGATAGCAAATCCGGGACGAATCAAGGGAGGGTGAGAAGAAATGTAGGCACATCTAAGTCATCGGATGTTGCATCTGTTAAGAGTGTTTCTTCTTTCAAAAGTGTTTCTTCTTTCGCATGAGTTGTGATATGTTTTGAGAACCTTTTTCAAGAGCTGTTTGTTTATTTGTTTGTTTTGTGTGAACTTGTTCTTCATAAGAGCTTTTTTCATGTAAAAAGCATTTATTTTTCCATATGCATTTATTTGTATTTGTGTGTGATCTTTTTGGTTTTCGTGTGATCTTTTGGTTGAGGCTGCATTTATTTGTTGAGATTTATGTATGTATGTAATCTGAAGGAGAGACCGACTTTGCTGAATCTGAAATTGATTTGAATGTACATAACAATGTAAAAGTTGTTTATGGAATTTGTGTATTTTATATATATCTTTTTTATTAAATTATAGGGAAATTGTTCAAAAACCCCCTAACTTTTTTGGTATTTGTCAAAAACTCCCTAACTTTTCAAATTCTTCAAAAACCCCCTATAAAGTCATTTGAATTTTTCTTTTACCCCCTATGAAGTTAACTCTAACTTCACCATCCAATAAAATTATTAAAAGACTAAAATGTCCCTCATATGTTTATTTTCCTATTTTATTTTATTCAATTAAAAAATAGTAAAAAGTACATTTATATTTTACATAAATTCATGAGAACTAGGATATAAACAAATCATAATAAAGAATAAAGAAGAAAATAATATTTTACATAAAATAAAATTATAATCTAAATATAGGATAATTGAAAAATATTTTTCTGTAATATAATACATTAAAATAAAAAATTTGCATTGTAAAATAATATCATAAAATATTGTCAAAATTAATCATGAGTAATATATTAAAAAATATTATTTATTTATTATTTTTAATTGAATATAATAAAATATAGAAAATATATATGAGGGGCATTTTTGTCTTTTACAAAAATAATTGGATGACGAAGTTTAAGTTAACTTCATAGGGGGTAAAAGAAAAATTCAAATGACTTTAGAGGGGATTTTTGAAGAATTTGAAAGTTAGGGGTTTTTTTATAAATACCCAAAAAGTTAGGGGGTTTTTGAAGAATTTCCCTAAATTATATATCTTATTTTTTAGAAAAGTATTATTAGTTCTTATCTTATGTACCTGTAGTGTGAATATGAAAATTGCGGATGGAACAAACTGCTTGGCTTGCTTTTAGACTTTAGATAACTCATACTAAATGCGTTTTGAGCATTTTTTTACTGATTTATTTTTAACTCTCTTTTTTTATTTATAGATTTCAACAAGATTGTACCGTACCTCAAAAAAAAAAAAAAAAAAAAACAAGATTGTACCGAAATGCAAGTAATGTGATATCGTTTTGTTTGGCATGATTTAACCAACTGAAAGTAACTGTTATCTAGCTTGTATGATCATTGAAACTTGGTTAATATTATTAATTTATTCTTCTTTTTTCATTTTTAGATTTGGTCAAAATGCATGAAATTGCAAGTCCTGTGGTGGGTAGCTGCTTTAATTCAAGTGAAACATTTTTCATGCTCCTTCAATGATGCACCGTTGGATAGGTGGGCTTTGATCAAGGCCCAACAAAAATCATAATATTACTCAGTTGGCTCTTTTGATTCTTATATAGTTTTACATGAAATCATATACATAAGTATGAAATTGAATATGTAGATACATAAATTTAGACAGCTATACTCAATTTTGTAGCGGTTTTTGCCAAAAAAGAAATATGTGGTATTTTCAGTATTAGCTCTAATTAGTTTTACTATTATAAAAGAATAATGATAACATTCAATAAATTATTCTAATATTTGACTTGACCCATTATACACATACACACAAATAATATCAAGGAATTAAAGTGAAGCAAGAAGTTTGCTGCTTCACTCAAACCTGCTACCCACAGCCTTGTGTTATGATATGCATTTTTATAACATGACTAAAAACCATATTATCATTCTTATGACATGACTAAAAATCGTGTTATCATCACTTGTATCCTCATCCAAAAATGATATAAATATAAACCAGAAGGTTGGTAATAAACATGTATACATTTCCACATTTTATTATAATGACTAAAAACTGCCAATGCCACCACAAAATTGTAGAAGGTTATAGAATATCGGAGAAAATAAATTGTACACAAATTTGCCAATCGAAGGTGTACATTTTCATGTACACCAAATTTTGAATTATGTCAATTCCACCCCTAATTTACTACACACTCACAAATCTCATTCTAATGGGCTCATCTATTTAATTTATTAAAACACTAGTAACTATGATTTTAACTTTTTATACATGTGACAAAGACCATAAATAAGATTAAAAAATATTATGCAGCCATAGGCGTGAGTCGTACACTGATTGATTTCGTCCTAACAAAGAACCGCATCACAACTATGGTCGTGGTGACAGTATTGATGGACATGAAGAAATGACAAAAATATACTTTTTCTTTTAATTTCAAGCTGTGAGAAGTGATGTTGCACATCTCTTTTAATAAGCTTAATTAGCAAAAAAATAATTGCAAACCAAGAATCATCATTTCCTTTTTCGTTGGACATTTGCTTTTATTTTCCACCGGAGCTGAAAAATTATTATACTCGTTTTTCAATAAAACCGATTGATATGACAATTCTTATTTATTTACTTTTTTTTGTACTTTCATTAGTCTATTCTTCATTCATTTTATTTCTAGTTTTACCACATTTCCAAGAAAAATTGAAATCAGAGTGCGTCCCTTAGGATTCCGATCCAAAATTACCTGGAATAAGATTGGATTTGGCCAATTCAAATGAAAAATCAAAATGATTAGTATGAAAAATAAAATTTTAATATAATCATGAAATTAGATATTAATCGGATCTGAGTTCGCTGATTCGGATCAAAATCAGTTGAATCGGAACAATTCTGCAAAGTACGTATACTAGCTTTTAGACTTTTTTTACTTAATAGAGATGACTCAAAATTTTACATCTATTTTTAAAGAAACTTGGCTTTACCAAATTTTGAACCTACAACTTTTGAGTTGGTGAGTTGGTAAGATGATACCTTACCACTTCTACTAAATGAGCTTTGGCTACTAGCTTTTAGACTTTGATGAGTTTATTTTTGTAATTCGTTACATACAATACAAATGGTTCATAACCTAATTGATATATATATATATATATATATATATATATATATATATATATATATATATTTTGGCTACTAGCTTTTAGACTTTGATGAGTTTATCTTTGTATATATATATATATATATATGTTAAAAAACATACGTATGTTCGAACATACGTTTTTTTAAAATACCCGTAAAGTGGTTATAAAAAGTAAAAATTCAAATTTCAGCCGTATGGATGTAATAAATATGTTATGAATATGTTGTGGATTAATTTTTACAGGAATCAGAATAATATATCATTGCCATCATGTATCATCAAAATATTATTCCGATATATATTTTGAATAGTGATGCATATTTTTGATGATATATAATGACAATGATATAATATTCTGATTTTTGTAAAAATTAATCTCCAACATATTCATAACATATATATTACATTCGTACGGTTGAAATTTTTATTTTTATTTTTTTAGTACATATTTTGGGTATGACAAAAAAACGTATGTTGTGCATACGTATGTTTTTTAGTCACACCCATATATATATATATATATATATATATATATATAACACATAACAAAGTTTTCCAACACAAATTAGCGGTCCACATACCACCAAGTCTATGGAAAAACTCACTCTCTCATACAAAGAAATAAGAAACTCCTGAAAAATAAATAAATTCAGAAATAAAAAAACCCCAAAATAAATACATTCACAGAAAATATTAGATATGAGCATACAAAAATGTGAAAATAAATAAATTCAGAATTTAAAAAACCAGAAAATAAATAAAGGGACCTGCTATAGCACGAATGTGCAAACACGATGCATTGTAGTAAGACTGTTCGCGACGGGATGCAATAACAATATATATAATTTATTTTCTAATAACAATATATATATATAAAGTAAAAATAATATATAAAAATGAAAAAAAAATATATACAAGTAAACAGATAAGAAATACGCATAGAATAAATAATAATGTATTAAACGATAAAATAATATATAAAATAAGAAATCAGTATAGGTTTGCACCGTAAATAAATTCACATAGCATAGCAAAACAAAACAAACGAAATCATTCATTCATTCATTCATTCTGCTTAACTCAGCAGCGCCTTTCTCTCTCTCTCTCTCTCTAAACTCCACTTCATCGCTCTCCTTTCCAAACCCTAATACTGTCTACTACCCCTTTTGATTGATTTTCTGCCATTTTACGAAGTTGGGTTGGGAAATTGCGGCCTGATTTTGGGGTTTTGGGTATGGAATCTGACGATTTGTTCGCCAATTTGAAGGTATTGTATTTTTTTGGTGATTTTGTTGGTGGGTTTTTTTTGTTGGTGGGTTTGGATGAATGTTAGGGTTGGGTGTGTTGATTTTACTGTATTGATTTGATTTTAGTTGGATTGAGTAGAGTAGTGATTTGAAATCAATTTTGTAATTTTGTGTTCAGTGTGAGCTGGTTTTCAATTGTGAATTTGGGATTTTGGATTTGGATTGCATTAGTTTAATTCGTGTTTAATTGGTCGTAGTTAAAAAACGGAATTTGCAAAATTGTGAACAGGATTGTTTCCTTATTGTATATTTGTATAATTTTTATTACTTGTGTGTTGAATTATAGGAGAAAATGTCACAATTCAGACTTAAAGAGCTGAAAGATGTTCTTTATCAGCTTGGCCTCTCAAAACAAGGGAAAAAACAGGTACAATTATCAAATTGACAGACATTTTTAATGAAAAGTTTATAAATTTGATAAATTTGAAATTTTTACAAATTTAGTTGTCTCTCTCTCTAACTCTTATCTCTTTCTGTCTCTCTCTAAAATAGGAACTTACTGACAGAATCCTAGCTAGCTTATGCCATGAGCAAGATATAGGTTTGTTAGTCTTACTTAAAAATTTCTTTATGTTTATAATTTATACATGTATGTATATTTTCATGAAATGAGGTTCAAAACCCTAATTGAAATACAACATGAGCAAATATTTATCACTTGACAAATTTCAAAACCGAGCTCCTCTCGTTTATTTCAATTTAGGGTTTATATACATGTATAACGTTTAGTGTTAATTAATTAGAGAGAATCTCATAGCAATTATGAATATTAATTATTTTATCTCCTTTCTAATTATAGTTTCTTTCTTTATTTGTTTTCTTCTTCTTTTTTTAGCTCCTAAAGCAAATGGATTGACAAGAGGTTCCGTTCCAAAAAAAGAAACTATTATTAGCATAATTGACGAAACATATAGGTATGTTAAAATAATTTCTCAAATTAATAAATTAATAATCTTTTTTTGTTATTAAATAACTTGATAATTATTTATTTATTTTTTAGAAAAATGCAAAATCTTGAAACATCAACAAGTGAAGCGATGCCTAAAAATAATACACAAAATGGGGTGAAAAAGGCCAAAAAAGAAAAAGAAAAAGGAAAAGAAAAAGGAAAGGAAAATAATGCTTCTTCTTCTTCGATTGAAACGAAAGTTCAATGCCCGTGTGGAACTTCTTTGTTTGATGTGTCGATGATTAAGGTATTTTTTTAATTAATTGGGGCTTAATTTAGGGTTATAAGTTGGGTTTAATTTGGATCTTAATTGGAAATTGAGGTCGTTCTTGGGTTCAATTGGGCTGGATTGTCAAATTTAGGGTTAGTTGAGATCAAATTGGGTTCAATTAGGGCTTGATTATCCAAATTAGGGTTTATTGAGACCAAAATCGGCTCAATCGTGCCTTAATTTGGATTGAAATTGCGTAATAATTGGACTCAATTTGACCTTTTAGCTCTTCCAATTACTTATTTATTTTTCTTTTTAACAGTGTGAAGATCCTCAATGCAATATTTTGCAGCACATAAAGTGCGTAATAATTCCTGAAAATTCTTCTGAGTGGGCCCCGCCTGTAATTCCATCAGTTTTTTATTGTGAATTATGCCGAATTAAGAGGGCCGATCCGTAAGTTTTCCGTTTTGTTATAAAGAAATAATCTTTTATTTGCTTATTGAGTAATTAATTAATTACTCCTTCAATTCGTGCTTCTGATGGGTCAGTTTTTTTATTTTATATATTAATTTTATTTATGAGAATTAAAAAAAAAACCCTGCTGTTGGAAATATTTAAAAATATTTCTTTGTATTTTCCTTTTTTTTAAAAAACTTTTATTATTTAACCTTGTAAAAATAATAAATTAAGAGGGCCGATCTGTAGTTTTCCTTTTCTTATTAATTTAACCTTTTGTTTATTCAGTATTTGTTATTTAAGGTAATTAATTATTTATTTATTTTCTTGTTTAATATAGATTTTGGGTGCCAGTTGAAAATCCACTGAAGCCTATGATTTTACCTCCTTCCATTTCTGGTTCAGATGGGTCAGTTATTTTATTTTATTTTATTTTAATTTTTATATTACTTATTTATTAATGTATTTATTAATTTTATTTATGGGATTTTTTAAAAACCTTGTATTTTCTGGTATTTATAAAAAAACTAACCCTGTTTGGAAAGATTATGAAAAACTAATTTAAGCTTTTCTCTTTTTTTTTTTTTATAAAAAAAAGGCAGCTAACTTTAATGTTTTATTTAGAAGAAACCTTAAATATTTGGAAAAGTGTGGTTACATATTATTTATTTATTATTTGAATATTATTTTGTGGGGTTATTTTTGAAACGGTTGGAAAATGGAAAGTCAAAAGTAGGTTTTTTTTTGCCAAAAGTTAGGTTTTTTTTTATAGATTTGAGAAACAATAGATTTTTTTTAAATATTCCCCTTTATTTTTGTTATTAAGTGTTTATATGATTGTAAATATTTTAGGAGTTACGTTTCGCAATGCATAGAGAAAACCTTTCAGCTCTCAAAAGCAAATCTAGAAATGCTCCAAAAATCCGAATTTGATCTTCAGGTTTCTTTTATTTTAATTAATTTTTTAAATTTCAACTTTTAAATTTAATTTATTCAACCTTTTTTTATTTTAATTATTTCAGGTTTGGTGCATGCTTTTGAATGACAAGGTGCCTTTTAGGATGCAATGGCCCTTAAACTCAGATTTTCAAGTCAACGGTATTTAATTTAATATATTATAATAATACCTTATTTATTTATTTATTTATTACCAACTTTATTTAAAAAAAATTCAATTATAAAATTTTATGAAAGCTAAAATTATGTGAAATATTTTAATTAGGTATACCGATGCGAATAATGAGTAGGCCAATTTCTTATTTATTAACAACTTTTAATTTAAAAAAATCCAATTAGAAAACCAGGAGAATCATGAATTGGACCTTGTTTATTACCAACTTGTAATTAAAAAAAATTCAATTAGAATATTTTATGAATATTAAAATGATGTGAGATTTTTTTAATTAGGTATACCAATGCGAATTATGAGTCGGCCAAACACGACTCAGCTTGGAAATAATGGACGAGACGAGGGCCCTCTTGTAAATAAATACTTATTTTTGTTATTTTTTTATTTTGAAAATAAATAATAAGGGAAATTTTCATATATACCCTTTGAAAACCTCAAATTATACGAAAAATCACCCTCATTTTATTTGAGTTGTCAGAAGGGTATATTGTGAGTTGTTTATTTTTGTAAAATCTACTAATTATGTTTTTTATTATTTTCCTTGCTTAAAATAAATGGGGAATATGCATATATACGCTTCTAAAACCTCAATTTATCAAACTTACCCTGTTTGATATGAACTATGGTATTTGAGTTTTGGACGGGTATATTGTGATTTCTGTTTTTAAAATCTAATAATTTTGTTTTTTATTATTTTCTGTACTAAAAATAAAGGGGAATATTCATATATACCCTTCTAAAACCTCAATTTATCAAACTTACCCCTGTTTGATATGAACTATTGTATTTGAGTTTTGGACTGGTATATTGTGATTTCTGTTTTTAAAATCTAATAATTTTGTTTTTTATTATTTTCCCTACTTAAAATAAAGGGGAATATTTATATATATAGCCTTCTAAAACCTGAAATTATCAAAGTTACTCCTGTTTGATATGAACTATGATATTTGAGTTTTTGGACAGGTATATTGTGGTTTCTGTTTTTAAAATCTATTAATTTTGTTTTTTATTATTTTCCCTACTTAAAATAAAAAGGGAATATTCATATATACCCTTCTCAGACCTCAAATTATCAAACTTACCGCTGTTTGATATGAACAATGATATTTGAGTTTTTGGAAGGGTATATTTGTTATTTCTGTTTTCAAAATCTATTAGTTTTGTTTTTTTGTTTATTTCATTTTACACTCTGGTGCATCCTTTTATATTATTATTTTCCATATCCAAAATAAAAGAGGAATTTTCATGTATGCCTTTCTTAAAAGTAAAAACCTCAGAATATCAAACTTACCCTTGTTTGATTTTAATTTCATATTAGAGTTTTCAGATGGGTATATTCATCATTTCCTGTTTTATAATCTACTAAATTTGTTTTTTTATTTAATTTCCATACTTAAAATAAAAACGGAACCCTTACAAAACCTCAAAATATCAAATCTACTCTCATTTGATATGATACTTGAGTTTTCAGAAGTGCATATTTGTTAAAAATAAAAGGGGAATTTTCATACATACCCTTCCAAAATACTATATCAAAAGCACCCTTGATATGATACTTGAGATTTCAGAATGGCATATTACTTGTATTCGTCATTTCCAGTTCTAAAACCTACTAATTTTATTATTTTATTTTATTTTACATTTAATATTTTGATTAGATAACGGCGTGCAAGAAGGAAGGAACGAATAAAATAATTTTTTCAAAAGGTGACGGCCGTACTTTCTGCTTCGGGATCCGAATCGTCAGAAGGCGCTCTCTTCAAGAGGTTAAACCCTAAACCCTAATATTTTATTTCAGTTTATTCAGTTAAATATAATCACAAAGAGATTTAAGTAATATTAAGTTGAAATTAGCAAATCAGAACATAAATTGAGAATTTATTAGTCGAGACTAACCAAATTTCGAAGAACCGAGTTAGTTTTAGTTTTATTCGGTTAAACAACGGAATTATGAAGAAATTTAAGTAATATTAAGTCATTTTTAACATGTCAAAAGTAAAATTTACAAATCACACACTAAATCAATAGTCCATTAGTCAAATATTAACCAAATTTCAAAGAACTAAAGAGAACATAACAAACTGAATTCAGTTTCAGTTTATTCGGTTAAACAACAAAATTGCAAACAAAATACATTGAGTGGAATTTTAACATATCGCATAATAACCATGTCTTAAATAATTAAACGACTATAATTAAGTAAGTTATATCAAGTCAAAATTAACACACCACACACTAAATCAAGAGTTTATTATTCAATACGAACCGAATTTCAAAGAACTAAAGAGAACCAAATAGATAATTACACACTATTGCTAACCGTTTTTTTATAATTAAACAACATAATCGCAAACAAATCTAAACAATCTCAAGTCAAATTCAACAACATATCACAACATACTATCACTAACCATGCTTTAATACTTAAAAACATCAATCAGGTACTTGCTTTAATATTACGTCGAATTTAACATATCACATACTATTGCCAACCATGGTTTAATAATCAAACAAACGACAATAATCAAGTAAGTCACATCAAGTCAAAATTTACAAATCAAGAATTTATCAGTCTATACGAACCAAATTTCAAAGAACAAAATCCAGAAAATACCAAGTCATATTTCCATTATTACTAACCATGCTTTAATACTTAAAACAACAACAATCAATCAGGTGCTCGCATTAATTCCGAAGGAAGAAGAAGGCGAAAATTACGAAACTGCCCTCGCGCGAGTGGTCAAGTGCGTCGGTGGGACCGCCGCTGATGGAGACGCTGACGTCAGCGATGATGACAGCGACATAGAGCTCGTCTCGGATTCGTTCTCCATCAATCTACGCTGCCCCGTGAGTTTAAAATGTTTTGTTTTTGTTTTTGTTTATTTATTTCTTTTTTTGTTGGGAAATTTGTGAAAAGGACCCTGTGTTATGGCTAAATTGCGAAAAAGGTCCTGTGTTGTTGATGAAAAATAATTGTACTGAAAATTCATTCAGTAGAAATTTGACGGTTTTATACTCTTTTTTGAATTTATCAAATTGCAATTATTAGAAATGTGCCTTTTTTTTTTTTGCAAATTTCTCTTGTATTTTATTTTTGGATTTTTTAATATTTTTGTTTTGTTTTAAATTATTAATTCTTTTTTTTAATAGATGAGTGGATCAAGAATGAAAATAGCGGGCCGATTCAAGCCTTGTGCTCACATGGGTTGTTTTGATCTTGAAACTTTCGTCGAACTAAATCAACGGTCCCGCAAAGTAATTAATTAATTATTTTTCTTAATTATTTTTCGTAATTACTATTTATTTAATTGTTATTTTTTTAATTTATTTTTTCAGTGGCAATGTCCGATTTGTCTGAAGAATTACTCACTCGAGAGCCTAATAATCGACCCTTATTTCAACCGCATCACTTCCTTAGTATGCAAATATACAAAAAACCCCTTTATTTTGAACATATTCACATCTTTTATTTAATCATCTAATTAATTAATTAATTACATTATTTATTTCCATAACAGATAAGAAACTGCAGTGAGGACATAAATGAAATAGAAGTGAAACCCGACGGGTCTTGGCGCATAAAACCCTCCAACTCATTTAATTACAACAATCAGTCAAAAGACCTGCTGAGCTGGCACTTACCAGGTGGCGCTCTCCTATTGGCCCCTCAAGAATTCCAACCGCATCTACAAAATGAAATAATCGACGCAAGACCGCTCACTACGGAAATCCAAGACGAAACAATCGACACTAAAACCAACATTCAAAACATGCAACAAAATTTCGAGCCGATGAGAGAAACAGAAGAGACAAACATAATCGTGCTGAGCGATTCTGACGACGATGACGTGGCGGTATTGTCTCCTCCGAGAGAGATGGTCCGTGGCGGACCGGGTGCGTACGCCGAGGAAGAATTGAGGGGGACAGGTGGCGAGATCTCGTGCCTCGATCTGTTGAATAACGGTGAGGAGCCGGCCGAGTTCGGGTTGGGATATTGGGACTATGATAATCAGAACGCGGGACAGCTGCCAGCTGGCGAGGAGTTATTGGACGGAATGGTGCGTGGTGGACCGGGTCCACGAGAGAATGGGAGTAATAAGAGGGTTGGTGGGCCGTTTGTCGATTCTGATGCTGGTAAAGGATAGTTTATTTAGATTGTAAATTGAATAATTGAGAAATTTGTGAAAAAGAAAACCTGTGTTATTTATTATGCTAAAGTTGCGAGAATGCCCCTATGTTATTGGAATTTAAAAAGAAAAAATTCTAATTCTTTAGGGAAGTGCAAAAAATCCTCTGTTGTGTAGGAAATTTACAGCAAAAGGTGGGGCTTTTTTGCAATTTTATGAAGGATAAAGATTTTTTTTTGCAATTTAATAAGGAATGTAGGGGATTTTTTTGTAATTTTCAATGATGGAGTGGCTTTTCTTCTTGCAATTTTACGTACAATGCAGGATATTTGCAAATTTCCCTTAAATAATACTAATATACTAATTTATGCAGCTTCTATTCTCCAAAGCATGAATGGGAACCAAAACCAAAACCCTAACCCTAACCCTAACCCTAACCCTAACGGATCTGCTTCAAGAAGTCAAAGTCAAAGTCAAAGTCAAAGGGGAGGATTCAGTACATTCTCTCCTCCAAGGCAGCCGAGATCCGTCAGGCCGAGATTAGTTCTTTCCATCGATTCTGATTCTGATGAATAGTATTTTAGTTAGTTTAATGAAAGTATAATAATATGATATTTTTGTGGTGGGTTTTCTCTTCGAGTTTTAGTTTTTGCGAAGGGACCCGCTTGTCAGAATTAGGGGGGAAGTTTGGTAAGATTGGCGGATTGATGATGGTGGTGGAATTTGTAGAGTATACTTTTGTGGACTTTTTTTTGTTTTTGTTTTGGTATTTGGATGGATAGATGCATTTTGTAACATAGTTGGATATTATTAGGTTTTTTATTGTAAATATCTGCTTTTGAATAATTTAGATTATGCATAGTTGGATTTGGGTTTGACGTAAGTTCAAAGAAATATTACCACATGAAATTTCATGTTGGTTTTGTAAAATTCGAATGTATGTTGTTGCCCTCAAAATCCAAAATTGGATTTGTGTATACAAAATCTGGAAGTGGATGCCTACGGTCTTTGAAAAATAAATAAATCTGAAAGTGGATTCTGTGTAATCCAAAATTGGGTTCTTAACTAAACTGAGAAATGTTATAAGTGGCCTTACTAGATTGCTGGAGCTCTAGGGCTTGTGGGATTTTTGTGCGGTCTGGAAGGGATGAAGGAATATCAACTGGAAATGGAAGAAAGAAAAATCGAATATAGATAGGATATGAGCTCTACATGGAAGCCTAGAAGGGATGTAGAAAGATGAACTGGAAAAGGAAGGTGCAATTAACTGAGAAAGAAAAATCTGGCGTGTAACTTCCTTACGTCTCCTCTTCACAAAAAATCCAACTTCTTGATTACTACTCTCGGCCGTGGACAAATCATAATCGATCTCAGACTTGACTGGTAAGTTACTCTTGATACTCTTAATGAAAAATGATTATCTGGTATGAAGCATAGTCTCCTTAAGACTCATTATATGATTTGGGCAGCTTGCATAACAACACCACGGCTTTATCATCTTCGTCCATCTTAATGCCGATTGTCTTCGTATGTTTAAAGAAATCGATATATTTCAAAACATGGACCTTAACAGACATACATTCTGCCATCTTCAAATAGTAAAATCGTTGCTTCAAATATAACCAGTTGATAACCGATTTCTGCATGTAGATACATTCTAACTTCTTCCGCGCGCCGGCTGTTATACTGTCTATGAGAATTTATTGAAGAGTCGAATCGCTCAAACATAGCTGAATTGTCGAGAGGCTCTATTACCCATCATCTCCCATACTTTGCCCTTCATCTGCTTCGGTCGTTCGGAGATGGCGACCTTCATGCATAGATTGGACAAGATAGTCTCCATCCGCACTTACCAAAGTGCGAAACTCGTTGTGCGATCATATTTCTCAATATCAAATTTTGTTGACATAACTGCATTTGAATTCATGATCATACAAGCGGTATGTGCTCGACTCGCGAAAGCAATGGAAAGACGATAGCCTAGCTCTGGTACTAATTTGTTAGGATAATTGACAGAATATGGATATAGAGAAAGAGAACCCCTGAAAGAAATTACTAAAGAAGAAGAGAAAAATCGTATAATCAATTGGGAGATTACATTGTAAGAATTATGATATTATTATAATAACTAGATGCATATTTATATAAGAGAGTCATGACTAATTATCAAAATAAATTGTCTAAATTAAGGATACAATATGAAAATTACCTAAAATACAATGAAAAGATATAAATAATTCACTTCTTTTCATTGTCTAAATATTTGCTAAATATCAAATCCAAAAAGGAAATAGATTATTAAGATATTTAGAATCATACATAACAGAGGGAACGGAGTAGAACTAGACACAGGTTGATGAGGATTATTGGAAGAGATTTAGAGTGTCACGAATCAGGATCGATTCGTGACGAATTTGATGTTTTTGTGGATAAGTCGCCATGGCGATGAAGAGAAGCAGAGATACAACTTCTTAAAACTGAATTCAATTCTTACAATCAACTAACTGATTTTCTCCCTCTTACCTCTGCTATTTATACCTAATTCAGTCAACTATCCAGTTTGACTGGATCTACTCATATGCTCCCTAGACATGGACCGTTTGTTTCTCCTAAGTCCGTGGCCGCATAGGTGACTGTGTGCACCTCCGTTGTCCTCCTCAGTCCACCCATGCACCGTTTGTTTCTCCTTAGAACCACCCGAGCCGTAATTGCTTCGATCATGATCATGATCATGATCATGATCATGATCATGATCGGCCATCAGACCCGATTTCTGTGTGAGATCCGAGTCGCCAGTACCTCGATTCAAGATTTTGACGAACATTTCCCTTGATTCCTTGAACTTAGAATGTTGATTCGCCTTCATCACTTTGTACTGCAGCTCGATCGACTGATTATCATGCGCGATTTTCTGTATTTCACCTCAATCCTCCGCCTTTTCAACCCCAAGCTTCTCGATCTGGTATTTGTCCATCTGAGGTGCTCGATTGGTGTCGTTTTGACTCACACCACTAGATCCCGCCTCCTGTTACATGATCTCAGCCAACATCCTCTCCAACTCAGCAAATCGGGCGTCGTCGTGGGCTCGTAACTCATCAAATTGTTGTTGTAGGTTGTTTAGATCATCGGAGAATCTTGTAATCCGCTCCGCCTGGCCTTTCAACTTAGCGGCAACCCATTGGAGCTGATCGCCATGGATATGTGACCTTCCCTTCATTATGGAGGCAACATAATTTCTCAGGTACGGATTATGACTGTTCTGATACCAATTGTCACGAATCGATTCGTGATGATTTTGATGTTTTTGTGGATTAATTGGGATATTTTGTGGATAAATCGCCATGGCGATGAAGAGAAACAAAAATACTTCTTAAAACTGTATTCAATTCTTACAATCAACTAACTGATTTTCTCTCTCTTACCTTTCTACTATTTATACCCAATTTAGTCAACTTTCTAGTTTGACTGGATCTACTCATATGCTCCCCAGACATGGAGCACCAAATATACTCCTCTATGTGCCTTAACAAATTATTTTTTCCTATTACAATTTCATTCATTCAATAAATGTCACGTGGCACACCCATTAACTACACTAATACAAATATTCATTTTGCCCCTTACAATATTTTTATTACAAGAATATAGAATTCATAACATAGAGAGGCAACAATTTCACAACTGCATCTTTTAGGAAGGATTTCCGCCATTAGTTTCTTCAGGAGGGTTTTACATCCTTTCTTTTCAAAACTGAGCGTGGTGATTTCTAAAAGAGACGAATGGATGGCTTACACAAGAATTTTTTTTTTTCACAAGAAAATAAATTTACCAACAACACTAAGCTACATAAGACAACTTAAAATAAATGAAACTTCAAACTTTACCCAGAAGACCCTTTTTTTATACCGATCTTCTCATTCATTATGATACATATGATTCTACATGTTTGTAGAAACCAAAAAATTAATTTTATCCGGCAAGAGCATGCGGTTTTTGTGATGGAAATCACCGAAGAACTAACACTTTATGTTATGAACTTTACCCCAATCTCTTATATCAATTCTACTATATAATGTTCTTCTAATAATACGGTCACATATTGACATCATTACCTATCAATAAATAAATTATTTTAGAAATACAAAAAATGGATTAAAAATATAAATCACAATTAAAATCTTAGTTTCAACAAATCTAATCATTAAAACCATTTCCCCTATTAGATCATAACCCACAAATCATATTCAAGAGTAACAAAAATATTCATTTATCCTCCATTGATACTCATAAGAAAGCAAAGTTCGATACATACATGTTGGTGTTTCTCACTTGATCCAAGACCTCAATTAATTATGGACCTTTTGAAGTTATTTAGAGCACTTGTGAGCAAATTTCATCAACAATTATCTCATATAAACAGTACAATTTTTTATTATGATTCTCTCCAACGTCTCAGAAAAGAGATTTTATCTTTTCGCCCTCGTCGACATATCTATATTTCATTTTGTATAGGTTTCTAATAGCTCTGCCTTTTATGCTATAACAATGTGAGAAGAACAAATCTTGTGTGCACAATTTGTGTTATTTGTTAGTTCAGTCACATTTTTTTTGCAGGGCCATTATGTGTATGGTAAAATTTCTTTGTTAACAAATTGAATATTACCGTTTTCTTGCTTTAAAGAGATCAAATAATCTTTATGGGTGACTTCTTGGATATAAGAGGTGGGCTGCTCAATGGAATCGACATGGCGGGTGATGTTTGCAGCTGCTGTGCCGAAGGTTATGCTTTCGTCATGGATAGGGATGATGATGTGCAGTTCGGTGGGAGTTGTCCGGCTGCTGGAGATACCCCGCCTATTCTCAATAGCTGGCGACTCTTGTTCTTGTTCTTGTTCTTGTTCTTGTTTGTTATAATCATATGATATCTACATAAATAAATAAATAAATAAGTAAATAAATAAATAAATAAATAAATAAGTAAATAAATAAATAAATAAATAAATAAATAGGACTAACCACAGCAGCAAATATTACGGCCACGAAGAAGGTAGGAACTCCTATTACCACGCATTTGATTGATTCTTTGGGATTTGAAGGGCGGCCCGTCATGATGGAGAGGATGGCAACCTCTGTTAATATCGCGCCAAAGAACAAATAACAAAGATTTGACATTTTGACTTGGCATTTTTTAAAGATAATCATAACCCCTGCAAGATTGAAGCCGAACGACATAGCCATTAAAACCACCATGACACTATCGTAATATCGCATGAAAAATGCACAGTCGCTACATTCATAAAAAAAAAATCCAAAGGTGATGAGAAAATGTATCATTCCCAATGTGGGTTCCGTCATTTTTTCTAACTGTTTATTCTTATTCTTCCTTTTACTTCTTTCTTTGGTTCTTTCAAAAAACTTGAATCTAATATGCAAGCAAATATGTACATAGAGGATCCTGCCTATATAATTTAGGCTGTTTGGTAGTAACAAATTTAGATTTCCAGAGAGGACGATCAATACGACACGCTCTTTTACTATTTTAAGTTTACACTGTTTTTTTCCAGTTTTTGTATGCTATTTTTAATCTGTTTCAGTTTTTTTTTTTCTTACTTTTGAGAAATTTGGAGGGGGCTTAATTATCCCTCTTCCAAACAAAAATAAAATTTGATTATGTAATAATAATAGCTTCCCTTTCAAGATTTACAAGTAATTAAAAAATAAAAACACCCCTAACCAAACTGGAAGGCCGAAACACTTGGCCCATCAAAGAATATCACCCAAAAATCAAAAGAATATGTAAAGAAAAAATGGGTCCAAACAGAAACAGGGAGCACTTGCCAGCAAGTCTCTCCATCAAATTGCTTCGACAGTTGACTCATTCATTCACATCTCCTCCTTCCTCTTCTCCATTGAGCACATCGAAAGCACTCCTACTCTTTCACTCTCCCTTCTGCCTCAAAATCAACCTATTTCAGTCACTTTTCTCATATTTTCTTTAAATTAACTGTTGGGCCTCATGTTTCTTACAATTATCATTAAATAAATACATTGTCATTATCATTAGATGATGTGTATTGCTTAATATCTTAGTGAATTTTTTTTCCCCATTTCAAGCCGTTGAGTCGACTAAATCAACCATGCATAAAAAACTATAACTGAACAAAAATAATTATATTAAATTATAATATTCAATACATCAAGTATTCAATATATCCTATACAATTCTACTAAATAGAGCAAATGAATCTCATAATAAACCAAATTATGAAGCCATTGAAAAAAAAATCTTTTATGACTATTACATTACTTTTCGCTCCTTATATTAGCGCCAAAATATAACTATTAATGCCAAAAATTTATCGACTACTTGTACAAAACAGATTAACCCAATTTTTATATCCAAACACAGCAAAAATATACTTTCATGCAACCAGAATATGCAGAATAGAACAAAGTACCTAATTCATACATACATAATACAATTCACACATCCAAAATCACTATCAATATCAAATCAATTGTAGTATGACCCACATATATGTTTCACAAATACAAATACAACCACCCAATCCATACATCCATCATATAATTCACACATCCAAAATTACTATCAATATCAATTGAGATATGACCAACATATATATTTCACAAATCAAAATACAACAGTCAACTCGAAATGCTTCTGTATCATTCTAGTCCCCATTCAATTTTTTTCAACATATCAAAATGCTTCTTCGTCATTCTAGTCTCCATTCAAAATTTTCAACATATCAAAATGCTACTTCATCATTCTAGTCTCCATTCAAATTTTTCAAGATATCAACTTTCTCAATAAAAATAAAGTCAACAGTGCCTGCAAGTTGCATCTAAATAGAATTTTTATTTGCTCCTAAAAGGAACTGAGAGAAAGAAAATAATGTAATAAAAATACTTAGGCCATTTCATCTTGTCACTATTTCCATAAACATGAACATGCAAATAATGCCTTATCCAAAATTACAGATGTCAGCACACTTCTCACACTGTTAAAAAGTGGATAATTTTGGAAGTTCAACTTAATTATTAATAAATTCAACAATTAGTGGTAAAATGAGACTAAATCTAGATTTGAAAGTCAATTCGCAACCTAACTTTGAGATATATCATACAAAAATGCAAATTGTAAATGGATTCTAAGTGGAGTCTTAATTGAGGCATAATTGTAAATTGAAGGTCAGGAGATGTTAAATGAGTATGCATAATCTAAATGATTCAAAAGCAGATATTTACAATAAAAAACCTAATAATGTCCAACTATGTTACAAAATACATGTATCCATCCAAATACCAAAACAAAAAAAGTCCATAAAATTATACTCTACAAATGACTCCCCTTTCAAAACACAGTCAATCAACCCAATCCGCCACTTTGACCAAACTATCCCTTCTAATCCTCCAAATGACAAGAGGGTCCCTTCGCAAAAGAGAAAACCCACAAAATTATTATTATACTTTCATTAAACTAACTAAAATACTACTCAGAATCAGAATCGATAGAAAGAGCTAATCTCACCAGCATCTGAATCTACCGATGGCCCACCAACCCTCTTATTACCATTCTCCCGTGGACCCGGTCCACCACGCACCAAATCACTCAGCTGTGGACCCGGTCCACCACGCTCCAATAACTACCAGCATTCTGATTATACTCCCAAAATCCCAACCAAAACTCAGCGGGCTCCTCACTATCATCACCGTTATTCAACAAACCGAGGCACGCTATCTCGCCACCTGTCCTCATTTTTTCTTCGGCTGCGGACCATCTCTGTGAGAGACAGCACCGCCACATCATCGTCGTCAGAGTCGCTCAACACGATTATATTCTGTCTCTTCTTCTCTGATCGGCTTGAAACTGTTTTGGATGTTTTGAATGTCGGTTTTAGCATCAATTGTTTCATCTTGGATTTCCTTATTTAGGGATTGGTTCACTTTTGGCGATTTGAGTTTTGTTGAATTCTTGAGGGGCCAATAGGAGAGCGCCACCTGCCAAGTGCCAGCTCAGCAGGCTCTACCGTTAATTAAGATTTAACACTGTCAAATTAGTACTTCTAATCTATACGGGGCAATGGAGATTGACGAGCTCGATGTCGCTGTCGTCATCGCTGATGTCAGCGTCCCCGTCAGCAGTGGGCCCGCCGACACACTTGACCACACGGGCGAGGGCAGTTTCGTAATTCTCCCCCTCATCTTCCTTCCGAATCAAACGCAGCACCTGTTGTTTAGTTATTGAATCATGGTTAGTAGTAGTAGTATGTGATGTGTTGAATTTCACTTGAGATTGTTTAAATTTCTTCATAATTCCGTTGTTTAACCAATAAACTGAAACTAACTCGGTTCTTCGAAATTCGGTTAACAATATAGACTAATAAACTCTTGATTTATTTTCTAATCTGTTAATTTCGACTTAATATTATCTTTAATCCCTTTGTGATTATATTTAACTACATAAATTGTAATAAAATATTAGGGTTTAGGGTTACCTCTTGAAGGGAGCGTCTTCTGACGATTCAGATACCAAAGCAGAAAGTGCGGCCATCACCTTTCGACAAAATTATTTTGTTCGTTCCTTCCCTACTGCACGTTGTTATCTGATAACAAAATATTAAAATAAAATAAAATTAGTAGGTTTTAAAATCGGAAATGACAAACATTGTAATATTACCGTTCTGAAAAATAAAAAATCATATATCAAGCATGGGTACATATGAAAATTCCACTTTTATTTTTTAGAAAATGTACCCTTATGGAAACTCAAATATTATATCAAGCAACGCAAAGCTAATCTGATAACTTTGAGATTTGAGATTTTATGAAAATTCCCCTTTTGTTTTGAACATGGAAAATGATAAAAAAAAATTAGTAGATTATAAAACTCAAACAGCAAATACAGTAATGTACCCTTCTGAAAACTCAAAAATCATATCAAAGAAAGGCATGTTTGATATTTTAGTTTTCGTAGGGTATATATAAAAAATTCCCCTATCATTTTGATATTAAAAATATTAAAATAATAAAAGAGCAGTTATTTACAAGAGGGGCATCATCTCGTCCATTATTGCCGAGCTGTGTCGTGAGTAGCCGGCTCATAATTCGCACCGGTAATACCTAAATTAAACTATTTTCACATTATTTGAAATTTTTATATGGTTTTTTAATTGAATTTTTTAAATTAGAAGTTGGTAATAAATAAGGTGTATTGTCCTGTTCATAATTCTCCTAGTTTTCTAAGGTTGAATGGGTGAGGCCAGTTGTAAGCATCCATCAACATAGATTTAAGCTTGTCTCTCATCTTTTCGGGGACAGAGGAGCCATCAACAATGACGGCCTGCTGCAGTGATTGTAGTTCTCTCTGAATAGAGTCATTGAGGTGAATGTAGGCCTCGGTGACTTGACGTCTAACAGTAGGAAGTCCTTCTTCTCCGAATATGCCATCCATGGACATAGAATCAGAGGGTTCAGTATTAGTCGATTTTAGTTTGAAGCATTGATTAACAGTGTGGTTTTCAATGCCACATGCAACACATTGCCTAACTTTGTCACAGTCAGCTAAGAAGTGAGTGGTTTCTAGGCAATTGAAATATTTTTCTTTCCAGTATGGGTTTGACTTGTTCATGGGAAAGAAATATTTGGGGCGGAAAGAGAGAAGAAGAGGCTGCTAAGTCACTCTATTGTGAGTAACAGAGTCATGAGACAACAGAGAGGGTCCAGACTTCCGTTTCTTAGGAATGAGGATCTCAGTTTCATGCATGAGTTCATTTCCCTTGGCGGTCTGTCCTCTTGGCTTGTTAGGGTTAGACAGCCTGTGAGCCAGAGGGCCAGTGAAGGTTTGTTGATCTGCTCTAGGAACATGTAGTTTATCCTCTTTAGAGTTGATGGTTGGGAAAACGGCCTTATTCACCTCACCGGACATGGTGATCGGAGGGATTGAGCCGAAGGCAGTCAGCTTGTGCACATCCGATTCAGAGACTTTCACGGGTACAAAACTGATCTCTCCAGGTGCTGGGCCAGCACAAGGTAAGAGAACAGTGGTCTGTGGTGTAACCAGAAGGCCTGAGGCCGGTGATGGAGGACGATTGTTGCGAGGATTTTTAGAGAAATGGGAGTTGTGAGACATTTTTGAACTCTTAGGGAAGAAGAACCTAGAACGAAGAGAGAGATAGTGGTTGAAAGGAGAGAAGGATAGAGAAGAGGCAGAGTGCCTTGGAACTCGTTTATACCATCCATCTGAACCTTGGGTGTATCGACTCTTCTTCGTCATTTGTATCGCCTTCCAGTCGCCTTCTTCTTGTTTATGTATTAGTAGAAAGTTTGAAGGCTGGTTTTGGTTCTGTTATTTATAGAAGATTTGTAAGTATGTAATTAAACGATCCAATTAATTGAAACAAGGGGGCCAGTGGATAACCCCTTAATTCTTTCAAACAAACAAATAAATAAATAAATTTAAGAGTATATTTTGTGGATAAATAAGAATACGGGGTAGTACCTCAAGCTTGCATTAAAAAAAAGAATGCGGGGTGGTAGAACTAAATAAAAAAAGGAAACAATAGAAGAAACTAAAGTAGAAATTAGGAACATCCCCATGATTCGTTTAATAGTTTACTTGTTTGCATTAATATTATTCTAAGTATTAGAATCCATCCGTAAGATGTGTGATGTGTTTCCATAAAGGAGAGATAAATGTTAAATATATGTTGCTAGTAGTTTATTTTTCTAATGCTTATTCGTATGATTAAACGCAAGTTAGTGCATCTTGAGGTTTTATATAATTAACCATGATTGCATGTCTTAGTTAACTTGTACCCAAATTGTACCTACCTTGTCTCCCCATTCTTGATTTAGGCCGATGACTTCATTTTTTTTTTGACAATATACAACATTGAATATAACTAACTACTTGACAATTTATTTTAGATTTTGCATACATTTGTATGCACTTGTGATATACATATTTACATTGATAATTACTTTTTGCCTTTTTGGTTCTATTTTTTCATAACAAAACGTAAGTATGATCAATGTAATGATCAATGCAAAAATCAAAATTAGAACCGAATAATGGTAATTAAGCTCAAATTAGTTAGTGGGTTTCACAAATTATAAAGTTTGTTTTGCATGGTTGGTTAGTTGACCTAATGGCTTGAATGGGAAGAAAAGTTAACTAAGAAATTAAGCAATAGACATTCATTTAAATAGGGGCGGCCCTGGCTGTATGTCAAGTTGACAATCATCAAAGGCCTCAAATAGCCAGGGCCTCATACTCAATTAAGTCCATATATCCATTAAATTGATAAAATGTTTTAAAATTCAACAAAAATAGTAAGAGAAGAGGAAGAAAACATGAATGTTGAGAATTAATCAATTTAGAGGAAAAAAATAAATTTGATTGGAATTGATTGAGTCCCTTCCCTTTTAACATCTAATTATATATTTCCTTCTTTATTGGAGTTAACAATTTTTTTCCCTCTTAACTAATTAGCGTCAGTAAGATAAAGGAACTAATTAGAATTAGATCCTAATTAGGATAGTTCTCATGCCCAATAAATAGAAAATAGTAATAGAAAGAAATTATCATTCTTCTTAATTTTTTAAATTTGTTCGAAATTGGAAGTTTTTTCTTTCTTTGTTAATAATTTTTATGTCCCTATTTAAATTAACTTGCTGTTATTTCAAAACAATATTTGTCTTGATAATAGTGTAGCAATTAGTGATTATTATTTAATTAATTTGACGTTTTCATCACTTACTTTATAACTAATTATTAGGTTCATATTTATGAAATTGCTTTCAGTTGAGATCATATAATTTAAAATTTTAAAACTACTTAATAATTAATAAGTATCGTCAAAGACCTCCTAAATTACAAGACCAGCCCTGTATTTAATGATAATGACAATATATTTATCTAATGATATTTGTAAGAAACATAAGGCCCAAAAGTTAATTAAAAGAAATTGTGTTTAATGTAACTGAAAAGGTTAAAAATAACATCTAAAAGCTGGAAAGTTTTTTGTGAAATTAAAATAATATAACAAATGTTTCGTAGTGATTATCCTCTCTGTAAATCAAAATTTGTTACTGCCGAATAACCTAAATATAGGTACTTTCCTCTATGTACATATTTGCTTGCGTGTATTAGATTCAAGTTTATTGAAAAAGAGAATTAAAAAGAAAGAGAAAGAAACAACATGGATAATAACAACGAAGAAATGACGGAATCCCGAGTGGAAATTACAGATTTTATCTTCTGCTCTGTAGGATTTCTTGGAGCCGTGGGGTGGGTTCTATTTTTGAAGCCACATTTCACTGGATTCATTCCACATTTCAATATAGTCATTGGGGTTCTACTGGCGACGTCGCTCGTCTGTGATCTTGCAGGGGTTATAATTATAATGACAAAGTGTGACGTCAAAAACTTTATTCTTGGATGTTTGATAATTGTATCGATTTTTGCGGATGGCATCATCTTCTTCACCACAATGATCAATTCTACTTCAAAACCCAAAGCAATGATCAAATTGATTGTAATTACAGTTTGTGCCTTCTTGGGATTCTTAGCCTTAATATCCATAATTCCGGTTAGTATTAGTTTTTTTTATAGTTTTAAGATAATAGATTCTTCATTTTATATGCCATGAATTCAAAATTTATTGGCACCAAATAATAAAAGTGGGCCAAAGAATCCTCTTGATTCTTAAAAAGAGATAATATATTATACTACATTTATTTATTTATTTTGTAGAAAATTCTAAACAAAATTGGGTTGCGAGATACTGAAATGGATCGCATAGCTCCAACAGATGGAGAACTCTCACCGGTCCAACACGTCATCATATCCATCCCTTCGGACCAATCAAGAAGCATCTCCATCAATGGCGGAAGCACAACCGCCGGCTCGGCTGCTGCAGCCTGTTGATTCTGTTCAATAAGTCATATCCCTAAACTAGATTATTTGGTCTCTTTAAGCAAGAAAATGAATTAGGTTTTTTATTAGTTTCAATATAAATGTTTTGAAGAAAAGATTTTGCTTCTCAAGCATTGGTCAAAATGTTCTTTTTTTTAAAGTTGAAGATGTTTTATAAGGATTGAGGATAGTAATAAGATCGTAAAAAATGATATTAGATGTTGAGATATTCAGAAGAGACAATTATGAGTCTTTTAGGAAATAAAAGAGTTAATGTGGGTGTAACTTGAGAATGGTTAAAAATTAGAATTAATTGACCGAATTGGTTATAAATATCCCTTTAGAGTCAATTGTATGTGTGTTGATTAATTAGTATTGAATTTTGTTAATGAATTGTGATGAAAGACTTGTTTTCTTAATTATCTTTTTCCACCTTTTATCTCCATTATTCTTCTTTCGCCTACATCAATGTTCATTGGGAGTTTGTTCTTCAGGATGTTTTGAAGAAAACAAATACAATATTTATCATAAATTTATACAGAAGAGAGGATCTGTGTAGAAAATGCACACTACTGGAATAGATGTTCCATAAACTCCGCACCCGCCATACAAAGAGCACAGATATTTGGCAAGATGCAGCCTCGTAGATAATTGATCAATTGTAGGCATTTGCAATTTTCAAATAATAGAGGGTATTTTTGCAATGGAAGCCGATACTGCATGACAAGTACTATAGAGACTCCGTAGCAACGGTATATAAAAACTGAAAACGAACAATATATAAAAAATTCATTCGGTAAAACAATATATATTTTAAAAAATGAAAACAGTATATAAAAATATAAACTAAAAACAAACAGTATATAAAAATTCATTTGGTAAACAATATATATTTAAAAAAAATGAAAATAATATATAGTGTATATAGAAACGCGAGAAAATAATATATAATTTTAATCTGTCGCTACATGATCGCTATAGTATTCTGTCGTGATTTCCCATTTCCCTTTTGCAATTTACTATAGAAAAGGAGGGTACTTTTTTGTAATATCCAATGATGGAGTGGCTCTTTTTGCAATTTAACCATATTGCATGGGTTTTTTTATTTTTTTTTTATTTGTAGCTGATAGGCTATTTAAGACTTTCTTTTTTGAAAAAAATGATCTACATTCTTATTACAATTGTTAGGTCTCTTTGATCTACCTTCCTTGCTAGGCTAATCCAAAACAAGAAAAATACAATAATTGCATCATAGAACTCTATTTCATTAGTTAACCCCTTAAATCACTTGCGTTGAGTCTCCTGTACGACTGTGTTCCATTGCGATGCCGTATTTCTGGCTATCACAATAATTGATGTAGGGTACGGATTTACGTTTTGGAAGACCTTATTATTGCATGAGCTTTGTTATGCAAATTTCCATTCAATATTATTCAACAACATGATCGATACAAAAATAAAAAGAGAAAAAAATAGAAGAAACTAAAGTGCAAACGAAGAACATCCTTGTGTTTGATTTAATAGTTCACTTGTTAACATGCATTAATATTCTATGAATTAGAATCCTGCCAAAGCTTACTAGCTCAAGCGGTAAAGACATCATCCCACCAACCAAGAGGTTGTGGGTTCGATACTCGTCAAAAATTACTTTTTTCAAATAAACCTCTTCACTTGAGAAGTTTAAAAAAAAAAAAAAAGAATTAGAATCCATCTGGAAGATATGTGTTTTCATAAATGGCAGATAAGATATTATATGTTGCTAGTTGTTTATTTTTCAAATGCTGATTTGTATGATTAACACAAGTTAATGCATTATGATGTTTTTTTTTTTTTTGACAAAATACAACGTTGAATATCACTACTATTACAATTTATTTCAGATTTTGCATACATATTTATATGCACTTATGATATACATATTTACATTGATCATTACTTGGGTTCAATTTCTCTTAACACAAAAAGCTACAGAAATCAAAATCAGAACCGAATAGTGGTAATTAAGCTCAAATTCAATAAAAGTTATAAAGTTTGTTTTGCATGGTTGGTTAGTTGACTTAATGGCTTGAAATGGGGGAAAAAGTTCACTGACATATTAAGCAAGACACACATTAATGATAATGACATGTATTTATCTAATGATAATTGTAATTTGTAAGGAACATGAGACCTAAAAGTTAATTGAAAGAAATTATAAGAAAGGTAACCGAAATAGGTTAAAAATAGTATATAAAAGCTCGAAAAAATAGTGTGATATTTTTTTTGAATAAATACGGGGATATGTTCTAACATGAGATCCAAAAGTTAATTGAAAGAAATCGTAAGAAAGGTAACCGGAATAGGTTAAAAATAGTATATAAAAGCTCGAAAAAACACTGTAAAGTTTTTTTGAATAAATACGGGGAGCTTAACATCTCCCGTGTAATTCCATTAATCAAAGTTCGGTTACAACCAACATTGACAATTGTTTCAGAATGATAAAAGAAAAAGAAAAAGGAAAAGGAAATAAAACTGCCGAACCAATGGTTCAGTCCGTTCCAAACAAAAACAGGGGACAAAAAATTATTAATTACATCACAATAATGAATAATTAATAGATTTTGGTTGATGTTAAGAGCAATGGCAGAAGAGTTGTGGAACAAGTTGTGTCTAAATCTCCTTGTTCATTTGATCCAGCTCCTTACTTCCCCTCAGTCTTCCTCTCTTCGCACCGTATTCTCATTTTTTGTTAAATATGTTTCTTATTAATTTATTATCCTCTCTGTAAACCTAAATTTGTTGCTCTCCTCTATGTACATATTTGATTGCGTACAGAGCCGGCCTTGGGCTTTGGCCCAAGGGGCAATTGCCTTAGACTCTAATATTTAATACTTTTATGCCTATATTAGTAACTTGTAAAGCCCAACGTAAACTTTAATAGCAGGTCCATCTAAAAAAGGGAAATTAAAAGAAAAGGAAATAAAGAAAACGGAAAGAAGAATCAAAATGGAAAAATGCAATCATACATGGAAACCGTCAAGCTGAAGAGGCAATTCTTATTGATTTTATTGATCACAGCACCCATTTGAAAGGAAATTAGAGAGAGAAAATTTGCTCCAGCCCAGTTCTTGTAGTTCCTAGACATATGTTTGCTTTGCTCCAGACGCCTCCTGGTTGGATTCAATCATCCAATAGTATAGTTTTACATTTAAACTAATGTTCTGTGCCATATTTTATCTTAAAATTTCTAATTAGCATTTCCAATTATTTCAGATTTTGCGTCCAAATTTCATCTCCAGTTAGATTCAAGTTTTTTGAAAGAAAGAAAGAAACAACATGGATAATAAGAAAGAAGAAGAGAGAGTCCCAGTGAAAATTACAGATTTTATCGTCAGCTTTGTGGTATTTTTTGAAGTTGTGGGGCTTATTCTATTTCTCTTCAAACCACATTTCACTGGATTCATTACATATTTCAATGTAGTCATTGGAGTTCTACTGGCGACATCGCTCATCTGTAATCTTGCAGGGGTTATAATTATAATGACAAAGTGTGATATCAAAAGCTTGCATCTCCAAAATTTGATATGTGGAGCGATGCTTGCGGACTTTATCATCATGTGTATCACACTGGTCAATTCTTCTCCAGAACCCAAAACAATGATCAAATTGATAGCAATTGCAATTTGTACTGCCTTGGGCATCGTAGCCTTGATATTTATTATTCCGGTTAGTATTACCTATTCTTTTTTATAGTTTTTAAGATAATGCATTCTATATGTCATGAATTTAAAATTCATTGGCACTAAATAATGAAAGTGGGCCAAAGAATCCTCTCTATTCTTAAAAAGAGATAACATATTCTATTTTATTTATTTATGGTGTAGGAAATTATAAAGAAACCTGAGTCGCGATCCACTGAAATGGGTGGCATAACTCCAGCAGCCGAACAGCTCTCACTGGACCAACAAGTAGCCTTATTCATCCCTTCAAACTCGCCGCTGCAAGCCTGTTGATTCCGTACGGTAACAAGCGTCTTATGTCCAATAAGTTCATTCCCCTAAACTAGATTATTTGATCTCTTTAAAGCAAGAAAATGAATTTTGTATGTGTTTTGATTAATTAATATTTAGTTTTGTTAATGAATTGTGATGAGAGACTTGGTTAGTTGGTTTCTTAGTTATCTTTTTCACCTTTTATGTCCATTATTCTTCTTTCGCCTTCATTAATGTTCATTGGAGAGCTTGTTCTTCAGGATGTTTTGATTTGCACACTCCAGAAACAGATGTTCCTGGCAAGATGCAACCTCTCTTAGATCAGTTGTGGTTATTTGAAATTTTTAAAGAAAAGAGGGTATTTTTACAATTTACTAAAAATGGAGGGTATTTTTTTTTGTAATATACTAATATCCAATGGTGGTGTGGCCTTTTTGCAATTTAAACAAAATGCATGAGCTGTTATGCAAATTTTCCTTAAAATTATTCAACAACCCTGATCGATACCAAATAAAATGGGGAAAAAAATAGAAGAAACTAAAGTGAAAACTAGGAACATCATCATGTTTTGATTTAATAGTTTACTTGTTAACATGCATTAATATTCTAACAATTAGAATCCATGGAAGATATGTGTTTCCATAAATTATGGCAGATACATGTTAAATATATGTTGCTAGTTATTTATTTTTGTAATGCTTATTTGTATATTAACACAAGTTGGTGTATTTTGATTTTATATATAATTAACCATGATTGCATGTGTTACACCTTGATTTCGGATGTAACCGCGACACAACATATTAGTTGTGCTGAACGACTTACATCAAAATCAGATCATTCCAAAATAAATCTGAACTCGCGAAACCCGTCCATTCCGTCAAGTACCTACGCTGATAAGAAAAAAACCCCAAAAGAAGTAGAAAATCATTAGTTAATAAATTTAGCTAAGTAACTGGTTATGTACGACGCAACTTCTATATGATCATCTTTTTATAAAAATATAAGTTTTGATATTTAAAATATAACGTAATATAATAGATTAAGTATCAAAATAGATATGTCAGTCAACTTGGCCGGTTATGGGTTTCTCAAATCCGCATATTTTTTAAAAAGAAAAATAATATTTCATTAGTCCCCTTTCGAGCTTTCACACATTCAACTCAACTTGGAGTTTTCACACAATCACACACCAATTTTATAAAAGCCAGACTAATTAACCCGTAACCATCCGTACCGGTTAACACATATGAAATTTTAATATAAATATATTAATCCATTTTCTTCTCAAAATACAAATTTTTTATTCATACTCAATCATCAATGTTGGAAATATAATCCGAACTACTTTTTCAAATTAGAATAACACTTTCTCCTAATAAATAAAATAAATAATTAATTTACTCTTAAACTGGATTGCGCAATCTAGATATTAAGAATCAATTTCTTACATGTATACTAAATAAATATATCATGCATTATTATAAAAATAAGTTTAGATCATATACAGTTACCTCGGTGGGGCGGTATGATCGACCAATCACAAAAATTACACGAACCAACATCGTCAGATCAAGCTACCCTGATCAAACTCCAAAGATAAAAGATATATTCTGATCTCACACCACTTGAAATTCAACTTAAGAATAACAACAATCTAATTTTTCTTCTTGAGACACTCTTTCATCAAAATAAGAATAGAACTCCAAATGGATGTTACTTCGACAGGGAAAATAAATGGGTGGCTTGAACATGGAAAAATGAAACGGTTTGAATTGAAGAAATTAAGTAATGCATGTACAATGATCCTTACGTACATTATTTTTAATAAATATTAAATGGAAAGAAGAGCAGCCGTTCAAATGAAGTCACACGTACTGAGAATTAAATGAGATTTATTTGCAAAAAAACCCTCATATTTTTATATTTGCATTTTAGCTCTTTTTAAAAGGGAATGAATGAGGAGAGTTTCTGGAAGAGCCGTATGAAGGAATAAATAATGGCAAAATTTACATAAAGGCCCAACAAATTTCCAGATTTACGGTTTAGGCCAATTTTCATTTTTTTTTTGGATATTAAATAAGAAATAATGAATATGGAATCGGGATAGTCAATGAGCACAAGGAGTCAAAATTTCGAATTATGGTCAAAGGTTATTTTTTGGATATTTTTTATTTTTTTCGAATTATGTTATCTCTTTTTGGATATTTAGAAATTCATATTTTAATCATATATTTATATCTATATATATATTTTTTTTTTTCAGAAAAATATGGGATATAACAGCATGTCTTAATTAACTTGTGATAAAAGTGTACCTAGCTTGTGATCTCCCCACTCTTGATTATCTGAGGCCGATGACTTTTTTTTTATAAAATACAACATTGAATGTATTTACTTGACAATTTAATTTAGATTTTGCATACATATTTATATGCACATATGATATACATATTTACATTGATAATTACTTTTTGGTTCTATTTTTCTTAACAACACAAAAAGGTACAAATATCAAAATAATCAGAACAGAATAATTGTAATTAAGCTCAAATTGGTAAGGGGTCTCAGTACAAATTCTAAAGTTTTTTAGCATGGTTGGTTAGTTGACTTAATGGCTTGAATGGGAGAAAAAGTTAACTAAGAAATTAAGCAATAGACACACATTTAGTTATAATGACAACGTATTCTAATGATGTTTGTTAGGAACATGATACCCAAAAGTTTAATTAAAAGAAATTGTGAGTAATGTAATTGAAATAGGTTAAAAATAGCATATAAAAGCTGGAAAATATTCTTTGAAATTAAGATAGTAGAAATTTTTTCTTATTGATTATCTTCTCTGTAAACCTAAATTTGTTACTGCCAAATACCCTAAACATAGGTACTTTATCTAAATATTTGCTTACATATTAGATTCAAGTTTTCTGAAAGAAAGAAAGAAAAAAGAAAGAAACAACATGACTAAAAAGAAATAAAAAATGACCGAATCCCCGCTGAATGTTAAAGAGTTTCTCACGAGCTTTGGATTATTTTTTGAAGTTTTCGTGTTTATTCTATTCTTCAAACATTACATTGGAGTCATTGGGGTTCTAGTGGCTACATCTCTTGTCTGTAATCTTGCAGGGGTAACGATTACAATGACAGTATCACGTCAAATACTTTACTCTCACGTGTTTAAGAAAAAAAAGTCCATTTTTGACCCCTCAACTATTCAATTTGTCCATTTTTTATCCCTCAATTTTTTATTGGTTTCTTTTTTACCCCTCAACTATTAAATTTGTCTCTTTTTAGCCCTTATATCCGTTAAACGCTTACGTACCCGTTAACTTGACACATAAGTGATGATTTGACATGGATTTTTAACGTGACAATTTTAACATGATAATTATTTGAAAATAAATAAAAAAATCTTAATCCTCTCATTTTTTTTTCTCGTATTCTTTCTATCTTATATTTTTCTAAAATTGCCACTTAAGTGTTATTCGATATGAATTTTTTCATTAATTAAATTTTTTCAGAAAAATATAAAATAGAAAGAATACGCGTGAAAGAAAAGAGGGATTAATTTTTTTTATTTTTTTTTCAAATAATTGTCATATCACAATTGCTACGTCATAAATATATACCAAATCATTATTTACGTGTCAAGTTAACGGACACGTAAGCATTTAACAGATTGAATGATAAAAAAAAGACTAATTCAATAGTTAAGGGGTCTAAAATGGACCAATAAAAAGTTGAGAGCCAAAAATGAATTAATTGAATAGTTGAATGGTCAAAAATGGACTTTTCTCCGTGTTTAATGATGGGAGCGATATCTCCCAATTTTGCCACCATGGTGGTCGTGATGATCAATACTTCTTCAAATCCCAGAGAAGCAATCAAAGCACTCATAATTGCAACTTTTCTCAACTTGGTCATCTTAGTCATATTATTTATTATTTCGGTTAGTATGAACTATTCTTTTTTATAGTATATTATATTTTATTTATTTAAATATTTACATATTTATTTTTTTATTTATTGTGTAGAAATATATAGAGGAACGACAGTCACGAGCTATTAAAAATGGCCGGAGCAGCACTAGCAGGCGGCCACCATTGCCTCATCCATCCCTTCGGCCTCATCAGGAAAGCTTCTCCATCCAACGTCTGATGATTCCGTCATGCGGCCTGCTTGTTAGATCCAAGAAGTCGTACCCCTACAAGATTGTTTGATCTCTTTAATGCAAGACTATGAATTTTGTTTTTGATTACTCATAAAGGAAAGCAAAGATGTTGATCTTTTAGTTGAATTTTATTAGGTATTTTATTGTAAATATCTGCTTGCTTTTGAATAGTTCAAACTTTGCCTAAATAAATTTGGTTTGATTTCAGCTCAAATGAAATAATAACACTTGAATTTTATGTGGATTGTATAATTTGGATTCTTCAATCTTGAAATTTGAACTTGTAGTTTTATATGACCGGAATTGGGATTCCTATAATTTATCTTGTATTACTTGTGTGTATAATTCCCTTTTTATAATGTTGTAAATACAAATAAATATCTCTTAACCCTAACTGTAATTTATTTTTCTTGGAGCACGATTCTTCCTTACCTAGAAATCAGACTATACTTCCACTTCCAAGCATACCACATTTTGTAGTTGGGTATATCATATATTGTAATATAGATATGAACATATGAACCTCTGCCCACACTAACTAACTTTCAACCCACCTACTGAAATAACCCACCTGCAAGTCATTGATAAAACTTTTCAGAATCACTAGGCTCACATGTATATATATAAAATAACATTTTACATTGACATGCATTGTTAATAAGTAATTTCACCAATATTTCTAGAGAGAGAAAGTGAGATGGGGGAGGAAGGAGACGTGAGAAGGTCATTAATAAACATCGATGATGAATCAAGGGTGTCGGAGGAAATGCTTCAATGGGAGCCGGTGCCTTGGCGAGTGATATGGCGTCTGGCAGGCTGGGAATCCAAAAATCTGTGGAAGCTCTCCTGGTCCTCAATCATAATTCAGTTGTTCAATTTCATGCTCAGTCTGGTTAGCCAGATGTTTGTCGGCCATCTGGGAACCCTTGCTCTTGCCGGCGCCTCCATCACCAATATTGGCATTCAAGGCTTGGCTTATGGCATTATGGTAATCTTCATTTTTTTCTTCGTTTTTGATAATATGAGTTTGTGCATGGATGTTGGGATCGTTTGTTTATAGTGATGCATTTTAATTGGACAGAGTGACATCTAAAATTATAAATAAAAAACATGAGTTATTTTGAGAAAGGGAGGTGAAATGTCGAAATAGATAGTGCGTCGTAAATGAAAAAACAGAGAAATGAAATACAGGACGGGAGTACAAGTGTTTGCTAGATATCTGTTATGTGAAATCCGGATTTCACTGGAACTCGAAATTCAAATTCTCAAGCTTAATAGAAACCCGGAACTTGTTTCTTATTAATTCATGAACTGAAAGGATGAAACCTCGGGTTCCAAACTTTCAATTCATGAGTCTGCAATTAATTAGTTCGTTTGAATCAGAAATCTCAATTCCATGCGAATCTCGGGCCTAGAAAGAGGGCCCATTTCGTTTTCATCCCTTCTCTTGCTCTTGCACCTCCAATCTTCACTTGTTCATTAACTTCCCGCCTAAACCACCTCTGTGTTCTTCTTCTGCTTCATGCCTCTCCTTTTCATTTTAACTGAATTATTCTTGATACCAAACTGAAATTCAAGTAAAATGCGCGTTCCGCTAGCCAATTTCTCCATAAACAACAGTAACCAATATGGTATTTACAACATTCAATTATTAATCCCCTCAGAAATCTCTCTTCTCCAGCTGGGCATGGCAAGTGCAGTCCAAACAGTCTGCGGCCAAGCATACGGAGCGAAGAAATACAAATCGATGGGCTTAGCATGTCAACGCGCCTTCATACTCCACTTCATCGCCTCCATCCTCCTCTCTTTCCTTTACTGGTACTCCGGCCCGTTCCTCCGTTTAATCGGCCAGAAAGCTGATGTGGCAGCGGCAGGTCAAATCTACGCACACGGACTCATTCCCCAATTGATCGCCTTTGCGTTTTACTGCCCCATGCAGAGATTTCTCCAAGCTCAAAACATCGTGAATCCAGTGGCGATTATAAGCACCGGAGTTTTGATTTTTCACATCGTGATTTCGTATTTGGCTGTGTTTGTGTTCAAGTTTGGACTTTTGGGGGCTGCGTTGACTTTGAGTCTTTCGTGGTGGGTGCTGGTGCTGCTGACGTGGCTGTATATTTTGTTCAGCCAATCGTGCCGTGCCACCTGGACTGGGTTTTCTAGAAAGGCTTTTGTGGGCTTGTGGAGTTATGCTAAGCTGACTTGTGCCTCTGCTGTTATGTTGGTGTAAGTTCTAAATATTACATGTATAATGCATATTAATATTAATTCTCTCTCATCACATACACTCACTCACTCACAACACTCACAAGTCGCACACACAAAAAGTTGATTTTTATTTTAATTTGTGTTTTGGGCAGTTTGGAGATTTGGTATGTACAAGGATTTGTGCTTCTAACCGGTTTTCTTCCCGATTCTGAGATAGCGCTCGATTCAATTTCAATATGGTATGCTCAAAAAACTAAATCTCCATTTATACAAATTTCTGATAATCTTTTATATATTAGTTTATATAATTATGTTTATATTTCAGTGTTAATTACTGGAATTGGGACTTCCAGATAATGCTGGGCCTCGCCAATGCAGCCAGGTCAGTACATCAAAAATCAATAGAAAAATGTTTTTCTCAGATTACCTCACTGACAGATGGTAAGTGCACTGTAGTATGCTGGTAAATGAAATTTTTTGTTGTGCGAGTGATTTTGATTATTTCTTACCACCACAACAGCTTAGCAGCAAAGTGTACTTTATTTGTGTTATGCTACTGAGAGGCATAACAAGGAAAATATGAAGGACTTTGCAACTAAACCCAAATCAAAATTCACATAATATAATATACACAAAGAAAAATAACTTCAAATTATTTTTTTAGTGTTAGGATAGGAAATGAACTTGGAGCAGCACATCCGCGTGTGGCGAGATTTGCAGTTATAGTAGTAGTTACAACAAGCATAATAATTACCATAATAATTAGTGCATTGGTGCTAATCTTAAAGACTCCATTGAGCAAATTATACACGAGCAGCTCAATTGTCATAGCAGCGGTTTCTAATCTGATGCCTTTGCTTTCCATCTCAATTTTCTTGAACGGAATTCAACCCATTCTATCAGGTACTAAAATATTATATTGATTTAAGATGCATTTTAATTGACAGTTTAACTCAATTTAGCATGAATTGTAGGGGTTGCAATTGGGAGCGGATGGCAAGCAACAGTGGCTTATGTGAATGTTGGTGCTTATTATGTGATTGGACTTCCTATTGGATGTGTTCTTGGTTTCAAAACTAAATTAGCTGCAGCTGTAAAAATTGAACTATTTTTTCATTTAATTGAACATTCGATTAACATTATAATGGAAATATTATTATTTTTAACTAATTTAACGTTTGGTTAACTTTATAATGGTGATATTACCGTGTTGGTTATTAATTCTTTGTGTTATTATTTTTTTAGGGAATATGGTGGGGTTTGATAATTGGAGTTTTCATCCAAACGGTGACGCTTATAGTTTTGACTGTCAGAACCAACTGGAACAAAGAGGTAATAAATTTAGAGTTTACTAATATTGTATTGTAGGAATTTAGAAAAAACTGATGATTTGATAATTATGTGGTGATTATTTTTATTTTTATTTTGCTTAATTAGGTTGAAAAGGCGGTTCAACGTGTGAAGAACACGACTCCAGATGAGGAGGTGCTTGCGATAAAGGATCTAGAATGATCAATTTTATTAGTTAATTTATTGGCATTTTAATTTAATTGTGAAATTTGTTTGCCTTCAAATTTTTGTTGCGTGTTAGATTTTCATGAGAGATCATCAGAATTTGTTTGCTACTTATTTCTAGTTTCCTATTATTAAATAATGTATGCTTTTTTCCTGCGATGATGTCCTTAGTCTAGAATAATTCATATTTCATTTAAAAGAAGTATATTAAAATTTAGATGCAGGATTAAAGAGTTATTTTCAGTTTATTTTCCGTTGGGGAATTGGTAGAAGAGCTCTATCATGCTGAAATTACCCAAAAAAAACAGCATTAGCAAAAATTGCAAAGAACCCTGCTGTATTGCCGGAATTGCAAAAATATCACTACCACAAGTTAGAAGATAACACCATTAATTAATTTTTGACAAATTATTCCAAGCTACCAAACCTAATGGTTCCATCAATATAACAGCCCAAATCCGGAGCCTGCCAGACATTGGAAAATTATAAAGAGAAAAACAAGATCGTCGTCTCGCGACTTTTTTTTTATCTTGCGAGAAATTAAAATATCACCATATTTTCAGATCAAACAAGATCCACTCAGACAAGATCCGACAACTTTTTTTTTTTTGGAAAGATCACTCTCTTTTCACTTTACAAGCATGTTTCCCAAAGGTTGCGATCTCTGAAATTCTCCTAACAAGCCATGTTTTTGCGCTGATTCTCGCTTAATTTGAGTTGCGATATCTGAAATTCTTTTAAAGAACATTGTTTTTACCTAATTCTTGCTGAAATTGAGTTTCGGGCTTTGAAATTCTTCTGACAAGATGTGTTTTTCCACTGATTCATGCTGAAATTAAGTCGAGATCTATGTATATGGTTGATCTCTTGCTGAAAAACTTGTAACGAGCTGAAATTGAGTAGCGATTTAAGTTTTTGCGGTAATTGCTTTCTCAATTTCTTCTATCGAGTTGCAATTGTGCTATTTTTGGTGATTTGATGTTTTCATCATTCAATTTCTTCAATTACTCTTCGAAATTAGGTTGGAGACACCTTATAGATCTGTATTTTGTATCAAATTGTTCTAATTTTTATTCTGATTTGATAATGAATTTATTCAGATTAAAACATTTCTATTATAATTTGTAATATATCTTTCATAATTGATACTTTGCCTTTTATAATTGATATTTTTCAGCAGTAGATTCTATAAAGCATCTTTCCTTATTCTGTCATCTTTCTGCAACTATATATTTGAAGCAGGTCAGTAATAATTTTCTTTACATTCCAGCATACCTTTCGTACTTGACTATATAATATAAACCTAAATTTTTACGCTTAGGTACTCTAATGGTTGAAGGTTTTTAAATAGCTTTACCATCAAAATTCTGATATATCTTTTACAATACTTTTCATACATGAGAATAATTTTCTTACATCTTTTTGTATTTCTTATATACCTTACTTGTATTATGATGTATATTTTTACAAAACAAATTTGCATTCTAGCATAACTTATAGTATATGTTTTTTTTTTTTATTTAATAGAGAGAACTCAAAGTTTCACATCTATTTTCAAAGAAACTTAGTTTTGCCAAGATTTGAACTCACAACCTTTGCGTTGGTGCCTTACCATTCTTACTAGAAGAGCTTTGACAACTTATTGTATATCTTATATTCGCATTTCATAACATACCTTTGATGATGTCAGTGCCGGCCCTAGTCTTAGGCCAATAAGACCTAGGTCTAGGGTCCAAATATTAAAACGGCCCTTTATATATTATGTTTCATACATGTAACTATGTTTTAGAAAAAATGTTTCATGCCACGTTCCTTTCTTTTGTTATCTTCAAAATTTAATTCTTTTTCTTTTCTGTTGTTCAGCATCATATTTTTCTGGTCAAGTGATACGTAGTAACTAGCAGGTATGACCTTGTGCAATGGTTCTTAAGAGAATGCCTAATAGATGTTTGAAGAAATGCAATTGCCAAACAATTTTATTTACCACTAAGCTATATATTGAATTTCTTACACGCGACTAAATATGAAGTAATTGAGATACTTAGCATGAACACAAATCCAGTTTAAGACCCAGGTGATGAAAAAGTTATTGTACGTAATAACATATGATTCCCAGTTTTAAGAAATTAGGTTACAGATGGGTGATGATAATTGTTAAAAAATGACCCAAACTATTATTGCTTTATTAAAAAATAATTTTTGGGTATAATTTAATTAAATTATTATTTGTCATTACAAATCATATTCAGTGAATTTCGAAGCAGAGCGAGGACCCACCTAGTTTGCATTAATTTCACTTTCAACCCTCATATCTTTAAAAGATACTATTGCTGAAAGTACTACAAACTAGGATGCTAATAGCTCATCGAGACCGAATTCTATTTGCATTGGTACCTTGGACAAAATAGCCTTTAAAATGTATTTTTACCTGATTTTTGGGGTTCATAATACTTATTTTGCGTTTTCATGAAATTTAACATATGTATAACCATAATTTTTTGTTTATGAATATTGCAGGTTTTACACACGTGGAAGTAAAAGAACACATTTTTTAGAATTTTATATTTGAGATTTTTGTAATTAACATTTTTCAGGGGGAGTTTTCTTAAAATTGGTCTAGGATCCTCCAAAAGCTATGACCGGCCCGGATGATGTCCATTTTATAATTTTATTTTAGTTATAGATTAAATAGAGCAACTTATAATCTTGTTCTGTCATTTCTATCATTTTCCTCAACAGTTTCCTTGAAACTTGCTTGTAATAATATTTTTATTTTTGTAGTATATATATAGTGATAATTTATTCAATCCAGTTCAAAACATCTCTGAGTTTGCAATTCATGACATACATTTATATGTTTCATTTAAGTCTTTTGTATGATATAAGAGGGGACTCCTCGCTCCGCTTCGGAGATCATTTTTTTTAAAGGATATACATGATGTTTTGATGTTTTTTAAGGTCAGACTGAAAAAATGTTATTTCTACCAAATATGTAAAGCAGCAAACAATATTTCTATTTTTTGAGATTTTTGAAGTATACAGCTGACGTTAGTGCATAAGTGGCATATTTCTATCCTTTTGGGCACATACTTATATTTCAAGTTTCGTAAGGGTTCCAACAATATTTAATTATTTCAGTGTTCAAAACATAAACCCAAAAATAGTTTTTAGAGTTTTGACCATGAAAGATGCTACTCATAGAAAATCAAATCTAAAAACCCTATATTCCCAAATTAATCTATTTTTATATTATAATCCTGAAGGCCCTTAGCTACAGTACTTACATACTTCCATAGAAACCTTCAACATCATTAAAATTTACAACCGTTTGATCTAATATCCACCGGCTGATATTCATCTAATTTCTCTTTCTCTCCATCTTTCCAATCCAAAAACAATTGGCAATTTATCTCTTCTTCTGTTTGCATCATCTTCCTTCCTTTTTTTCTCTTACCTTTGAGACATACACGCACTCTATCTTAGAGGAATTTCCTTCAGGCGTTGCTATCATGGGTCTAACAGGTTGGCTTTTTCTTAAGCAAATTCATTTTATTTGTATTCTCACAAATTTTAAGGTACATGGTTAATTTCTTCTCAATTTGTATGGAATATAGTTCTATGTCATGAATTGAGTCTTAAGTACTTGGTAGTCATAAAACTCAATACAACTTATGCATACTGGCTTGAGTTCCATTTCTTTCAAATTGGAACTTTCGGATATTATTCACTTTCTTGCTTTTCAATAGCATAGTTGTCATTTAAAGTTAATTGGAACACACTGTTAAAAAACTCTGTAGATTCATTGAAATATTGTTGCTTACAGTACCAAAACACGCATTATAAAGTCCTCATATGTTTTTTTGCTTAAATTGACAGAACACAAATTAGCTTATCATGACGAAGTGTTGGTGTCTCTAGAGGATTTCTTTATAAAAAAATAATTTTACATTTTCTACTCCTAAAATGTATATCAATTACAATCTTGAGTAATATACAGAGCTTATTTTCGGATTCAAACACCAGAAAAAAAAAATCAAATTTGAATGTAGAAATAACAATGAATTAAAATTGTGGATCAAAGAGATGATTGCTTTAAAAATATGTAAATTAATTAATATTCCTTCAAATATGGTGAATGGCATTTTCATAATTATTTTCTGGAGTTGTTGCTGAACTGATTGTGAATCTGAAATAAGTTCTGGACTAAACTGTAATTTTCTCGAACTTTCTAAATAAAACTAGAATACCAGTAAAGTACCATAACTAATATCTCTCTCTCCAATTTCCAACGGTATCTTATTTGTTGAATTTGAAGTTTATTTGATCTAGTTATGAATCAAAACATTAAAGTGTGACGTGCTAAAAGAATCGCATGAGAGCATGGCCTAGTAGTAATTAGATCGACATGCTACAGGGCGAAGAGAAAAGTTATTAGGAGCTTAGAAGGAGACATAGCCGCACAATACACTAGACTTTGGGATTAGTGTGAGGCCGTAAAAAAATGGAATCCCGGTACAACCATAAAGCTTGAGTCAGAAGGTCACTACTTGAAGAGGTTATATGTGTGCTTAGATGCATGCAAGAGGGGTTTCCTTTCTAGATGTAGGCCAATTATTGGACTAGACGGTTGTATCTTGAAAACGGCTCTTGGAGGTTGCTTGTTGGTAGCCGTAGGGAAAGATGGAAATGAAGAGATATTTCCTATATGTTATGCAGTGGTCGAAGGAGAGAATAAGGATTCATGGGGGTGGTTCTTAACTCTTCTGCAGGAAGATTTGGGAACGGTACGAGAAAAGGATTGGGCTTTCATCTCTAACCAACATACCGTGAGTAATTTTTAATTAATTTTTTTTATGTTTTTACTAAATTATCATAATACCGAGTAATATAATTTTACTTATTGTAGGGATTGGTTCAGTAGATTGAAGAGCGGCTTCCTTATGCGGAGCACATATATTGTGTGTGGCACATGTACAAGAACTTCAACAAACTGCATAAAGGACAAACCCTAAGAGATAGGATGTGGGTTGTTGCAAAAGCAAGTAACCAAACCAATTTCACTCAAGCAATAGAGCATGCCTGTATCTGTAGTCGAGAGGCATATGATTGGCTAACGAGCAAGGGCCCCAGAAAGTGGTCTAGACACGCATTTCTTAAATGGCCAAAATCTGACATGCTCTTGAACAACATTTCTGAATCTTTCAATTCGGATATACTAAAGGCAACAAAAAAACATATTATTTCCATGCTTGAGATGATAAGAAGGAAACTTATGTGCATACTTCAAGTGAAGAGAGAGAAGATGGACAATTTGCATGGTAACATTACACAAGGATAGAAGTAAGATTGATAAATGCAGAAAGGAGGGAGAATATCGGGTTTATTGGGGAGGAGGACCAAGATTTGAAGTCGATCATATACAAGGTGTAAAAACCTTGGTTTGAGCAATAATAATGGTGAAACAAACTAATTTTTATGTTCTTAGCACCAGAAAATTGGTAATTTTTTTGTTAATATATGGGGAATTTAAGAGTATTTTTTCGTGAATAAATAATAATAAGGCGTAGTAGCAATAATAATGGGTCTCACAAAATGTAAAGTTTGTTTGGCGAGGTTGGTTAGTCGACTCAATCGCTAGAATGTGGAAAAAAGATAAGAAATTAAGCAATAGACACTCATAATTTGATGATAATGTCAATATATTTATCTAATGATATATTTGTAAGGAACATAAGACCCAAGAGTTAATTAAAAGAAATTGTGAGTAATGTAACCGAAATGTTTAAAATTAGCATAGAAAAGCTGGAAAAAAAAATACTGTGAAATTAAAAATAGTAAAAAAATGTTTTGTATTAATTATCCTCTCTGTAAATCTAAATTTGTTACTGCCGCATAACCTAAATAGGTATTTTCCTCTATGTATACATTCTCTAAATTAGATTCAAGTGTTTTGAAAGAAAGAAAGAAAGAAGGAGAAAAGATAAACAAAGAAACAATAAGAATAAAAACAAAGAAAAAAATGACGGAATCCTCAGTGAAAACTCCAGATTTTCACAATTCAAAAAAGAAAACTCCAGATTTTATCATGAGCTTAGTAATATTTTTTGAAGTTGTGGCGTATGTTGCATTTTTCAGGCCATACTACAATGTAGCCATTATGATTCTACTGGCTATGTCGGTCATATGTAATCTCGCAGGAGTTCTGATTATTTAGACAAAGTGCGACGTCAAAAGCTTAAATCTCAGATATTTGATGCTTGGTTCTGTATTTGCGGACATCGTCGCCCTCCTCATTAAAATGGTCAAATCTTCTTCAGATCCGATAAGAACAATCAAATCGATGGTAATAGGAGTTTGTGGCGCTTTGGTAATCATAGTCTTATTATCTGCTATTGCGGTTAGTATTAAATATTCCTTTTTATAGTTTTTAAGATAATTTATTATATGTTTCGTGAGTTTAAAATACATTGACATCAAATAATGAAAGTGAGCCAAATGAGCTTCTCTATTCTTAAAATAGTAATATATTATATTATATTATATTTATTTATTGGGTAGAAAATTCAAAAGAAACAAGTCGCAAGCTACTGAAGAAGAACAAGATCTCACCGGATCACACGTCGCCTTATCCATCCCTTCGGACTTGCCAAGAAGCCTCTCCATCCATGGCGGAAGCACATGTTGATTCTGTAAGGCGACCAGCCTCTTATGTTTAATAAGTCGTATTCCCTAAACTAGATTATTTTATCTCTTTAACGCAAAAAAATGAATTTTGTTTTTGAATGCTTACAAATGTTTTAAAAGAACTTTGCTCCTCGGGTGTTTTGTAAGTTAAAGATTTTTTTTCCCTTGAGATAAGTTAAAATATGTTTTTGTAACGATTGGGCGTAGTGATATATTCTAATACATGATATTATATGGTGAGATACTTAGAAGAGACAATTATGAGTCTTCTTTTAAGAATTAAAAAAGTAATGTGGGTTTAACTTGAGATGGTTAAAAATTAGATATAGTTGACCGGATTGGTTATAAATATCCGTTAAGTCAATTGTATGTGTGTTGATTAATTAGTATTGAATTTTGTTAATGAATTGTGAAACTTTTGAGAAACTTTTATGGTTCAACATTGCTTAAAAAAAGTTTGAAAAGATGTTGAGGTATTCCAACATAAAAATAATTAGATGCAATGCTAAATTTTATCCTTATAATAGGTGGGTAAAAAATGTTTCACTTCATAGAAACTAAATGAAAGTATAAAGGTTTATGGGTATTCTTTTAAATATTCTGAGAAGTTAGGGTATTTTGTAAGTTTGCCATTCACAAATGGCCTAATCGAAAAGATAAAAGATTCAAGTAATTGCCATTTCATCTTTTCCATTATATCATAAGAATTCAAGTAAAATACAACAAAAGTATAATTTACAACTTTTTTCCATCGCAAATCTAAAAAAAGAATAAAAAGAAAAGAAGAAATAAATATATTTCTAGGACAAGAAACAAAAAAAAAAATGCCAACTTCCCCCAACAAATCTCTCTCAAAAAATTCTTTTTTCCCCTTTCAAAGTCAATCTTACTTAGATCGCCTTCGCATTTATCTTACTCATTTTACTAAGATCATCAGTGCTGATCTTATCACTACAAACCACTAAAACTCCTCATTTTCACTATCACAACTGCGACGAACCCTTCGAAAGTATCTTAGCATACAATATCTGGTTCCAGATATCTGGCACACCAGGCAGGCACCAATGAATACAATCGGCATAAGTTTTCGGATCAGCCTGTTGAGCTGGCGTCAGCAGTTTGCCTTGACGAATTGTATAAACAGACGTGTGAGCGTCCTTTCTGTACTCAGACATTCTCGTTATGTCGATGAATGAGACGGGAACGTCCGACATGAATCGAGTCACGTTCTCGACCATGTCGAACATCTGAGGGTCGGACCCGACGTTAAGCCGTTCGGTGAAGTTTAAATAGGGTTCGGTTTCTAACGCGCATTTTATTCCATTCGGATTGCCCCATTGGTGAGGGCTGCTTTGAAATGAGAAAAAGTAAGGAAAATAGTTTGTTATTAGTTGATAATTATTTTTTGGGAAATAGGGTGCCTAACTTAATATGAAATTAAGTAAAGGGTTTGGTCAATGAAACAAAGAAAAATTGGACCTTTGGGCCCACGTCTAGTAGGCTAGCTAGCACTAGTTTTTGCAACATATTATAATATTTTATATGCCATCATGAGAACTTACCTTTCTCCTCTGTATATACAACATTCCGATGTACGAAATATTCTTATCTTTAAGCGTGAAAGTGAAATTTTATAGTTAACTTTTACCAAATAAAGTTGGACTACTAGTATGGAGTCAATTAAAATGCATGTTGGCATGCACTAAATTAGGCACCCCATGTGAGACGGTCAGACAAGTTATTTATATTAGATACATGAACCACTATTTTATGTCTCCAAGACTTTACATATGATTTAGTTTTATGACCCATCCAAATCGTACTTGACTATTTTTACATATTTTCTACTTGCATCTCGTATGCCATCATGTGAGTTCATGTGATCAATGGATCTACATTTTTTATTCCCTAATGTTTAGATGATTAGATCTACATAAAGAGGCCTAAAATATAAAATATTGTTGTTACATAATTTTTTTCAAAAGCACTTAATTAAAAAAATATATATTATTATTTATTTAAATAAATAATTAATATAATACAATCTCACTCACTTTTCAAAATCAGCGGGTTAATAGCATATTGTTAGCATTTACATTTGATATTGTAATGAAAAGTTAACAACTCTTATTTGACTTGTCAGAACAAAAGGTTTGGATTCAGACATCTCACCCAAACTTTTGTTGTTAGAATATTTGAGAACTTGTGGTTGGTTAATTGTAAAAGTGTAATTTTTCAAAATAACCCTTATCTTTACATAATATTCTAACGAACCCCTAAATTTTTGGAAAATAATATCTATCTAATGAGTGATCCGTTCACCCAAAAGAGTATTTTATTTCACCCATAAGGGGTTTTAGAGTATTTCTAAAAATAGAGGGAGTTTTTGAAAAATCTCCTTCATAACATCCAAAAATGGGGGCCCAATTTCTACCAAACAAACTGTATGACATTTAATTGGCCTCATTGTTTTCAACTTTCATGTGTTTAATTTGGTGGGGTTGTCTTTCCTTTATTGATTTTTCTTTTATTTTTTAAAGAAATTATTGATCCTTTAGTTTAGGCAAAATTTCATTTTAATGCGCCTACAAAATGGGAAAAATACCATCAATCCAACATAGGTTATATATCATTTATATTATACCCCTCAAGACATAAAATGTTATCATGTTGTACTATATCTTGCAAATATCTCTAAACTACTCTTATTTCATTGTTTCTATTTATACATGATGTTTTTTTTTTACTTTTGGAGGGGGTACAAGTGATATTTTAATGTTTTGTAGGGGTACAAATGAAACTATGCCATTCATTGCATTTTTATAGTCTCTCTGACACGTGACCTAGATAGATCTCTAGTTTGGTTGGTGCTTTGTCCACTAATAAGTTGGTGTTTGAATTATTGTTGGTACAAATGCTGCAAATCTAATTTATTATTTAAATCCTAGGCTTGGGCTTATTTATATAATTGAGTTATTGAATTTTGGTATTAATACCACCTAAACCATGTAGAAAAATGTACCATTTCATTTTATTTTATTTTATAAAAGGACTTCTCATTAAATTTGAGCTCAAGCCATGCCCCAATTTATGTCTACTCATGTATATGCATGCACACCTATTTATAACATATTATATAAATACAAGATAATTAAATTTCCTTCAAACTCCAATTTTTATTGAACTATATTTTAACTCGTATCAATCAATCTAACAATTTTAAGTAATTTTTTAAAAGGGGTGAAAATTTGCCTAAATAAATAAATTCATCAAAAAATAAAAATAAAAGAAAATAATATATATAAATGTAAATGTAAATGAGAAGAACCTAATGTGAAGAGGAGACATGCTCATGAAAAACAAGCTCGTTTTGATTGGATCAATATTTCTCTTTATCCAATTGGACCAAGTTTTCAAAACTCGTTCGTAAGCTAAAATTCTCAACACCTCATCATTTTCCGACCAATCACTCGCATTCGCCCTCCTATTAAAATTCCACAAATTTAAACAATATAAAATCGTATTTTCACCTGAATTTCTTCATTAATTACAAACTCAACAAATTTATCCACATTCTAACGATAATACTATAATGCTATTATATTTGATTGTCATATAAAGTTGTATAGGACTGATTCTATGTATGTAACGTATTGATTAAAATATTATTAATTATACTGAATAACTTTTTATTGGTAAATTAGTAGAACTAACCTAATTTTCAAGTTGTGGATGTTAACATATTACAAACTTACACATCATCGTCAATCTAGTTAGACTAACTAGCACAAACTTACATAATCATCAACATAATTTATTAACTCATCGTCAATTAAAATTGAATAAATAAATTAGTCTGAGACTTACCTGACTCTCATGTTGGGAGTGTTCATCCACCAAATATACGTATTAAACACCAAATAATCCACATTTTTCCAATGTTTCGCGTGGCCTTCAATAGATTCAGCTTTGATGATTCGCGTCGCGATGCTGTGGATTTTTGGATTGTCTGAGTTTGATTCGACTAAGAACGGAGCCCAGTAGAACTCTATCGTCGCGTTATACTCCTAAATATTAAATATTGAATATTAAATATTGAATATTAAATATTAAATATACTGTTTTTGTGTGTATTATATTATGCATCTTGCGTTAGATAGAGTGGGGTTTTTCAAGAACACCCTATGATTTTTGGTATTTGTGAGAAACTATCCAGCAAATCAATCAGAAACTATAGAGAAACAGGATGTAAACACCTTCATTTATTTCGAAACAATAGATAAATAATTTGCAGAATGCTGTCATATATTATTTATCACAATGCATACATTATTCGAATATTATTTACGAATTTCTTTTAAAAATAAAATTTTAAGGTGTTTTCCAATTTTCTAAAATAACAGCCCTTATATAAACAAACCAAACTACAATATAATATAACATTTTTACAATATAATATAGCATTTTTACAATATAATATAACATTTTTACAATATAATATAACGTTTTTACAGTACCTTGGCGTGGAAGATTGTCCTGGAGCCGTCCTCCCACTTCTTGCCTTTCTTGAGCTCGGACTGGATCATGCAGACCATGGACTCCCACTGGTTGCGGTTCAGCGAGTCACCCACAAACATCAGCCTCTTGTTCCTCAACTTGTTCAAAAATAATAGAGGCTCAAACCTGTCAAAAAGATGTAAAAAAAATGAGAACATTAGTTGAGGGCTTGGTTGTGAGTCTTGTTACTTGTTTAGCGCCCATGGTTATGGAGAAAGAAAGAATGTAGGGACTAAGTTGTGATTTAAAAGAATGCAGAGGTTCAGATATGTGAAAAAGATTTAAAAGAATGGATTAGGTGAGGGGCTTGGTTGTGATTTATTTAATAATGACAAGGATTCAAACCTATGTACAAAGGAAAAAATGTGTAAGAACATTAATTAAGGGACTTGATTGTGATTTTCTTAAGTTTAAGGGAGGGATATGAAAATGTGCCCACATAATTAGTGATGTCACACCAACCAATGGATTAGAGGGGCAGTTGAGCTGCCATTTCCATTTCTGTTAGAAACTTCTTTTGACAAAAAACTAAATTTGATTTTGACATGTATTTGTTCTAAAATACTAAAATAGAGTTTGCTAATGAACAAGAAACCCCATGATCCAATCCACTATAAGAGGAAATATACCAGATTTATATATAATTAAGTAACAATTTCAGGTCCATTATGTGCAAAATCCCAAAAATTAATTAATCCTCTCCATTTAACAGTCAACTAATCTCCCGTAATTTCAGAATATTAAACTATCTTAAATTAAATCTACTGCAAATTCTGCAACACAAGTCGTCCACATTTATACGACGCTGTTATGGAAGTTTTTTTAATTAACAAAACTGTAAGGGCATTTATGCAATTTTACCCTGTCGGTAATAACACTCAACGAGTCAAACTTTACACTCAAATCCTTACATTCATCTATGTAACGGGTCATAAAACTGCTCGTCACATGACCCGTTACACAGAATATAATACAATATAAAAACAGAAGATTTAGGATTTTATAACCTCCTTCTATAATCGCTAAACGACGAACGATTCTCAAAAGGAGGTGATATCCTGAGAGCACATTCCTTATTCTGAGAGCAGGAATACGCTACGAGAGCATCTTTGTTTCACACTCTCAGCTCTTGGAATAAGAAATACGCCTCTCAGAATATCGTCTCCCTTCTCAAAAGAATCACTATTGCTCTACAGAAACGCCATTAGAGAGAGAAAGAGCTTTGAAGGAAGGAAAGAAGAAGGGCGAAAGAACGAAAAGAGAAGGCAAAACGCAAGAAGAAGAAGAGAAGAAGTTTGTTGTCAAAACCAGAGGGGAATGGGAAGATTATTACCTGGGCAAATTGCAGTCATTGGGCTGCCAACGCCATTGCTGGAAAAGCTCGTCCTTCCTCCCATTTCTCATGCATGCAACCTGCTCTGTTAGGAACCTGCATTCCTCTTCGTAGTAAATTGGGTAGGTGTCATTATCGAAAACCCACTTCCCGACGGTGAGATCGCAGGTAGAGGGGACGTGTACGTGGAGCGCGGAGCCGTTCAACGGCCGTTTTGGCCGGGGTTTGTGGTTGGGTCTGTAAGCTCTGCGCCAGATGAGATCTGGGTATGTGATTTGGGAGAAGGAGAGCTCGGCCAAGGATCTGATGTCTTCGCTGTAGACGAAGAGACCCAAGAAGAAGATGGAGAGGACGGTTACGTAGAGCGGGATTTTGGTGGGGTTTTGGAAGTAGGTGGTCAAGTGCTTTGTTATGGTTGTTGGGTCCGACAGGACGCCGGAGCGCGGTGGTGATTTCCGGCGTGGAGGTTGCATTGAGAGAGAGAGAGAGAGAATGGGAGATGGAAGAAGGAAGAAGGATGAAGGGAGAGAGAGTGAGTGATAGGAAGAAGAATATAGGGAAGGTTGGTGTGTGTGGGAATGAGTTGATTGATTGTGTTCTGTTTGGTGTATAGAATGAGAAGAGATGGAGGGTGGACTTGGTCTCCTTTCTTGAGATGATAAACTAATGTGTAATGTATACTATTTTATTTTTCTATGGATTAAGGAATTTTAGGTATACTTATTTTTTTTCTTGAGTTAATAACTTATTTTAAAATATTGAGAATGTTTCTTATAGTTTAGTAATATATAACTTGAACTAATATTTTAGGAACTCACTAGAAAATGGAGAATGTTTGTATAAGATAATGTATAATCTATGAGGTATTTGTAGACACTATATGTTATGTTATGATTGTAGATGAAATATTTTTATATTGTTTTTTAATGTTATAGTTGTGTTCACAAAAAGTATGTTATAGTTATTGTTCTAATTCTATCCAATATTAATATTGTTTTTTGTATTATTATCTTTTTAACGTAGGTATAGATTTATGTAATCAATCAATTTTCAATCTTGGAGAGTAGAAACAATTCTCATGTTTGATTCAAATCTAGGTAATTTATATTATTTTTTCAAAAAGTTGAATCTCTAACTAATAGTATAAAATGTGTTGTTTCATTTTTTATTTTTCGTTTAATTTCTCAGGTAAAATTGTCTAATTATGCCAAATCTCATCTAGTAAGAATGATTATGTATCAAAATTCATCAATTCAAAGATTATGACTTTAAAAAAATGTCTAATTATAGTTCTTAACTATCACCACTAGGTTAGCCTAGTGGTTATAGTATCAACTTCATCTATTCATAGGTGAGGAGTTCGAATCACGTGTCTAGCATAATTGATTTAAAAATTTAGGTGAAGGCATATGAGTCCACTTAAAAGAGAACAAACATCAAGCGATCGCAGTTCTCTCTAAAAAAGATATAGTTCTTAATAAATATATATATATATAAGCATTGAATGGTAGACTATGTTTATCCAAAAGTTTCCAAATTGGAGCTAATTGGTTCTGGGTCCACAAAGCGAGTTTGGCTGGATGTATTTATTTGGAGGAAATTGGGGAGGAATTTTGGATTCAATAATGGAGAGTCTGAAACATTTGAATTTCTCATGTATTTGACAAAGTAATGTCATTTTGGTCAGATAATGTATTTAATTATTTTGTATCTCAAAATTAAATAAGACTAGGTGTTGAAATAATTGGATTACAAGATGAAGCAATTAAGTAGTTATTGATGTGAAATATATGAGTTTATAAAAGAAATCATAAATTAACATAAAGCTATGGATCTTGCACTTACTTTTATTGAAAGCAAGGATTATTATACTAATAAATACATTGCCTTTTTTTCTATACTTCAAAAAAAAATAGTATTGAGTGTAGTGTTAAGCCTCATATAAAATTTGGAAATATGTCCTTCAAAAGTTAGAAATTACAATCACATCCTCTTAAATCTGTGGTTTGAAATTTGAAATGCCCTCAAATTGAAGTTTAAAATCTTGATTTTTGAAAGTGGGCCTTGAATTAGTTAGTGGTCTTTTTGTTGAAAACTATTGGTTGGAGAGTCCTAATTTCATGAAAAAGTAACATTTTAAACAACCATTGATAGTTAGTATATGTACCGTTTGAAGGGCCCATTGCAATGCTATTGGATTGAAACAAAAGTTGTCGGTATAGTATAATAATATTTTAAACACCTCCTGCTTCTTCTGAATATTTAAAAAACCTCTAAGTTTTTTTTTTTTTTGAATAGTGAAAAAAACTCTTAGTTTGATTATACTTGTATTTCTGAATAAGGGTATTTTTATTTTCATAAATTAATATCAGGTTAATTTTAATTATACTTGTATTTCTGAATAAGTAAAGAGGATTTTCTTTTTATAAATTAATTAATAGGTTGCATTAGAAAATAAGTAGCATTTATTGCTTTGAGGAGATGCATGTAGTTAGATAACATAAGTAACTAATCATTGATCCCACCTTAGTCATAATTGAGCTAATTAACTAATGTTAAGGTTTTGTCATACAAATTCATGTATTTTTAAAAAAAAAGTCTAGATACCATGCAATCGAATTCTGAATAAATTATGAAAGTCTAAGTAAATAAATAAATAATAAGAATATGGAAGTTTTTTTTTTCTTATTTAGATCTTTATGGTTGATTCAAAGTCCGGTTGCATGTTGCATGGTAATTGTTGATTTTTTTAATGAAGATGATTCATATAGTTAACAAAACTCGTATTTGTCCTAGCAAACACACTCGTGTGCAAAATATATTTAGTATAATCTATCAATCACAATTGGAGTTTCGATCTAACAAAACTTTATGTATATTTGGTGTGTTACACTAATGACGTGGCACAATAAGAAAAATAATACATTCATGTAAAATCACATCTAAGTTTGTTGGGATTTCTTGATACATTACTACTTCATGTATCTTTTCAGCCTTGACAATTGGTTATGAATTCACGTCAAAAAAAGACTTCCACATAATTGACTTCTCATAAAGTTATATATCAAATTTGGTAGAATTGATATATATATTAAAAGTAACATCGGTATACAAAATATATATATAATAACAATGGCGGAGCTTAATGAATTGATTTGGGAGGTGGAAAAAATTTCTCCTCATTCCCAAATTTTTTTGAGAAAATCAAATATATATAAATATATGTATTCGATATGAATATTAAAATAATATATAGATATTACTAAAATGATATAGATATGTAATAGATCTATAATAAAAACAATATATATGAATCACAAAAATAGGTAAATAGAAATATATGAGTTCTCTGCGCCAAAAACCAGGAACCAAAAGGTGGGACTCATGACACAAGTCGGAAAAAATAGAAATAATTGAGGTTAATTATAAGTATTGTCTCATTGCAAACATGTTCATGCTCTTTTGCTTGCTTTTTCTTACAACTTACGGGGAATCTCACGATTGCAATAAGTTCTCTATGTGTGTGTGTGTTTGTGTTTGTGTTTGAGAGAGAGAAAGAGAGAGCAAACAAATGGTAGGTATATGATGAGGGGAAGAAACTTTTTTGTTTTGACATTAGTATGGCATTTTGCTAGCACAAATGATACAAGGGGCCCCTATTTGGGAGACCAAAGTGTCAAAAATGTCAAAAGAACATGAGGAGCCAAACAAAAACTAAAATATAGACATATTTTCCTTTTGCAAATTCATCCTTTAGAGTTTCTCTTAATTATCACTTCTCATGTAATTGTGAGCAAGTCATCATGAATATTCGAATTATATATAATAATTTATTTCATGACATTTTTACCATTAAGATTCTACCTCCGAAATTTCAAACTGTTTTAGGATTTGATAGACAATTAATTGGAACTTTTATTCTTTTTCTTAGCTAGCTATTGAACACTGTCACTTGCTTTAGAATTCTACTAAATATTTTTTTAATGAGAATCAGTGGCAGGTAGAAATTTGTGGTTCCAATTCCAACAATTTTATTAAAGATGCGCTTTTATAATAAACCAATTTTTAAGTAGATGCTTTAAACTTTTTATTTGTTTGAAAGTGAGTTACCTTCCAAATTAATTTTCATATAATTAAAGCAAATATATAGTTCAAATGTCATTGTTTTGTGTGGTTAGACCATTTGACATATAGAACAAACTACATTGTATTATTTATTGCATGTAGTCACACTAAACCTTTCATAATTGGCACCAGCTCTAAAATTAAGTCAATATATTTAAAGTCATATGAATTTTTTTTTGTCAAAATCAACCAAAAAATTTAGAAAATGAAATATGGTCAAATTCCTCAATTGTTGCATTACATGAGGAAAATTGTCGCTATCATATCATGCATTTATAAGGGAAGCATTTTGCAATATAAACCCCAAATTCTGCAATGTGCTTCAACCTCTCTTGAGATTAATCAGAAGGAATCATACCTTGAAATTTTTGGTGAATATACTACAATATAATGGTGCTTTGACTTACAAAGATCTTTAATTTTTGAAGTTGTTTTTTGAAATAACCTTAGAAAAAAAGAATATGTTTTATTTCATTTGTGTTATTTTAAAAACAATTAACTTTCTGCTATTTAATATTGGGCTTGTAGGTCAAATTCAGATTTTTCCATTTTATGGGCTTTTATATTGGACCATATTGTAGTTAAATATCGTAACTAATAAAGTTTGAAGTGTTGAATCAGAAATATACTTGGAGATCATAAGCCCACATTGAGAAACTTCTTATTTATATATTTATTAAAAAGCCCATATGCAACTATGAGAAACTTGCTATTAAGATTATAAGCCCAATTACAATAATTTATTCAAAATGTGGTCAACTACGATCATACAAATCATATGATTCACATCACTATTTTCTTTTCAGAAAAAAAAAAGAACAGATTTAATTATTCACTATATTATATTTTTCACATTATATAAAATTTCCATTACTTTTAATTTATTGTATTTCATTTTTTTTTCATTCTTATTCGACAAAATGAAAAATTTATTTCAATATTCCCACTTTATTCTATCCTTGCCAAAATTTTCTATCCTTCTTCCTTATTTAAGAAATGTTTGTTTTTTATTCACAAAATTATATTTTCCATTAAAAGTGAAACACGAACCAAATTGTCGTTGTTGTAGGAAGCATCTTTGATGTCATGTTTATATGTGACAAAAACAAAGGAAGATGACAGCTTATCAAATATTGATTTGTCAATTTTGAATCATTGATACTTAAAGTTTATAATTTGAATAAATTTAATGAGTATTTTCAGTTAAAAAAACATATTACCTTCCCACTTTACTTAGTACCTCTTGAGAACTCTTTATTTTAAGAAAAAGAAACCTATATTAGCCATAACCATTACTAATCTCAATTCTTGGAAGTTCTTTTACGGAGAGAACTCTACAATATGTCAAAATTACTTAAATTTTTCTATAATAAAAGTAGGAATTTTTTTCCCACATTAGTCCATATTCCATAATGTAATCTACAACTTTGTCATCGTTTTTCATAATTAATTATGACAAATCATGACGTATTGTGTAGAGAGAATCTGGAATTATTGCAATCTAATATCATGATTATTAAAGCAGTCCGATTAGTGATAAAATGAAGATCAATCAAAATTATTGAAAATAATTACTGTGCAGGTGCAAATGCTGTTTAGATTTGTCTTACATGAAAATGTGAATAATGTGAAATATTTACTAACCATTTTCTTGTGAATATTCTGACTCTAGAGCATAATAGGTTTAGAAATTCGCATCACACCTACAAAAATACTAACCCAATTTGTCTTTTGTAGAGGTAGGTTCATTAATGGCCTGAATAAGTTATAGCATACACCATGGTATATTCTCTTAAAATATAAAATTTCGTTATGATTATATGCTAAAATTATTTGCCATACCTTTTTATTACACCTTCATATATTATTTTATTATGAGTAAATATTCTTTTTATACATTTTATAGTATTAAACTTTTTTGTAACTTTATATATTTTATACAATATCTATTTCTATGTATTTTTTTAAATAGATGCTTCGTACTTTATAGGTACGCCATTTTCAATAAATGTGTTCGTCATATTGATTCGAATTTGGAGCTCTCTTAAAATTGATGAGATCACTCCTGACATAGCAAAAGCTTTTGCAGGTACGCTCTTTTTATATACTCGTATATGCAATCTTTTAAAAACTAACTGAAATGTATTAAATATTTTCAAATAAATAATACTGTCCCTTATTTTGTATTCATGTTGATTTTGTATGTTTTTTTAGTATCTTTTGCATATATGCCTGTTATTTTAGGACATGAAAAAAGGGATGAACACCGTACATAGAAATCTTGGAAAAAACACCTTCCAACAATGTTGTAAGTTCATTGAACTTGGACAATATTATCCTACATAATTATGGCATTTTATATATTATAGATTCAATGAATTTAGACATGGATGTTATATTTCACTACCAGTTCAATGAATTTAGACACCATATTTTTTTGATACAAATTCATCACCTTCGTATTTATAAACCATAATTGTTGAGTGAGATTAGTTTTATGCACACAAGTTACAACATGTAAAGACTAGTATATATGCATTGTTATCAAAAAGGGGGAAGAACATGAAAATAAAATCTTGATATGTTTTAGTCTGGATATATCTCCCAAAGACAACTTATATGATCAATGTGTTAATAGATTTACTAAATATCAAGTTTAATATGTCCGTAGTGATGACTTGAATTTAAGACTTTTTTAAAATTAACGGCTATCTATCATTTGAGCTAACACATTTTGACCCTCACTTAATTAGTTGAATAATGAATGAATATAATTGTATTTACATATCTTTGGAGGTTTGGAGTCTAAAAAAAATACTTGAAGGCCACATTATGCATGGAATGGATGGAGAAATAGAGTACAATAATGGGCTGTAATCATGTAAAAATAACTGATTGATTATTAGTTAAGTGTATTGAGTTGTTGCATTAGCATCATAATAATTATCTATAAATTAATAAGAAGAATTGACTTTGATTTATCATATCAATATCAATAATAGGAAAATAATATGCTAAAAGGATAAGGAATCAACCTTCAACCCCACATGATGACATCATGGCTATTTTTAACTTATTTGGTAAAGATAAGTCATAACAACCCTAAAAATAACAGCCTTACATGAACCTCAAGGGGTAGTTTATTTCCCTTTTTCTTTCATCGATTATTTTATATATGTATATAAATTGCTTTGCAATATTTTGTTAAGAAATGTAGCCGTCCTATCCAAATAACAAATGGATGGATATATAACCTGGGAAAATGTTTAAAACATGTCACTAACACAAATGATACCTTATATATATAGTATTTAAATTTAGTTTGGGCTCATTGCTTTTTTTCAAGTCCTCGAGTAAAGAAAAGAATATTCTTTTAGGAAAGAATGAAGAAATACCCATACTTAATTATTTGGTTCATATATGATTTAAACTTTCAAACTCTAATATCTTAACCAAAATAATAAACTAATTTGCTGTAAGTGGATCATTATTGCATTGGATTTAACCCGACAATCATTTTTTCAAAAATAATCCGAACTGAACTCCAGCAGCGTAGCTCGAACCAAAATCGAACCAAGCTCGAGCTTGAGCATGTGCGGTCGAGATTTATTAGAAACCCACAAGAACAACGAAGCCTAATCGTATTGAATTGTGAAATTTCAGCCGAGCTAGCTGTTATTTCAAACCGAATTGACAGCAACATAGAACATCACCGTCATTTTAAGCTGCGACGAACCGACCGAGCCAACTCTAGTTATTTCGAGTCGAGCTTGAACTAACAATCCAAGCTCGAACCTCTATTTCGAATTGAAGCATTGACTCAAATCAGATTTCAAGTGAAGCTTGAGCTGGGTCTAATTGTTCAAGCTCGGCTCAACTCGCTTACACCCCTACTTATACTACATCTCATAAATAATTTGCAATATTTATAATGAAATGGAAGCATGCTATCTAAAAATTCCCCTGGAAAACATTCCATTAAACATAAATTTATGCATAGCAAACATTTTTTTTTTTTTGATAAACAAACAATTTTTTTTTTGATAGAATAAATTTCTATATGTAATAAGGTGTTTAATTTATAAGTGCATATATAATGAGGTGTTTAATTTTCATTTGTTCTCTTAATAATGCTTATCTCTTTTGGTAAGTCCCTTTCCTAAATGGGCCCAAACTTACGTGTCAGTTGTCAACTTGACTTAACTATGCGATGATACGGAGCCGTTTGATGGCGATTTTTCATTAAATTAAACAAACAGTATTTATTTACTCAATGCCATCTTTGTAAAAAAAAAACATATCAAATAAGTTATTGGGTTATTGGGGGATCAAAGAGAGTATCCGTGATCCGTTTAGTTTGGGTTTGGTCTCTATAAATAGGGAGGCATACCAAAGAACAACAAATCACAACACAATTTAAGTCTCTCTTTCTTTCTATTCTCCTCTTCTGTGTTCTTAAATTCTTAATTGATTTATAACACAATGTGTGGGATTTTGGCCGTGTTGGGTTGCGCTAATGATTCGCAGGCGAAGCGGGTTCGGGTTCTTGAGCTCTCTCGCAGGCAAATCTCATTTCTTCCTTTTTTTTCTATAACTCATACAATTTTTTGTGTATTTAAAATACATTTTCCCCTTTTAAATGTATTTTACATACATTTTTTGTCATTTGAATTGATTTTATAAGTATATATATAAAATTACAACCAACATATAAAGCATTTAAAACCAACTTATATTATACAGCACGCAGTGTACCATATTATTTAAGCAATACAAACAATTCAATTTATGATCACAAAATTGATGCGACTAATCTCGTCAAGAAAAAATAAGTAAAATAGTTATTTATTTAATTAATTAAATTTACTAAAAGTATTTGCATGGCAGGTTGAAGCATAGGGGACCAGATTGGAGTGGGTTGTATCAATTTGGGGATTCTTTCTTGTCTCACCAAAGGCTTGCTATCATTGATCCAGCTTCTGGTGATCAGCCCCTATACAATGAGGATAAATCCATTATTGTTACGGTAATTATTCATTATTATATTATTATTAAGATAATTACTCATTTTCTTTATTTTTATTTAGTAATTTATCACATTAAGGTAAATTAACATAAAACCATTTGAGTTAATATATATTGGGAGCAGTAGGTACTTGATCATGATTATGCAAATATGATTATGCATACATACCAAAAATATGACTATGCATTGTAATGTTATATGGTTAGGTTTGCGTGGGACTATATTTGTTCCTTTTAATCATGTAAATAGGTATCACAAATAAAGTGAAGTTATTCTAAATTCATTTCAATGAAGACGAAAAGCTACATTGATAATTAATATGGTCTGTTTTTCATGTGTAGTAGTTTAATGAAGTTGTCCCTCAAACTAAAGAGTACAATAATTGAAAATGAATATGCATCATACATGAGAATATTCTTTATGTTGGTGTTTGGTAACACAAATTGAATATAGAACAATATGGTTTTTATATGCAAATTTATAATTAACTGGTATAATTAGTGAGGTTTGTTTTATTTTTTTGAATTTAAATTAGGTGAATGGTGAGATATATAACCATGAAGAGTTGAGGAAAAATCTCTCCAACCACAAATTCAGAACTGGCAGTGACTGTGAAGTCATTGCGCATTTGGTATAAGACACTTTCTGTAATTTCAAACTAAATTAAAAAAGAAAATGCTAATTTAATATATTTTATTTGAATTTAAAATTTGATATTAAATAATGACATATACATAAATAGTATGAAGAGCATGGAGAGGGATTTGTGGACATGTTGGATGGAGTTTTCTCTTTTGTCTTGCTTGATTCGCGCGATAATAGTTTCATTGCAGCACGTGATGCGATCGGCGTTACGCCTCTCTATATCGGATGGGGACTAGACGGTAAATCCTTAAAAAATAAATTCAAAATATAACGGTTATACGTACACCTCAGATATTTTCATTTAATCCATAATTACATGTAAAAAATAATTAAGATCAAACGAAATAAAATGAAAATTGTATATTTCATTAATAAAAATTACTTTTTTTTAATTTTTACTTTGTTTAATTTTTTATTTTGGAGCTTCGATTTTAGATTTTGACTTTTAACTTCTATAGTTGAAGATGTAGAAATAAGATTAAGAATTTGAATAAAAACTCAAAAAGAAGGCCTATTATTGATTACCAGAAGTCAAAAAAAATATATTTTATATATTTCAATTTTTTTGATGCAGGGTCTGTGTGGATATCATCAGAAATGAAGGGACTAAATGATGACTGTGAGCATTTTGAGATATTTCCACCTGGCCATCTCTATTCCAGCAAAGAAGGTGGTTTCAAGAGATGGTACAATCCTACGTGGTACTCCGAGTCCATCCCATCAATTCCTTATGATCCTCTTGCCCTTCGAAAGGCCTTTGAGAAGGTAAATAAAAACATTACAAATTATGATTAATTGGACAACCTTGCTATAATGATCTTATAAAATTATGTAATTGATTTTTGACTCTTTGATTTTTTTTTTTTTTTTTTTTTTAACTTTCAGGCAGTGATAAAGAGGCTCATGACAGATGTGCCATTCGGAGTGCTTTTATCAGGCGGTCTCGACTCGTCATTAGTTGCATCTGTGACAATTCGCCACTTAGCAGGCACGAAAGCGGGCAATCAATGGGGGAATAAACTCCATTCATTTTGTGTGGGCTTGGAGGTTTTGCCTTCTAGTCCCTTATTTTTCTCTAATTTGCAATAAACTAATCATGAATTGATTATAATTATGCAATTAATATTTTTGGGTTCTAGGGTTCACCTGATCTTAAGGCAGCAAAAGAAGTGGCTGATTACCTAGGCACGGTCCACCATGAACTCCACTTCACCGTTCAGGTACTAAAGAGCTATTTAATTTTAAATAATAATGAAGTTTATTTATCAAAAAAAAATAATAATAATGAAGTTTTCCTTACTAAATAATTAACTAACTTTTGTACTGAATCATTTTTAAATAACAAAGTCTCAAATTTTTCCATTTTATTAACAGTATATTTTTTGTATTTTGTTATTTGAAATAGGACGGAATAGATGCAATAGAAGATGTAATATACCACACTGAAACATACGACGTGACAAGTATACGTGCGAGCACCCCTATGTTTCTGATGTCGCGAAAAATCAAAGCTTTGGGGGTCAAAATGGTAATTTCGGGTGAGGGTTCTGATGAGATTTTTGGAGGTTATTTGTACTTTCATAAGGCTCCTAACAAGGAAGAGCTTCACCAGGAGACTTGCCGCAAGGTTAGATTTCATTTCACAAACTTTTGTTCATTGAATGCTCCATAATTAATTTTGTACTTTCAAAAATAATACTATGTTAATGTTAGTTATATTTTCCATAAATTGTTTTTTATTATTTTTGGATGGGAAAATAAAATACGATTTTTTTTTTGATGAAAATTGAAATGCATTTTGGTCCAAAAAAATGTTAGTAGTATGTAATGTAGCAACTCTAGTAAATAATTATAGAAGTGATCGAAATTAGGATTTTTTCTGAATAGTTTCTAATTATAAAATTATATAAGACTATTTTATTTTGTTTAAATTCTTTTCTCTAAATCATTTTCAGATAAAAGCACTGCATCAGTATGACTGTTTAAGAGCTAACAAAGCCACATCAGCATGGGGTCTAGAAGCTCGTGTGCCGTTTCTAGACAAAGAATTCATTGAAGAGGCTATGAGCATTGACCCTGAATCGAAGATGGTATATTTTTCAATCTAGTCTTGTATTGAAGTTTTCTTATCATGCCATCCAAATTTATCGATTATGTTTGAATTTACTTCAGATCCAGCCTGATCTTGGAAGGATTGAGAAATGGGTTTTGCGGAAGGCATTTGATGATGAGGAAAATCCCTATCTTCCAAAGGTTTATTTACTTTATTTAATGTTATCATATTTAAATTATAACTTTTGCTGCATTTTAGGATTTTTTTTTTAAATTCTATTTTTTTCTTTTTCAGCACATCTTGTATAGGCAGAAAGAGCAATTTAGTGATGGGGTTGGTTATAGTTGGATTGATGGACTCAAGGCCCATGCAGAATTACATGTATGTCTTTTTTACTTTGAAAACTAAAAATACATTTAGGATTTTTTCTCAAACTAATCATGGGAATATTTATACAGGTATCTGATAGGATGATGCTAAATGCAAGGAAAATATACCCTCACAACACTCCAACAACCAAAGAGGGATACTATTACAGAATGATCTTCGAAAGGTTCTTCCCTCAGGTACTTATTTTTGCACAAATACCCTTCAAAAATTAAGAATTGAGATGCATATTCTCCAAACTAAAAGTAATATTCTCAAATAATATTAAAAAAAAGTAACATTCTCAAATTTATTTATGTTATAGAATTCCGCAAAACTGACGGTACCAGGCGGGCCTAGTGTGGCATGTAGCACGGCAAAAGCAATAGAGTGGGACGCAAAATGGGCAAACAATCTCGATCCATCAGGCAGAGCGGCATTAGGAGTACATGATTCGGCTTATGATCCATCGCCACAGAAGATCCCGGTTTCAATTTCTAGTGGAAATGATTCTCTGTCAAGGATTATGGAAGTGGCTACTCCAAGTGTTACCATCCAAACTTGATTTGGTTGGTTCTCTCTTAGAAATAAAGATGGTTTGAGGTGAATTGTTGTTTGAATAAGTGTTTGTTTGTGTTCTGTGTCGTTAAAGTGTTGAAGTGATGAGTATGTTTAAGATTTCCGGATTGTAGGTTATATAACTATCTTACAAAATAATAATGAGGTTTGCTAAAAATGGAATATTTAGTATAAACAAAATTCCATTGTAATAAAATGTGTATTTCCATTCTGATTGGCCAATAAAATTATATGATTTAGCTACAACAACCCAACATTAAGTATAGTTTTTTTTTTCTTTCAACTAGATGTTATTACTATTATTAAAAATACACTCATCTCCACCACAATAAAAAATATAAATTTACATATAGTTTATACAAATTAGTCTAAATAACAAACACACAAACGATAAAGAGCAGATCTCCATGCAAATTGAATGGTTGTAAACTACATTGATTTAGTTATTTCAATTTTCACACATGAGATGAAAAAATATGCACAGCATGTTGAGGCATATATAAAGTTATCGCTGTGCAAAAAAATATTGGCAAAAATATTTTTAGCTTAATGTGAGGTATTGGAGGATGGGTCCTGATAATGCGCGCCGGTTTCTAGCACGACCTCAACGCGACGGCTGATGTGGCGCGTCTTGATAATGCGCGCCGGTTTCAAGCGCAATCTCAGCGCGACGGCTGACGTGGCACCTGGTGATTTTCTACTGAGCAGCGCGGCGCCGGGAGGCACGATGGATGGAGCCGGCTGCTCAGATCTGAAAACAGAGGCGCGGTGAAAAAAACAATATATAAATTGTGATATAACAATATATAATTCAAACAAACAATAATTATATAGCAATGTTTGCAAGAAATATGAAGTTGCTCCTCCAAGTGTCACCATCCGAACTTGATTTGGTTATTTTTCTTATGTTATGATGGTTTGAGGTGAATTAAGAAGACAAAAAAAAGTGGGAGATGAATTAAGAAGATAAAAAAGTTAGTATCATGTAAAAACAAGTCAAGTAACAAATATGCTACTTGCAGCACCAAAAGTGTCCCTCCACTCCCCAAAAAAGAACAAAATGTGTACTATTTAACTGGACAATACAGATTTAAGCAATTAAATCAATTAATTATTTGGTTTTATTTTCAACTAGCTTTTATTATCAATATTCAAATTGCTCTCAATTTTATCAAAATAAAAAGATAAATCTATATAGTTCATGCAAATTAGTCTGCAAACAACCAATAAAGAGCATGTTCATGCAAATTGAATGGGTGTTATAACTATAATGAGTTACCTTCCCACATTATAACTATAATGAGTTACCTTCACACACAAGAGATGAATAAAATATGCTTAGCATGTTGAGAGATATAAAGTTGTTACTAATCAGATCATCTCGAGGAAATGTAAAGATAAATGATAAATGAATCAAAGTAGTAGTAATGATATATTTAGCTCAATGTGAGATTTTGGAGGATAATCAATTAAACTTCTAATAGAGTTATGAATCAATCTAGAAACGTGATTTATAATAGTTTTACATAAAAAATGTATTAATTGGATAAAATCAATCATCTTGCATTGGAACAATTACATTTATTCCACTCTTTCGAATAATAATGAGATATTTGAAAAGGGTTGAAAGTATAGCCACTTCTAATGAGAATGAATTTGCAAGAAATGATAAATTAATTAATTAGTATCAAAATTGATGATTTTCTAAATCTAAATTTTTCAAAAAGATCCAAAGATCAAATTTATAAAAACAAGTTAAGCAACAAACTTTTTCGACTCGTAATTATCAAAATAATACAGACTACATCAAGTTTGATTCAAATGTTTATTGCCTTTTTTCGTTTAATTTTCGAAATTTCCTGTTTATTATTTAAAAGAAGTCATAAGAAAGATGTATATATACAAATTGAGTGACAAATGAAAAGGTTCTCAACAAATGTACATTTAAGGTAAAATATCTTTTGCATCCTTTTTCACCTGATTGATACATAATTTATATGTTAGGGTACTTGTATGTTTAAAAAACAATGAAAACTAATTATCTAATATTGAAAATATCCTTATTTTTCCATATTTTTTCTTATTGTTATATGTGATATTTTTTGTTACAACAAATTATTTATAGGTATTCATTAAACTGGTTCAGTGAGGGAGAAGAGAGATGAAGACATGTTTCTCTTTCTAAATAGATCAGATTTATTGCTAAATATTAATACATCAAGAAAATCAAAACTCATGAACTAAATCAAGCAATTAGATGAAAAAGGTTTGCAATCATACATAAAACGCCAATGTTCAATTGTTTACATATAACAACCTTGAAATACATACCAAAAATCATCAATTTTGATACTAATTAATTAATTAAATCAAATGAGAATGAACTTACTCAAGTCTTGATTTTTCCTTTGAGAGAAGGAGATTTAGTGAGGGGCGAAATTTTCTTCTTCCCTTTTGTTCGAACTTTCAAATGAAGAGCGATGGATTTCGCTGCTTCTCGTACCGACGGTTTTGAGTACTTTGGCCTGATAAATAATTTACAAATTCAAAAAGGTAAAATTACTTTTATTAAGTTAGTTGAGATTTATGAATATTTTATTATTTTCAATGTACCTTATTATTGGCGTTTGAATTGGATCGATTGGTTCTTCAAGAGTATCTTCATTAATCGCAGGTGTATTGCTCTTAAATAAATTAATAAATTAATAAACTTCCCATAAAAAAAATTATACAGTTATTAACGATCTACAAAATAATGTTTAAAATTAACTTAGTCATGAAAAAAATATTTAAAAAATGTTACCTTTTGAATGGAAGCAGAACTAGAAGGCTCTTCATTTGATTTCATTAAACCAAAATTCTTTTTCTTCTTCTTCTTTGCGGCATTAAATTGCTTCTTATCCCTCACCTAAAATTTCAATCAATTTCTTCAATTTCACTTCAAAATATTACAACCCAATTTCTAAATTCAATCCAATATTTTATTAAAGTTAATGAAATAAGATTCTCACCTTCCAAATTGAGCCTTTATGAAACAAAATTTTAGAAGATTTCCAGCCTGGCGTGCTCGTGTCAATCACAGTGGCTTCAGTTCCGAATTTCGGATTCAAATCCGAATCCAAATTGAAATTCAAATCCGTTTCAACCCTCCTTTTCTTCCTCTTCTTCTTCTCAATTTGGATTTTCTTATCCTTTTTACTCTTTTTACTCACCTTCAATTTATCATTTTTCTTCGATTTCTTACTCTTCGCCTCTGAATCTCCACTTGGCAGAGACAAATTTCGAGTTCTGGTTCTGTTACCCGAAATGCAAATTCTAGGGTTTGCTTGCTTCCTTAATCCCCTTTTTGCCCCAATTTTGTGAGTTAGTATTTCTGATTGAGCCGAATTGGGCGCGTCCATTACAAACAAGTCAGATAATATGGTACCCACCAGATTAAAAGGCCCCATTTGCTCAATTGGAGCTACAGAGCTACTATTAACGTTAGGAATTAACGAATTAGGTTTTGGGTTTGAGGAATCAGGGTTAGAAATTGGGGCATTAGGGTTAGGAATTGGGGAATTAGGGGTGGGGATTGAGGGATTGGGGATGTTGAAGCCCTTGAGAGTGTGAAGGCGATCCAGCCATGTTGAGGTTGGTTTTGTACTGGGCAGTGAGCACAGCATTCTGAATTGGTTTTGTCAATGGAGATGCATGTGATTGAGAATTTGGAGAAGTGAAGAAGAAGAAGAAGAAGAAAGAATAGAGAAAAGGGAGGAGAGAATGAATTTAGTAGCTACACATGAAATGGACATCTAAAATTAGAATTTTTGTTAGTAATAAATTTACTAGTTTGATAATAATTTTATTTTTTATACAGATAAAGTAAAAAGTTAAACGCTATTAAGAGTAATTTTATTATTTTGATAATAATTTTTTATGCATATAAAGAAAAAGCAATATTTGAGTGTATTTTTGGGTGTATTAAAGGCTTTTAGATTTATGTTAAAGAATTTAAATGGCCTAAAAGAAGGTAATAATCTATGTTACGCGGATACTTCAAAAAAGCAGCCGTACGCGTATCGGATACGTATCGGACACGGATACGGCACCGATACGGCTCCGATACGTTTCCGATACGCCACGTGGCGTATCGTATTATTTTAATAATAAAAAAATGTTTGGACACGGCGGGACACGGCCCGACACGGACGGACACGGATAGGACACGGCCCGACACGGACGGACACGGATAGGACACGGCTTGGACACGGAGCGATACGGATTGGACACGGCCGGGCGGCGGATTTTGATTTTTTGATAAATTAGTAACGGTTTTTACTAAAGAACCGTTACAGATTAGTAACAGTTTTTTAATATTAGTAACGGTTTTTTAAAATCTGTAACGATTTGGACTATTTAAGCAACTTTGTAACGGTTTTTTATAAAAACCGTTACTAATTGTGAATTAGTAACGGTTTTTATAAAAGAACCGTTACAAATAGTCTATATCTGTAACGGTTTTTATAAAAGAACCGTTACAAATAGTCTATATCTGTAACGGTTTTTATAAAAGAACCGTTACAAATAGTCTATATCTGTAACGGTTCTTTCAGAAAAACCGTTACTAATAGTGTAATTAGTAACGGTTTTGGTTCCTCTCTCACGTCCAACACTCCTCCAATTTTCGAGACTTAATAAGGGTAGAAATGCTTCGACTCTCCAGAAGCTTCGACTTCTCAACTTCCCCAATTTTTCTGCCGAATTCTTCGACTCCCTCTCTCTCTCGTGTGGTTTCAATAGTTCATTGATCTTCAATTTTATCTCTCCCCTCTACATAAAGGTAGAAATGCTTCTTTTTCTTTATCTTTTCCTCAATTTTAAAAACCCTAGATTTTTTATTTTCGTATTTCTTGTTTGCAAATGATAGAAAATGCAATCGGAAACTCCTGCTTCTAATTCAAATGATAGTAATGTCCCAAGTGGTTCACTAGATTCTGCTCCACTATGGAAGTACGTTACCAAACTTGAAAAAAGCTCAGGCGGAGGAAATACTAGATTCACATGTAGCTTTTGCAAAATGGATTTTAGTGGGTCATATTACCGGGTCAAGGCTCATTTGCTCCGAGTAAAAGGGATTGGGATTAGGATATGTGGGAAAGTGACAAGTGAGGATATCAGAAAACTTCAACAATTGCAAGATGAGGCCGAGCTTAGAATGAAGAATTCAGTACCAAAACAAGTTCCTTTACCTAGCGATGCTGAAAGGGGACCGTGTGTATCTTCTCAAGGGTCTTCTGATCATAAAAAAAAGGAGAGCCATAACCCCTATAGAGAAACAATATAACATCCAAACTCGGACTCAAATTGACGAGGAGATAGCTAGGATGTTTTATACGGGATGCACTTCTTTTAATCTTTCTAGAAATCCTCATTTTATCAAAGCATTCCAATTATGTGCGGATAATAATATCGTTGGTTATCGGCCTCCATCTTATAATAAATTGAGGACTACTCTCCTCGACAGTGAAAGGTCTAATATTGATACGCTACTCGAACCCATAAGAACCACTTGGAAAAGGAAAGGGGTAACCGTTGTTAGTGATGGGTGGACTGATGTACAAAGAAGGCCTCTAATAAATTTTATCGCGGTAACGGATGGATTGCCAATATTCATGAAAGCAATTAATTGTCAAGGTGAGGTTAAAGATAAGGTTTTTATTTCGGGAAAAATTAAGGAGGTAATTGAGGAAATTGGGCCTCAAAACGTAGTTCAAGTCATTACGGATAATGCTCCGGTTTGTAAGGCGGCCGGAATGTTAATTGAGGCTCAATATGACCATATATTTTGGACTCCTTGTGTCGTTCACACACTTAACCTTGCTTTGAAAAACATTTGCGCCGCCAAAAATACCGAGGCTAATAGCATTGTTTACGATGAATGTAGTTGGATTAGTATTGTTGCTACAGATGTTTTTGCAATAAAAAATTATATCACAAACCATTCTATGCGTTTAGCGATGTACAAGTACCATTCTGACCTTAAATTACTTGATGTAGCCGAGACACGTTTTGCCTCGGTTGTGATTATGTTAAGGAGGTTTGTGGCGGTGAAAGAAGGATTAAAGCAATTGGTTATAGATTCTAGGTGGTCTTCCTATAAAGATGGAAGTGAAACGAAAGCGAGATTTGTCAAGAGAAAAGATTTTGGATGAAACAAGGTTTTGGAAACAAATCGAGTACATTCTTGCTTTCACGGAACCTATTTATGAGATGTTGAGAAAAGCCGACACGGATACACCATGCTTTCACTTGATGTATGATATGTGGGATTCAATGATTCATGAAGTGAAATTTGTTATTTATACAAAAGAAGAAAAGAGGGAAGATGAGAGATCTTCTTTTTTTGAGGTCGTACTCTCGATTTTAACCGATAGATGGTCAAAGAGCAATACACCACTTCATTGTTTGGCTCATTCTCTTAACCCACGGTAATTGCATTAATTTTAATTTATTTTACTTTGTTCATATCAACAATACACGCAATTTAACATGGTTTTTATTTATATTTTCATATAATAGTTACTATAGTCAAGCTTGGTTCAATGAACGTGAGAGTCGGGTGCCTCCGCACATGGATAGTGATATTTCAAATATGAGAAATCAATGTTTTACAAAATTTTTCCCGAATCAAGAAGAAAGAAGAGTTGTAAAAGATGAATTTGCAAGATTCTCGATTTGTGGTAGAGGATTTGACGAGTTTGATTCCACTAATGATAGGGGGGGTATGAATCCTCTAACTTGGTGGGTCAATTATGGCGTGTCGGCACCGAAACTTCAACGATTAGCGTTGAAGTTACTCAGTCAACCATGCTCTTTATCATGCTGTGAAAGAAACTGGAGCACATACTCTTTTATTCATAGCGCGAAAAGGAATCAAATGACGCCACAACGTGCGGAGGATTTGGTTTATGTGCACTCTAATTTACGGCTTTTATCAAGGAGGTCTTCTGAGTATGTAACAGGAGAAACAAAGATGTGGGATGTTGGAGGTGATCATTTTGAGGCATTCGAAGGTGCGGAGCTTCTTAGGATGGCAAATCTCTCACTCGATGAACCGGAGTTAGAGAGAGTCTTGTTTGATGACGACGGAACTAATTAATGAAATAGTTTGTTATGTTTATATATGGACTATTTAGACTTGGTCATTTTGTTGTGTGAACCATTTAGATATGGTTATTTTGTTGTATGAATTTGAATTATTTTGATTTGCAGTAAGCTTGTTTTGATGCATGAACTACTTTGTTGTTGTATGCACTTTTCAAGTATTTAAATATGACTAATATTGTTGACTATTATTTGAAATATTAAAATTTAGTTAGTTCTTTTTGCATTTTATTTGAATTTATTATATATAATTACTTAAAAAAATAATATAAAATAATATGTATACAGGGCATTAAACATTAGTAACGGTTTTAATTAAAGAACCGTTACAGATTTGTAACGGTTTTTAATATTAGTAACGGTTTTTTTTAATTTAGTAATGGTTTTTTAATGTAACGGTTCTTTGATAACAACCGTTACTAATTACTCTATTAGTAACGGTTTTCTGAAAGAACCGTTACAGATTTGCCAAAATCTGTAACGGTTTATTATAAACCGTTACAGATTGTACTATTTATGCATTTTGTAACGGTTCTTTCGTAAAAACCGTTACTAATTACACTATTAGTAACGGTTTTTATTAAAGAACCGTTACAGAAGAAAAAAAAAAACCGTTACTAATTACACTATTCGCCGTATCATATCCGGAGCTTTTTCAAGATTGCCGTATCGCCGTGTCCGTATCGTATCGGATACGATACCCGTATCCATATCGGTGCAACATAGGTAATAATAATTAGGTTAATGTGCTGTATTTTTTTTATTAGTTTGTAGGATATATGCATGATGTTGTATTCTAAAATGTATATGATTTTTTAGACTTTACAATACATTATTTTTAGGGAACTGATATTGCACGACGTTATTGTAGCAATACTGTAGCGACGGTATATAAAAACTAAAAACAGTATATACAAACATATGAACTGAAAACAAACAGTATATAAAAATTCATTCTATAAAACAGTATATATTTAAAAAAAAATGAAAACAGTATATATAAACATATAAACTGACAAACAGTATATAAAAATTCATTCGATAAACAATATATATTTAAAAAAATGAAAACAGCATATAGTATATATAGGAACGTGAGAAAACAGTATATAATTTCAATCCATCACTACAGTATTCCGGCGTGATTTCCAATTTTCCTTATTTTTATGAACTAAGAAGATTATTTAGTATAGTACTGTTTCAATTCAAATATAATTACTTAAAGCTAGCGTCTAAATTAGTAACTGTTCAATTTAAAAAAAAAACCTTAAATTAGTAACTGTGAGAATTATATAAATAATTTGGTACATCAAAATCTTGGCATACAATCAAAATTAAGTGATTTGTTTTTAATGTCAATCAAACTAGAGAGATGACAAGATTGCATCAATCTTCAAATTTAATTACATATTATGCAATTAGTGGAGATAATGACCTAATCTGATATGATAATTTCAACGTAATTATATCATTAACCTTCAAAGATTTGCACATAATTATTATCTCATGTATATAAAGACGGTAGAACCAATTAAGGTTAGTAAACCACACAAAATTCCACAACATAGCCGCTTGTAGACTTTCAAATAGAACCAAAAATGTTTTCAGGTACTCTTTCTTTCAATTATTTAATTTTATTAACAAATTTTTTTGGAAATTTTATAAAATATTATAATAAAATTTATATATGTAGGTTGGGAGCGAAATGTGCGAGAGACTACTGATTGGATTTTTCGTTGGAATTATGAGGAGTACGATCAAATGTTAAGAGATGAACCAGTTTGTTATCAGATTTCTTCGCCGTCTATCTGGCCACATCCAGTTCCAGAAAAGAAAAAGCAAAACACTGATTCAAACAAGTCAAATAAGTGATTAAATCACGAGAATTCAACAATTTAGGATGATATATGAGAAATTATACTTTTCCTTTTTTATTTGAAATTAGTATACGAACAAATAAAGGCTGGCTTTTTTTTAGAGTTCTATTGTTTAAGTTGTGTTTTGTGTAGTTAGAGTTTGAAGTACAATGTTTGAAGTAAAATGTAGGACCCTAATAATAAAGAAGATACGTTACTTTTTTATTAATGTAAGTAACGATAAACGATTACTTATTGAACATTTTTCAAAAAAAAAAAGAAAAAAAAAATAATAATAATAATAATAACAATAATAATAATAATAATAATAATAATAATAATAATAAGAAGGGAGATACAAATCATGTATTTTTGTTGGCTCAAATCATGTATCCCTCACCTATTTTCAATTTTAGTTTATTTCTGTTTGTTTTTTAGAAGATTATATTTTGAGCCTTAACTCTCAATTTTTTGTTATATTATTATGTGAACAAGTCAAACGCTCAAATACTTACGTATCGACAATGATTTTTTTTTCTTCCATTTAGTCAAATAATAAATAGGAACTAATCTCATTGTATATATTATATCCCACATGTTCTCTTTGTTCCTGTTGTTTTGATGTGTGATGTTTCAAAGTAAATTTACCAATCATATTATCCCACATAATCAAATTACAAAATTATATGTCACACCAAATCAAACATTGTAAAATGGTCAAACAAAGTGGCCCTCCAAATTCCATTTGTGGCTGACAATTTGGGGGGAGAATTCTCCTCATTGCCTCATTGAAACAATCTTTTTTATCTGATACTTGCATTGCTTCTTCAATATATAGCAAGTGCTCCTTCGAAAAAAATATATCTTAAGAACCTGAATTGGAAACATCTTCTTGACAATGGATAACAAGCTAGATAAGGTATTTCTGGTATTGGCAAGAAACTACGAATGGGGGATGCCTGTTCTTGAATGGGCCTTTGATCATTTTGACAATGATAAAACCAAGATCATTCTTGCCCCCGATAGTGGTATACATTTTCATTTCTATCATGTATCATTTTTTTATCTTGAAAGTATGTAAGGGTATACATAATTTCAGCACAATTGCAAAATCAAAGAACTACCAAACGTCCTTTTTTGTGGATATATAAATTAATTTATGCTTAATTTTTCTTCAATTACTTGCATATTAAAGTATTTATTGAAATAAATATTTTTTCTTAATTTCCACAAGTTTTCTCAAGCTCACCCAAAATTATCTTATTTTGTAATATTTTGTTATATGAACCAGGTGGTGATCCTTACAAGTATGAATTCAAGGATACAGCTGAAAGGTATTACCTTCCAAAATGCGCAGATAGAAAGGTGAAATCTCTAATCTTTTGAAAATAATCTATTGTGATGAAGCTAATTTGTGGAATTGTGACAGACATCAATAAATCCGGCTTACTTCAATATAGTTCTGCTTATTTATTATAAAATGCAATAATCTCTTTCATAGACTTTTCTATTATTATATGGATCTTAGGGAATATGTTCAACAATTTTGTAACAATATAAGTCTAAGAAAAATGGTTATTCAAGTAAAAAATTGTGTAACCCCCAATGCTTACATCGATCACAAACAAAAGACAGTAATCGGAATTTTTTATACAGATAAATTTAATAAAATATTACAACATAGGCCAACTTAAAGTAAACAAAGGTTGAAATAATAATACCATTTTAACTTATCATAATAGCTAGTGGTAAAGTACAAATTTTATCATTTTATAGATGAGAGATTCGAATCTCACATTTAGTAAAATTAATTTAAAAGAAAACAAAATTTATATAAGTAACTTGATTAATTTTACACACATTTTGGAGGGAAAATTTTACGCGCATTTCTCCTTTTTGTTTGTATTCAGTTTGGAGCTGAGATACTATTACCTCAAGAAAAGACGGCTAGCGAATCAATTTTGGAGCTAATTAATGAACATGGGATGAGCAATTTTGTAACTTGGGAACATGGCTGGGCAACTTAGTACGAATCTAAATTTTTTTTGGTAGAATGAAGAAGATTTTATGTTCAATATCTATTACTCTGAAGCCAATAAATTTTAAACTCATGGTTTGTTCTGTTTAACCACTGGGCATGAGCCCATTAGCTAGTACAAATTAAAATTAAAATCATAAATAACCCTCATGTTTATTTTCAAGCAGAATTTCAACCATTACTTTTTTTTTTATATTTAGTGTAAATGTGGATATGAAGATATTAGCTGTTTAATTTCTCTGACTTCTTCTCTAAAATTCATTTTTAAAATGCAGCGATTTTTCAAAGTTGTTTGATGAGACTTCATGCAATATATGGATTGTTAATCACGACAAAGCACTAGCCTCTGTAAGGTAATTTTATTAGTTACAATACAACCATTAAGGTTCATTTTTTGTTTTTTCAAAGAATTATTATTAGGGTGTTGATGTTGCGTGTCACTTTTGGGCGCGACCTGTGCGCGACGGCTGATGTGGCGAATGCCACGTCAGCCAAAGTACGACGGGAGCCTCGCCACGTCAGCCAAAGTACGACGGGAGCGCGACGCTTCTCTACTTGGCGCCTTCTAGCTCAATAGGCAGCGATGGCAGCACGATGGGGGTGAAAATAGGGGTGCGACACAAAAACAATATATATGTATATATATATATATATTATTTTCATCTGAATAATATATATTGTTTATCAGAATAATATATACCCAGCTTCAACGGCATCTACGACAGGCATGACAAGTTGTCGCTTGTAATAATCTTTCGCGACAGAAAGAGTTTGGTTATCACAGAAACACCTTATGTGCGACAGTTATGAAATCCCGTCGCCATTATTGTTGCAGATACGTTTATCTACGACTCTTTTTAGGCCTGTCGCACAAAAAGATTTTACTGACGCAACTGCCAAATTATTTTGATTTGGGCTTCTCTTTCTGTTGCTTAAATATCAGCAGTTGTCATGCCATAAGAGTGATAATATCTATGGATTCAAATATTGATTCGAGTATCGCTCAAATAACAACTCTTTAGTCTATTTCTTAATATTTCATTACAAGCTCTTTAGTATTTAGATGGATACAAATAGGGGTGACCAAAAAGCTCGTAGCTCGATAGCTCGCTCGAACTCGACTCGAAAAAATCTCGAAAAAGCTCGCTTGAAAATAGCTCGAACTGAATTCTAGCCGAGCCGAGCCCAGCTCGAGTCAAAACCGAGCCCAGCTCGAGCTTGACCCGCTACATAGTTTGACGCATCATACATTTATATCATATCTTAAATCTTAATCATAAACTCGAGCTGACTCGAGCCGAGTCGAGCTGGGCTCGAGTTTCACAACAAAATCTCTAACAAAATTATCAAAAAAATAAAACTGCACTAAACTCGAGCTGGCTCGAGTTTTTTTCGAGCCGAGCTCGAGCCAGCCCTTTGAGCTCGAATCTTGTTAAGACTCGAGCCGAGCCGAGCTCGAGTCAGAACTCGAGCCGAGCTCGAGCTGGTGCCTGCTCGGCTCGAACTCGGCTCGTTGCCACCCCTAGATACAAAGATTGAGTTGTGCTATGATTGGTAAACAACTCCCTTATTTAGAGGCTTATCCCTAACTCAAATACATGCATAGTAATAACTACTAAAACATACATCTATCATAAATACTATTTTGATAAACTAAATACATCCTAGAGTTTCCAACTAGATACAGTCACCAACTAAATATTTCTATGATGCCACAATACATTCCACTTCACAACTCAATGCATTTTCTAGAATATTCTTCATTTTGGGCTTGGGCTTATCAACAAATTATCAACAAATTCCTCCCTTAAGCTTAAGCTTATTCTTCATCCCGATCATCGCTTTACAGTTCTCAACAACACCATCGGAAGTGATTTCGTGAATATGTCGGCCACTTGGTCATGACTCGCTACATGACTCATCCACACATTACTATTCTTCACTTGCTCTCGGATGAAATGAAAATGCACATCAATGTGCTTTCTCCTCTCATGATGCACCGGGTTCTGTGCTAACTCGATTGCGGATTTATTATCGACTCGTATTTCGGTCGCCTCATGTTGCGTCAGTTTTAACTCGTGCAGCAAATTTCTTAGCCAAGTTGCATGGCATACACACAAAGATGTCGCTACGTATTCCTCCTCACACGTTGATAATGATGGTGTTATGCCCTAGGCCAAAATTTTAAAAAGAGTTTGCAAGTTGCACAAATTCATTTATGAATGAAAGCAAACATCTCTAGGTAAATATTTATTATTTGATGAAATAACCAAACAGTTTGGTGTTATCAAAAATTAAAGATAAATCTTATGTTGACAAGAAATTCAGTGGGAGCATAATTACATATGATGTGAATTAAGTGTAACAAGCACACATAAGTTTAATTTTAGTGAAAGTCACTAAATAATAATCAAGAGTATGATTATATACTTGAGAATGATAAAATATTCTTCTTAGATTATGGTGGATATAAAAATATGCAAAGTATTTGCATATGACAATGTTTGATAATCCATTTAAGAACCCAATCCCTTAAATGATGGTGATCATGTTAGGTCAACTGGTATGCGATACCACATAGATCAATGAGTATGAGATACTTGGTTGATTTGGCCTAGTGCAAGTGGGAGATTGATGGTGTTATGCCCTAGGCCAAAATGTTTGTGACCTAGATAATGGATTGTAATAACAAACATAATATTTATTCTAAGATATTTCATATAATATGTGCGTATAGGTTATTTTAATATAATTAAAATAGACCATGAATATGCAATTCAGCTTTATGTCATCAAAGTGCGTGACTTTGATAGTAAAACTATAAAGTGTTATGAATGCTATTCTAAATTGTACCTGGTCATTTATAGGATATTTGTGGAGACAAATATACTTGCAGATACAAATAAATATATATTTATATACAAGCTATAAATGTACACCAGTATATTAGTTGACTGATGATTATGTTTTACTGATCATGGATAAATAGTTATCAAGTCATTAACATAGGTATATGTTAGAGACCATATACTGGACTGACCCTCCATAAGAATGCTACATGCTTTACGTCATTAGCGATTCTTGTAAAATAAAGTATTTATAGTCCTTTGACCTGAGATTGTCTCGGTTCCCAACATGAGTAATTTTATACTTTAATATAATCTAACACTGCCTTTAACCGGGTGGTCATAATGGTTATGATTAGGTATACAATGAATCATGTAGAGGGATGAGCGCAATCAAGACGGGATTTGTTCCTCTCATAAATGAGAGAGATATCTTTAGGCCTCTTGATGAATTGAACTGAAGAAATGTATGGCCATACTCAAATGAATTAATAAGAGTTATTAATGTCATTTGTTCTTGTTCGGTTTAATTCGGGATCAAGAAATATTATTCGATTAATATAAGGATGACGTATTACATATAGATATCGCGTGACAAAGGGACTAAATACGTGATTGTTGATTAGGTAAATCAGATCACCGATATTCACATAAAATTTGGTAGTCATGATGGTTTGCTAGAGTCCGCTCATGATTTATAGACTGTCAAGTCTATTGCCAACATTAAGTGAACCTACAGGGTCACACACAAAGTGATGGTGTTAAGCCCTAGGCTAAAGTGTTTGTGACCTAGATGATGGATTGTAATAACAAACATAATATTTATTCTAAGATATTTCATATAATATGTGCGTATAGGTTATTTTAATATAATTAAAATAGACCATGAATATGCAATTCAGCTTTATGTCATCAAAGTGCGTGACTTTGATGGTAAAACTATAAAGTGTTATGAATGCTATTCTAAATTGTCCCTGGTCATTTATAGGATATTTGTGGAGACAAATATACTTGCAGATACATATAAATATATATTTATATACAAGCTATAAATGTACACCAAGTATATTAGTTGACCGATGATTATGTTTTACCGATCATGGATAAATAGTTATCAAGTCATTAACATAGGTATATGTTAGAGACCATATACTGGACTGACCCGCCATAAGAATGCTACATGTTTTACGTCATTAGTGATTCTTGTAACATAAAGTATTTATAGTCCTTTGACCTGAGATTGTCTCGGTTCCCAACATGAGAAATTTTATACTTTAATATAATCTAACACTACCTTTAACCGGGTGGTCATAACGGTTATGATTAGGTATACAATGAATCATGTAGAGGGATGAGTGCAATCAAGACGGGATTTGTTCCTCTCATAAATGAGAGAGATATCTTTAGGCCTCTTGATGAATTGAACTGAAGAAATGTATGGCCATACTCAAATTAATTAATAAGAGTTATTAATGTCATTTGTTCTTGTTCAGTTTAATTTGGGATCAAGAAATATTAATCGATTAATATAAGGATGGCGTATAACATGCCTTATGATCGATATAGATATCGTGTGACAAAGGGACTAAATACGTGATTGTTGATGAGGTAAATCGGATCACCGATATTCACTTAAATTGGGTAGTCATGATGGCTTGCTAGAGTCCGCTCATGATTTATAGACTATCAAGTCTATTGCCAACATTAAGTGAACCTACAGGGTCACACACAAAGAACAAACTGAAACGGGCGCAGAAAATCCTAGCGACTTATATGATGAGTTGCATAAGAATGTCACAAAATATATTGTTATCTTATGTGATAAGATGTGATATATATGTATATAAAGACTATGAGCACAAAAGATCATGTAATCTAGAAGAGTCTAGATGATGGCATATGGATAATGATGATTGATGTCATACACATCTTTTAGTGTGAGGAGACATGACTCTTCACCTCTATATAAGAATATAGAGGGCTCTATATTCGGAACACAACACATCATTCTCTCTCTCATTATTTCTCATTCTCTTTTGTGAGACAAAAGAGAGAAAATATACTTTCTAATTTGTATGACAAAATTATGAAAGGGTGCTTTCTTTTTGTAAGACAAAAATGAAAGAGTGCGATTATATGAGAGGAATTATATACATCTTTTGTGAGATAAAATAAGAAGAGTTTTCTTATGCAAGAGGAGAACAAGCTACTAGCATATATATTGTTCTTCTTCCCGTTTTAAGAAGTTTGTTCGTGTGGACACCGGTAGAGGCGTTCGCACTTTCGGCGCTTGTGGTCTATTCGGCCTAAGAAGATGAGAATGATTTGTTGAGAGTTTTCGTTGAGACCGATTGTGTGTGCGGTAGATGACTTCCGCACGACCCGACCTAGACGGCCTAGACGGACCGAAAATCGGTTAGGATGTTAACCGGTTTAGAGGCGCATGAACAATATGCATGGTTTGAGCGTCACGGATTAAGCATAACCCGAAAGGTATTATTAAGATTTATTTCTTTGATTTAACCGATACGCACGGATCCTCGGATTGGTTTTGGATGAAATTTTTGTTTTCCGCTGCGTTATGCATGTCCGAGACCCAACAGTGGTATCAGAGCGACGTGCGTGTTTCGGTTAAATTGAGTCGGTATATATGTGATATATACTATTTAGATACTATTTATAATTATAAGGCTTGCATATAGAGTATTCAAGTGTTGAATATTCTTAATAGAAAAGATGCGATTAATGGATATAATCCAGGAGTTGAAACGAAATGTTGCGACCAAAGGGTGCGACCAAAAGATGCGACTAACGGGTGTGACCAAGGGATGCGATTCAAATGTCACATCCAAAAGACGCGACGAAAGGTTACGACCAAAGGGTGCGACCAAAAGATGCGACTAACGGGTGTGACCAAGGGATGCGATTCAAATGTCACATCCAAAAGACGCGACGAAAGGTTGCGACCAACGGATGCGACCAAAGGGTGCGACCAAAAGGTGCGACTAACGGGTGTGACCAAGGGATGCGATTCAAATGTCACATCCAAAAGACGCGACGAAAGGTTGCGACCAAAGGGTGCGACCAAAAGGTGCGACTAACAGGTGTGACCAAGGGATGCGATTCAAATGTCACATCCAAAAGACGCGACGAAAGGTTGCGACCAACGGATGCGACCAAAGGGTGCGACCAAAAGGTGCGACTAACGGGTGTGACCAAGGGATGCGATTCAAATGTCACCTCCAAAAGACGCGACGAAAGGTTGCGACCAAGGGGTGCGACCAAAGGGTGTGACCAACGGATACGATCCAAATGTCACGCCCATAAGGTTGCGACAAATGGGTGCGACCAAAAGGTGTGACTAACGGGTGTGACCAAGGGATGCGATTCAAATGTCACATCCAAAAGACACGACTAAAGGTTGCGACCAAAGGGTGCGAGTAAAGGGTGTGACCAACGGATGCGATCCAAATGTCACGTCCATAAGGTTGATGAATGGGTGCGACCAAAAGGTGCGACTAAAGGGTGTGACCAACGGATGCGATCCAAATGTCACGTCCATAAGGTTGCGACGAATGGGTGTGACCAAAGGGTGCGACCAATGGATATGTTCCAAATATCACGTCCAATAGGTTGTGACTAACTGTTGCGACCAAGAGGTGCGACCAACGGGTGTAATCGACATGCGCAACTAAGAGGTATGACCGAAAAGGTGCAATCGCAAGAGTTGCGACTTCTTGAATAGTTGTGTCTTCATGAAAGTGTGCATACCATGAATTACCTTTTTGAAATGGTGCATGTGATGCATTATTTCATGAAAAGTTGCATGTGATGTATTGAATTCATGAAAAGATGCCTATGATGTATTAATGTGTAGAAAAATGTGTGTTGACAAAGTTGACCAGGTGTTGACCATGTTGATCATGTTGACAGTTGACTGTTGACCCACTGTGTTGACTGTGGACTATGTTGACTGTTGATTGTATTTACTGTTAATTGTTGACAGTTGACTACACTAATTTACCCGTTGACTGTTGACCATTAAATTGGTCAAAAGTTGATCATGACCTGGTCAAAATATTGACCATTGACTGTTGACCTTGTCAAATGTTGATCGTTGACCGAGTCAAAAGTTGACCAAATCAAATATTGGTTTTTAACTTGTCAAATGTTGACAATGACGACCGTGCCCCAAATTCGCATTCATAAGCTTTTTATATATATATATATATATATATATATATATATATATATATATATATATATATATATATATATATATATATATATATATATATATATATTTTATAAATGGTTAAATAATCGAAACATAATATGATTATGTTTATATTTGATATATTTGTTGATACGTGTTGATGAAAGAGTTCATTAGGCATAACACATCCATCATGGAGATGAAGGAGTTCATCATCTATCATGAATACATCATTAAGATGACAAGTTCATTTTTAACCACACATCATGACGATGAAAGAGTTCATCGATTTCTATACATGGAGATAAGATTTTCATATACAATCTATGAAAAATTTCATGGAGATGAAATATATATTAGGAAATCGGTATGTTTGTTCATAAAGATCAAGGCTATGATATATCATCGTTATTATTTTTATTCTATTGGTACATGTGATGTCCTTTGAATATTGCATAATAACATATAATATTAAATAAAATCCCTCAAAACAATGTTAAGTCATGAAGTGCCTTCCATAAGTCTAAATCTCTCGATACTCTGATCGGCCCTGCATAGGTCATGCCAAAGTTGGGTATGTAGGGACAATCTTAGGAGGAGAGAATGCGGGAAATGGGAGCCAACATAGGTCATGCCAAAGCTGAGTGTGTTGGGTACTATTTTGCCGATGATTAGACATGGTTTGATTTAACTGGGCTATCAAGTTGGACTTGGGCTCGGGGCATACGATAGGATATATACGTCGGGCATATGATGCTTATCCTATGTTGTTAAAGAGTTGTATGAGATACAATTGGAATTATTCCTACCTAAATAAGTTAAGTTCTGGGCGATGAGCCAAAGCTCACTTAGGACTTAATTGAAATATGGATCTTGTCTCACTATGAAACTTCATGGATTGAAAGTTTCTGAATCAATGCGATTGAGGGTTATTGATTTGATTAAAAATAGTGGGAGCCATTATATGAAATATCTTAAATAATAATAGTCTTTGCATATTATTCAAATCGAATAGTATATCTATTTATGTCTCACAATAAGTCCTTGAGAATGACAGATAGCATAAGATACTTATAATCTTTAAAATGAACATGGACAAGTGTTGTCAATAATATTCTCGTGCTTAAAAGGAACGTAAAAAGTACTCCCAAAGATAAGGGTAAGATTTTGCCGAGGCTTCGATCTTAGGTAAGAAATTAGTATCTTTTGTAGTGAATTGGTTCATTGAAAGAAACCATAATTTCTCAAGAAGATATGAAAAAGGGAATGAAAGGATAGTGTGACTACCGCTTCAAGTATTTTTGTTATAGAAATTAACTTGTCTATTTCACATCATGTGTATTCGATACACGATGTGAATCACACATTTCACACATTTGTGAAAATGTGCTGACAAAGTTGTAGACTATTGAATAAATATGATGTTAACATATGAGTGACAAATGTAGCAAAAGTTGTTGCATTTTCTCAAGTAACTCATTTATTTACATTGTCTTTTTGGACTTATCGCCGACATAAATAATTATTATTTAATGTCGACAATAAATTTTGTATTATCTATTGTTCGAGTTTATCTATGAATGGTTATTAATTTATTATTGAGAATAATAATTTCACCATTCACAAATGTCAATTTTCTTTGGAAATGTTCCAATAGAAAAATTACCTGATGAGTTATATCGAACAAGATAATTATAAATTTATCTATAACAATAATATTAAGAATTTAAATCTAGCATTGTCGCTTGGTCTACTTAAATAAGATGAACATTTTGTTAGTAGTATGCCCTAGGCCAATGTATTTGAGACCTAGATGTATGGATTGTGTTAAACAAACATTGTTTTTATTTAGAGATATTTTATATAATAAATGCGTATTGGTTATTTTATTCTTATTACTAAAATGAACCTTGAATATGATATTCAGCTTTATATCATCAAAGTATGTGACTTTGATAGTAAAACTATAAAGTATTATGAATGATATTCTAAATTGTCCCTGATCATTCATAGGATGTTTGTGAGACAAACATACTTTATGATAAGCTATAAATGTAAATCAGTATGTTAGTTGACTGATGGTCACGTTTTACTGATCATGAATAAGAGTTATTAAGTCATTAACATAAGTATATGTTAGAGACCATATACTGGATTGACCCACCGTGAGAATACTACATGGTTCATGTCATTAGTTATTCTCAGTAAAGAATGTATCTGTAATCCTTAGACTTGAGATTATCTCAGTTTCCTACATGAGAAATTTTATACTTTAATATAATCTAACATCGTCTTTAACCGGGCGGTCATAAAGATGATAATTAGGTATATAATGAATTATGCGGAGGAAAGAGTTTAATTAAGATAGGATTTGTTCCTCTCATAAATTGAGAGAGATATCTTTAGGCCTCTTGATGATTTGATTGAAGAAATGCACGGTCGTGCTCAAGTGAATTAATAAAGAGTTATTAATGTCATTTCATGTTTAATCAAATTCGGTGTCAAGAAATATTTATCGACCAACATAAGGTTGACACATACCATGCCTTATGGACGATATAGATATCGTGTAACAAAAGGATACAATGCATGACATAAATTAGGTTTGATCGAATCATCTATATTTGCTTAATTTGGGTAATCATGATGTCTTGCTAGAGGCCGCTCATGATTTATAATCCGTTGTGATTATTGCCAACATTATGTAAACCTACAGGGTCACACACAAAGAACAACTATTGAGACGTACACAAAAAAATCATAACTTATGTGATAAGTTGTATGGAGAGCTACATAGTCAAGTGACACATCCAATCCTACATCTTATATGATAAGGTGTGTTGTATATATGGTTACATAGTTACCATGCACATAGGATATGAAACTTATGGACTATGTAGGCACAAGAGACACCCCAAAATCAGAATAAGGATTATAATATTTTTGTCCATCTTTTGTGAGACAAAGAGGAGAGAAAAATCCGAAAAATTATTCTCTTGTTATTTCTGTGAGAGAAATGAAGAACGGATACTAGCATATATCGTTCTTTATCCGTTCAAAGGGGTTGTTCGTGTGGATACCGGTAGAGGACGAAGCGAAGTGCGGCGTCTTTGTGATTCGGGTTGAAACCATGGTTTTGTTTGGAGAATCGGTTTGCTTGGAGAATCCGTTCGTTTGGAGATCGGTTTGTTAGACCGGTTAAGCGAAATATACAAAGGATCGGTTTGAAACCGGTTTGGAATCGGGCAACGAAAAGCGTCAACCAAATTCGCCTTTGATCATCACGGATTAAGCGTAATCCGAAGGTACAAAGTTGTGAACTTTTCTTTGATTTAATTGTAATTCACGGATCCTTCTTTTGGGTTTCGAATTCGATTTTGTTTCGTTTTGTATTTTCCGCTGCGTTATGAACGGTAGAAACCCAACACATTTATTAAATCCATTAAGATGGATTTTCAAATTCATTTGATTTTGAATCATTTGAAATATGTGTAACTTATTTATTAGATAAGATGACATATACGTCTTTCACAAAGTAAGGTGAAAGCAAGTTACTTATTGGCTCTCATACATAGTGATATATGTTCATCAATGAGTGAAGGTGCTAGAGAAAACTACTTCATCGCTTTATTGAAACAATAAATTTGAATATTTTGAAAAGTTCAAAAGTTACAAATATGAAGTAGAGAATAAAACTTGGATTCGAAAATCAAATTTCTTTCATGAGATCAAGGAGTCGAGAACCAAGTATTTGATCATCATGATAACTATATCGAACTTTATTAGATATAGTTCGATTATGATGAGTCAAATATATCTTCTATTTCTTTCGGGGTTACGCTCTTATGGCGTTCATACTAAATATAATTCCATCTAAAGCAGTTGTAAAAGACTCCATATGCGATATGGACTGCTAGGTGTATCAGATTATCTTTTATCAAGATTTGAGGATATGATACTTAATTGAAGTATCATGCATCTAGTCGGATTAGTGCTTATTGTGGAATATCCTAAGAAAGTAAATGATATTACTTCTATAATTAATATGAGAACAAAGTGTTTGTTACTCGAAAATTATATCTCTTTGGAAGAAGTGTTTCCAAAAGAATTAGTGGGAGTAAATTTCAAAAGTTCAAATTTCACATACTGACAGTAATGCTCGGATGGAAATTAATTCAGATTTTATCTAGTGATTGAGTCTGCAATTAATCAACTAGACTCTCAAGATGTTGAAGAGTCTGAGTATATAACATAAGTGCATTCATGTAGATCTATTAGAATTTATCGCAGGCCCGAAAAATATAGATTTTTCGTGTCTAATGATAAAAATTTCGTACTCATAGATGATGAGTCCACATTCTACTAATAAACTATGATGAGTCAAGGCTCTAATGGTTAGAGACTTTGAAAGTTGAGATGTAATCCATGTCAGACAATCAAGTTTTGAATTTGATTGATCCATCAGATGGAAATACAGTTTTAAAAGAAATACCGACATGGATAATGTGCAAACATATAATGCATGATTTGTGGTTAAGTTAAACTCATAGTATAGACTATGATAATATTTTTCCAAGTCATCATGCTTATGTATTTCAGAATTTTCTTGGTCATATGTTCATAGTATGACTATAAAAGATGCCAAGTGGATGTCAAGACGTTGTATCTTAATAGAAACATATGAAAGTATGTATATGATACAACTTGAGAGTTTTGTCTATCCTAAAATTTTTGAAAAGAGTTTGCAAGTTGCATAAATTCATTTATGAGTTAAAGCAAACATCTCTAGGTGAATATTTATTATTTGATGAAATAACCAAACAGTTTGGTTTTATCAAAAATTAAAGATAGATCTTATGTTGACAAGAAATTCAGTGGGAGCATAATTACAAATGATGTGAATTAAGTGTAACAAGCACACATAAGTTTAATCTTAGTGAAAGTCACTAAATAATAATCAAGAGTACGATTATATACTTGAGAAGGATAAAGTATTCTTCTTAGTTTATGGTGGACATAAAAATATGCAAAGTATTTGCATATGACAATGTTTGATAATTCATTTAAGAACCCAATCCCTTAAATGATGGTGATCATGTTAGGTCAACTGGTATGTGATATCACATAGATCAATGAGTATGAGATACTTGGTTGATTTGGCCTAGTGCAAGTGGGAGATTGATGGTGTTATGCCCTAGGCTAAAGTGTTTGTGACCTAGATGATGGATTGTAATAACAAACATAATATTTATTCTAAGATATTTCATATAATATGTGCGTATATGTTATTTTAATATAATTAAAATAGACCATGAATATACAATTCAGCTTTATGTCATCAAAGTGTGTGACTTTGATGGTAAAACTATAAAGTGTTATGAATGCTATTCTAAATTGTACCTGGTCATTTATATGATATTTGTGGAGACAAATATACTTGCAGATACATATAAATATATATTTATATACAAGCTATAAATGTACACCAGTATATTAGTTGACTGATGATTATGTTTTACTGATCATGGATAAATAGTTATCAAGTCATTAACATAGGTATATGTTAGAGACCATATACTGGACTGACCCGTCATAAGAATGCTACATGTTTTAGGTCATTAGTGATTCTTGTAACATAAAGTATTTATAGTCCTTTGACTTGAGATTGTCTCGGTTCCCAACATGAGTAATTTTATACTTTAATATAATCTAACACTACCTTTAACCGGGTGGTCATAACGGTTATGATTAGGTGTACAATGAACCATGTAGAGGGATGAGTGCAATCAAGACGGGATTTGTTCCTCTCATAAATGAGAGAGATATCTTTAGGCCTCTTGATGAATTGAACTGAAGATATGTATGGCCATACTCAAATGAATTAATAAGAGTTATTAATGTCATTTGTTCTTGTTCAGTTTAATTTGGGATCAAGAAATATTAATCGATTAATATAAGGATGGCGTATTACATGCCTTATGATCGATATAGATATCGCGTGACAAAGGGACTAAATACGTGATTGTTGATTATGTAAATCGGATCACCGATATTCACTTAAATTGGGTAGTCATGATGGCTTGCTAGAGTCCGCTCATGATTTATAGACTATCAAGTCTATTGCCAACATTAAGTGAACCTACAGGGTCACACACAAAGAACAAACTGAAACGGGCGCAGAAAATCCTAGCGACTTATATGATGAGTTGCATAAGAATGTCACAAAATATATTGTTATCTTATGTGATAAGATGTGATATATATGTATATAAAGACTATGAGCACAAAAGATCATGTAATCTAGAAGAGTCTAGATTATGGCATATGGATAATGATGAGTGATGTCATACACATCTTTTAGTGTGAGGAGACATGACTCTTCACCTCTATATAAGAATATAGAGGGCTCTAAATTCGGAACACAACACATCATTCTCTCTCTCATTATTTCTCATTCTCTTTTGTGAGACAAAAGAGAGAAAATATACTTTCTAATTTGTATGACAAAATTATGAAAGGGTGCTTTCTTTTTGTAAGACAAAAATGAAAGAGTGCGATTATATGAGAGGAATTATATACATCTTTTGTGAGATAAAATAAGAAGAGTTTTCTTGTGCAAGAGGAGAACAAGCTACTAGCGTATATATTGTTCTTCTTCCCGTTTTAAGAAGTTTGTTCGTGTGGACATCGGTAGAGGTGTTCGTACTTTCGGCGCTTGTGGTCTATTCGGCCTAAGAAGATGAGAATGATTTGTTGAGAGTTTTGGTTGAGACCGATTGTGTGTGCGGTAGATGACTTCCGCACGACCCGACCTAGACGGCCTAGACGGACCGAAAATCGGTTAGGATGTTAACCGGTTTAGAGGCGCATGGACAACACGCATGGTTTGAGCGTCACGGATTAAGCGTAATCCGAAAGGTATCTTTAAGATTTATTTCTTTGATTTAACCGATACGCACGGATCCTCGAATTGGTTTTGGACGAAATTTTTGTTTTCCGTTGCGTTATGCATGTCCGAGACCCAACACAAAGAACAAACTGAAACGGGCGCAGAAAATCCTAGCGACTTATATGATGAGTTGCATAAGAATGTCACAAAATATATTGTCATCTTATGTGATAAGATGTGATATATATGTATATAAAGATTATGAGCACAAAAAATCATGTAATCTAGAAGAGTCTAGATGATGACATATGGATAATGATGAGTGACGTCATACAATTCTTTTAGTGTGAAGAGACATGACTCTTCACCTCTATATAAGGACATAGAGGACTCCAAATTCAATATACCACATCATTATTTCTCATTCTCTTTTGTGAGACAAAAGAGAGAAAATATACTTTCTAATTTGTATGACAAATTATGAAAGGTGCTTTCCTTTTGTATGACAAAATGAAAGAATGCGATTATATGAGAGGAATTATATACATCTTTTGTGAGATAAAATAAGAAGAGTTTTCTTATGCAAGAGGAGAACAAGCTACTAGCATACATATTGTTCTTCTTCCCGTTTTAAGAAGTTTGTTCGTGTGGACACCGGTAGAGGCGTTCGTACTTTCGGCGCTTGTGATCTATTCGGCCTAAGAAGATGAGAACGGTTTGTTGAGAGTTTTGGTGGAGACCGATTGTGTGTGCGGTAGATGACTTCCGCACGATCCGACCTAGACGGCCTAGACGGACGGAAAATCGGTTAGGATGGTAACCGGTTTAGAGGTGCATGGACAACACGCATGGTTTGAGCGTCACGTATTAAGCGTAATCCGAAAGGTATCTTTAAGATTTATTTCTTTGATTTAACCGATACGCACGGATCCTCGAATTGGTTTTGGGCGAATTTTTTTGTTTTTCCGCTGCGTTATGCACGTCCGAATCCCAACAGATAATGTCACTATCGGCTGTTTCCTTGAAATCCATGTGAATGCCGTATCTCCCATGTAAAACACATACCCCGATGTGCTTTTACATCAACATCTCCGCACCAATCGCTATTTGAGTAGCCCACTAACTTATATTCGTCTGTCTTCGAGTAGTACAACCCGAGTGACTATGTTCCCTGGATATACTGAAGAATCCTTTTTATCGCCTTCCAATGTGAATGTCGCGGCTCCTCCATGAACTGACTTACAACGCCAACACTATACGCAATGTCCGGCCTCGTACAAGTGAGATACCGTAAGTTCCCAACCAAACTCCGGTATTTTCTCGCATCAACTATTTCTCCTCCCTCAAACTTAGAGAGTTTCACACCGAGTTCCATTGGTGTCGCTACCGGGTTGCTATCCTCAATTTTGTACTTTTTCAGAATATCCTTTGTATACGCTTCTTACGATACAAACGTCCCAGACTCTCCTTGTCTAATCTCGAAACTTAGGAAATACTTCATCAAACCCAGATCCATCATCTCGAACTCCCGGGTCATTTCTTCTTTGAATTCCTTTACCATCCTCTCATTGGGAATATGAGATCATCGACGTAAAGAGTGACAAATAACATATCGTTTCCTCTCTTTTTCATATATAGGACAGGCTCGTATGGACATTGTACGAACCCGATCTCCTTGAAGTATGTATCAATCAGCGCATTACATGTCCGAGGCGCTTGCTTGAGTACATACAACGCCTTTCTCAACTTCAACACTTTTCTTTCTTTCCCAGGTTTCAGATAACCGGGCGATTGCTCAATATACACCTCTTCTTTGAGCACTCCATTTAAAAATGTCGATTTCACATCCATCTGATAGATTGATCACTTGAATTGCGTTGCTTGGGATATGAGAAGCCGGATCGTCTCCATTCTCGTGCCGGGGCGAAAACCTCATCGTAATCAATATCGACCTTTTGCCGATATCCCTTTGCCACCAATCATGCCTTGTACCTTTCAATCTCGCCTTGGGCAATCATTTTTTTCTTATACACCCATTTTACTCCTATGGGCCTACATCCTTCCGGCAATTTCACCAAGTCCCAAGTCCTATTTTTCTCAATAGTCTCGATCTCCTCATCCATCGCAGATTGTCATCTCTTATTTCTCACAGCCTCCTCAAAGGAAATGCTTTCGGCATCTGCCAAAAGACAAACGAGATGTACCTCATTAGTTGCGTCATATAATTTTTGTAAACTTCTCATGCGTGGTTGTCTCGGCTCGTCTTCATCATCAGATGGTACGGGGCTAGTCGGTACGATTGTTGATACCGATGATTCTCCTTTCTCAGCCCCACCTAACTCGGCCTCGTTATGTGTCATCTCATCTTTGTTATTCCAATCGCACGTGCTCTCTTCATTCACGTGTACGTCACGGCTCACCACAACTTTTCTTTCAATTAGGTCGAAAAGCTTGTATGCCTTTGTTTTCTCGTCGTATCCAATGAGCACGAACTTTTTGCTTTTATCATCGAGTTTAGTCCTCCTTTGATCTGGTACGTGTGCATAGGCCACACTACCGAATACTTTGAAGTGTGATACGGTCGGCTTTTGACCGCTCCAAGCCTCTTGTAGTGTTATCTCACCCAACTTCGCATGTGGATATCGGTTTTGTATACACACGGCACATTGTACTGCCTCCGCCCAAAATTCTTTTGGCATACCCTTTCTCTTCAACATCGACCGAACCATGTCGAGAATGGTTCGGTTCTTCCTCTCGGCCACACCATTTTGCTGAGGAGAGTACGGTGCAGTCAAGAATCGCTTAATCCCATGCTTCTCGCAATAACTCATGAAAGCGGTTGACATGTACTCCCCGCCTCTATCTGACCATAATGCCTTGATATAATTCCCGGTCATCTTCTCAACTAACACCTTGAACCTTTTGAACACTTCGAGAGCCTCGGATTTTTCCTTCAAAAAATAAACCCATGTCCTCCTTGTATTATCGTCAACAAATGTGATGAAATATCTTTCCTCACTGAACGATTTGGGAGTAATCAGTCCACATATGTCGGTATGCACCAACTCGAGAGGATGTTCTGCTCGGTATTTTGCCTTCTTCTGAAAGGAGACTCTTGCATGTTTACCGATTACACAACTTTCGCAAAATTTGCCCGTATAGTCCATATACGGCAGCCCGTGCACCATGTCGTTCTTTGCCAATTCCCTTAGGCCATCATAGTGCAAATGTCTGAACCGCAAGTGCCATAACCAAGCCTTGTCCTCCATATGAACTCGTAAGCACATCCTTTGCACACTTCTCAAGTTGAGTTTGAACATTCGGTTCTTGGCCATCTCAACGCGCGCAATTAATAGACCTCTCTTGCCCTTCAATAGCAACATTCGATCCTTCATAAAGACCGAGTATCCCTTCTCTGACAATTGTCCCAAGCTAATTATGTTGCTTTTTATCTCGCGCACATAGTACACATTCTCAATGTATCCTTCTTTTCCATTATTTTGATAGAAACGGATTTTACCTAGTCCATTTACTTGGACTTTTGACACATCTCCGAATAACAAGTGCCCATCGTTTATCTCCTTCATCTCTACAAACAAGTGTTTGTGTCAACACATGTGATTTCTCGCCCCGGTATCAAGATACCACATCGTGTCACTATCACATGTGGTGTCTTTGTGTGCTAACATGAGAACACCATCATCTCATTCTTTCTCGGCTAGATTGGCAGTTTCCTTCACTCTTTTCTCATCCCAACATTCCTTCACGTAGTGCCCGTACTTGCCGCAGTTGTAACACTCGGCATTTTCTCGACTCAAACTGCCTCCTCGGCCTCGGCCTCGGCCGCGCCAATTTTGCTGACTCGGTTGATACTTTTCTTCGGAATTGTAGCCTCGTCCTCTACCTCGGCCACCATCTCGACTGAATCCGTGACCTCCTCGGCCGCGTACTCTTCCTCGGTTGTTCTCAGCATACATCGCCTTGTCTTCCTTTATGGTCGCCTTGGATTGTAGAGCCTACTAGAGCGACTCGTTCTCCTTCGTTTTCTTTCGTTGCTCGTGCACCTCGAGTGAATCCGCAGGTTCATCAACGGTCATTTTATCCAAGTCTTTTGACTCTTCAATAGCACATACCACGTTTTCGAAGTTCTCGGTCAATGACCGCAGAATCTTCTCAACAATCCTCGCGTCGGTTAGGGTCTCTCCGTTATCCTTTAGTTGTGCAGTTCACAACTCAATACATTTTCTAGAATATTCTTCATTTTGGGATTGGGCTTATCAACAAAGAGTGTGTTGCTCTTCCCTCGGTCAAAGATGATCGTCGGTGTTGTCGTCGTGGAACTGAAAACACGCTGGTTTCTCTCCTTCCAGAGTTCCCATGTACATGATAGCCACATCAGGTCCCACCATCTACGATGTTCTTGTTTCCTTGAGCTTCCAATTCGCGAGATTGTCATCTGAAAAACTCAGTCCATTTCCTTCTTATTATCATTATCTCTAACTCGTTGCCTCATTTATTGCAATCTCAATTTTTTTTTTCATTTTTATGTGATCTCATACAATTGGACCAGTTTGGACGGCTGTACCGAAGATTTCAAATAACAATAACAGCATTATATTATTATTATTATTATTATTATTATTATTATTATTATTATTATTATTATTATTATTATTATTATTATTTTGAATGAATTATTATTAGTATTATTGTTATTGTTGGTGTTGTCGGCGTTTTGTTGTTGATGTCATCTGTCTAGACATCTATGAACCATTAAGGGGGGACGTATTTGAAGTTAAATTTCCTAGTTTCATGCCCAGTTAAATCATTTATATATACTTCCAATTTGCAGAGGACACCGTGCTATTGCACTTACCATTACGGAAGTTGAAGACTTAAAAAAAATGTCGAAGGAAGACACTGCCCGACATGAGCAAGAGAAAAGAAAATTGCTCTCAAAGGTAATAATATTGATTTTTTACTAGTATTAATATATTATACAGCAGATTTTAGTGAGATATACTACATATAGATGGTATATTAGATATAGAGAAAAGTTCAATTTTGCCCCCTCAACTATTCAAATAGCTTATTTTTGGTCCCTCAATTTTTTATTAGTCTCATTTTAGTCCTTTAATTATTCAATAAGTCTATTTTTAGTCCTTCCATCCGTTAAGTACTTACGTGGCAGTTAAATTTGACACGTAAGCAACACGTGGCATATATTCTTGATACATATTCTAACGTGGCAATTGTGACATGGCAAATATTTGAAAAAAATAAAATTTTCTTAATTTCCCTCTTTTCTTAAAATATTATTTTATTGTATATATTTGTGGTGTATGTTTATTTAAAAATATGTTATTGCTTATGTGTCAAAAATATGGCATGTCATTGCTTACGTGTCAAGTTTAACTGACACGTAAGTACTTAACGGATGGAAAGACAAAAAATAGACTTATTGAATAGTTGAGGGATTAAAATTGGAGCAACAAAAAGTTGAGAGACCAAAAATAGACTTATTGAATAGTTGATGGGGCAAATTTGGACTTTTCTCTTAGATATATTATATTATAGATGGTACTGCCAAAAATCAGACAAGAACATTTCACATGTTTTATAAAGACTTCATTGCCATAGTGTTTTTCTCTTCTAGATAGGATGTCATGCATAAATTGAGACGATTAAAAAGAAATTATTTGAATTATTTTATACTACCTTCCTTTTCTTTGTAACACATAGGAGCTCATGAAAAACTTCCTAAATAAATTTATTTAGTATATACGTCAGCCCTCTCATGAATCCATCCTAGTTCCGGTTCCGGCCCTATTTGCAACGTAAAATGTTATATGTACTAAAAAATATAGTTAACTAAAGAAGACCTCGCTCCGCTTCGGTTTTATCTGAAATTCTTGTATTTGATTCATTTTGATGCTAACTGAATTTTTTTACTTTATAGATCAAAATTTAATAATAAATAAATATAAAAAACAATGCTAATCAACATAAATAAATTGGTATGCAGCTGACAAAAGTTTTTGTATTTACAGAAGTAATAAAAAATCTATTTCGCTCTCATTTATGGCCCCAAAGTGGTAATACTATTTCTTAATTTTTTATTTGCGTTTTTTTTTTTTTAGTTTCGAAAGTGATCCAATATATTTAAACTACTAGATATTCAAATTACCATATATTTAAACTCCCTAATTATGAAATATTCAAATAAAAAAAAATAATTGAAAGTTTAGGACAAAAATGGTGTACTTTTGTTGCAGTCTTTATAGATGGAGATATTATAATAGAACAATGATGCTATAATACGAAAAAATTCTAACTTCAAATCTATTTTCTCTTATTCTTACTTTCAATTATAATATATGAAGTAATTTGTTGATTTATTTACTTTAATGTCACCGATGTCTTATCTTATTGTAATACTCGAAAATTAACTTAAAGGAAGATTGAAGGAAAATATCATCTATGACTTCCAAAATATGAAAAGATGTATTATATGAGTGCATTTTCTCTGTGGAGAGTTTTACGTTCAGCCTTCTTCCCAGCCTTTCAATCTGTGGACCTGTGTACCTTATGAAGGGTTGGGATGAAGGCTGCACGTGCAGTTCGCCATAGAGAAAACCCGTTCATATTATGCACCCTTAGAAATAAGTAAAACGTTATTATTCCTTTGAAAAATTCATAATTTTGCTAATGTATAACTATAATCCATCAATTAAAGGAAAAACCAAAATGCTCAATTTGTTCTATATTTTTCAAATAATTATTTTTTGAATATTAATGTCGTTTAATTAATATCCAAAAATTAAATGATTAAAAATAAATAATCTCACTATTATTTCTTATTATTATGCTATTATTATAATATAATTTTAGTCTAATTAATAATAATAATAATAATAATAATAATAATAATAATAATAATAATAATAATAATAATAATAATAATAATAATAATAATAATAATATACTTTGATGCTAGTATCAAACTATAATCAAACAATCATGGCACTTTTCTTTCCATTTCTCGGTAATTTGACAATGAAAAGGGATAAGCCAAATTTGAGTTAATATACAATTTAGTCATAAAATATTAGTACTTTAAAAAAGAAATACATAATATTATTACTAAATAAACATAAACAATCTTTATGATACGAACAAAATAATATATCTTAGTAACTTATAGTTGCATTGATTTTGAGTGTACTCCTTGAAATAAAATATTTATTAAATTCTTTTTCCAAAAATTTGTATAATTAAATTATTAAAATGATGTAACATAATAATAATAATAATAATAATAATAATAAATAATAATAAATAATAATAATAATAATAATAATAATAACAACAACAACAACAACAACAACAACAACAACAACAACAATAATAATAATAATAATAATAATAATAATAATAATAATAATAATAATAATAATAATAATAATAATAATAATAATAATAATAATAATAATAATAATAAAGAAATGTAAATTAATTGATGCAAAATGGAAAGTAAAAATTGTAAATAGGGATAATTTCATATATGCCACTACAAAAACTCGAAATATCATATTTGCCATTATAAAAACTTAAATACCATATTTGCCATCACAAAAATTTTAAAATATCATATATGCCATTTCAAAATCTAAAATATCATATTTGCCATTACAAAAACTTAATATATCAAATTTACCATTAAATTTACTCAAAACTTAACACCATCTATTTTTTCCGTTAAAATTAACGGTCTAATCTTATAATTACCATTATATCCCTAAATTCATTTCATGAATTAGATTCATATTAAACATCTCTCTCTCTCTCTCTCTCTCTCTCTCCATGATTTAGATTCATATATAAGCAAAAAAAATTCTTTCCCTCTCTTCATGATTTAGATTCATATATAAGCAAAAAAAAATTCTTTCTTTTAATTTGAAGTCAAACAAATTTTATATGAGAGAAATGAATTGATTATTTTTTTGAAGAAAAAAATTCCCTCGTGTCAGTTTTTGTTTATATATGAATTTCAATCATGAATAGAGAGATAGAGAGAGAGAGAGTGAGAGAGAGAGAGAGAGAGAGAGAGAGATCACCAAATGAATTTTTAATATAAAATCTAATTCATTAACTAAATTTAGGGGTATAATGGTAATTATAAGATTTGACCGTTAATTTTAACGGAAAAAATGGATGATTTTATGTTTTGAGTAAATTTGATGGCAAATATGATATATTATGTTTTTGTGATCACAAATATGATATTTAAGATTTTGTAATGGCATATATGATATTTTTAAGTTTTCACAATGGCAAATATGATATTTAAGTTTTTATAATGGCAAATATGATATTTTGATTCTTGTAATGGCATATATGAAATTATCCCTAGCTAACAAATTTGAGATGAGATCCAATTTGCTCATTTACATTTTTTATACTGTCCATTATAATATATAGTTTATAAATTATTTTGTAGGAGTAATATGATAATTCTATATCCTGCAATATATTATACTTCTAAATCTTTTATGGATAAAATCAACCTTAAATATATTATGTTGTGATATGCAAGTTTTACCATGTTTCTTATATGTTAATTACTAAATATAAAATTTTACAGAGTTTTCATGAAATGTTTGCCCAGCCGGCCCACTATATTTTGGTTCCTGAATAATTATTGGCACACCAGTTTAAAAAAAGGAAAATTTGCAAAAAATTATTATGTTATGCTTAAATTGCAAAAAAAACTCCTGCATTATTGCTAAAATTACAAAAAATCCGTTAGTCATGGCAGTTTGATCACTTAAAAAATATTTTTAAAAACTTAAATAGCGTGTTTGTTTTAGAAAATTATTTTTATAAAAAATATTTTCAATAAACTATTCTTGAAAAAGGTTTCATAAAAGAAGTTTTGAATTTTTTTTCATAAAAATACTTTTATTAAAATATTTTTAATAAAAATACTTTTTGAAATATTTTTTTCATAAAAATATTTTTTTGAAATATATTTCATAATTTTTTTTATTTGGGAGAATATTTCAGGAAATAATGTTTTCAAAAAATTTCGGAAAATATTTCTTTTCTGAAAAAATTAATAAAAATATTATCTTTTCATAATTTTAATTCAAAAGCATATATTTAAGAAATGTTTTTCTTAAATATATTTTTAAATAAAAAATATTTTTCAATTATTGAGTTCAAATTGGGAACTCACATCAAATAAAAATACACATGAATACAAATTGAGGGCACTCAGCAATTTAAAGGAGTACAATGCCAACAATCCCCCAAATTACAAACTTTATGTATTATTTTTTTTTTTTTTTTGAAATGTTACAAACTTTACATATTAGAAGGAATTAGAAAGACTAGTGGACTACTCAACAAAAATGTTGCTTCTAATATAGTAGAAGCACAAATTTTATAGAAAACAATAAGTCAGCTAATAGAAGGCCACTCCACAATGTTAGTAATTAAGTATGCTGCACTTGATTTTACAGATAAAGCAATTAGAAGATTTGCAACCAATAAATGAGCAACAGTGGAATGATATGAAAGAATATTTAAAGAAAGAAAAAGAAATTCTCTGTCAGGAGAATGAACAACTAAAGCAGCACATCTCTATTCTTAAATATGATTCGGAACTTGCTCGTCTGGATAAGGCTGCCTTGGCAACTATTAAAGATCAGATCCAAGATGAACGAGATAATGCTGTAAAAGAGGCTGAGAAATTGCGCAACCTGATAAAATTGGCACAAACCTCTAATTTCACTTGGCAAGAGTTGAAGAAATCAACTCTAGATTTTAGTGAGTCGTTAAAAATCGGAGAAGGCGGATATGGACGTGTATATAAAGGCAATTTACGCGGAACAGATGTGGCAATAAAGATATTGAACTCCGAGAAGACGGCACCACTTTCAGCATTCAAACAAGAGGTACAATTTCAATCTCATTCAAGTGATTTGTTGTCTTTCCTTTGTTGCTTTGTTAGGTGAGAAATCAAATTAAAAGAAAATTGTAAGAAAGAAGAAGAAGAAGAAGAAGAAGAAGAAACAAAGAAAAATGTATATTGTATAAGAAAAATCGTCTGACATGCATATTGTATAAGAAGCAAATGCAAATTGTGTAGGTAGCAAATTCTCTCCTACGCATCCAAGTCATGTTGGTCTCTCAAAATGCTATTATAGTTTTTTTTTATCTAATCTATCATACATGCTATAACAGTACTGGAAACTGTATATATATACTTTATCTAAAATTGGGTTGATCTCAAAAAATAGTTTCCTTGTAAATTTTTATTTCTTTTATTAGTAGGAACATACTTATTTTTCAGTATAGAAGTTGCTAATATTCATACTTCTGATTTCGTTTACTCCCAGGTAGCTATTCTCACCACGTTTAGGCATCCAAATCTTGTTACACTCATAGGAGCATGTTACGAACATTCAGCATTGGTATATGAGTTCTTACCAAATGGGAGTCTCGAAAATCATCTCAATCCTGCGAATAATATCACTCCTCTCACCTGGCAAGTACGTACACGCATCATGCACGAAGTTTGCTTGGCTTTGATTTTTCTTCATTCAAATAAACCAAATATTGTAATTCATGGCGATCTCAAGCCGGACAATGTTCTCCTTGATGCCAACTTTGTGAGTAAACTCGGTGATTTTGGCATTTCACGCCTCATTACACAGTCAGAGACTGACAACACTGCTTGTTATGAGACCAATAATATTGTTGGAACTCCTGGATACATGGATCCCGACTTTGTATATAATGGGCAACTCACAGAAAAATCTGATGTGTTTTCTTTTGGTGTTATCATCCTTCGTCTTCTAACAGGACAATCTGCTAGGGGTGTTGTGTATAGAGTACAAGACGCAATGCAAAGTGAGACATTAGACAAAATGACGGATAAGTCCGCTGGGGAATGGCCCTTTGATCAAGCAAAGAAATTGGCTGTGTTGGGTTTAAGGTGTACTGAAATGAGTAGGAACGACCGTCCTAATCTCTTTAATGAGGTATGGCCAATTATTGAAAGCCTTCGACGTATGTAATATATAACAATGTTTATTTGTTGGGACAAAGAATGGTCTCTATTCAATAAAAAAACAAAATTGCTTTGTTAAGGCATATTTCTTACTCAGCTTGTAGTATGGATTTGTTTTGGACCAAAGATCTAGTCTTTTTGTTGTATCTGCATATACTATTTTCTCTTTCTTGTTGGTTGTATCAAAATTAGTGAATTTCTCTTTGAGAGAGTCTTTTTTATTCTCTAGCTGCTGCAACTTAGATTGATGAGTACTTTTTATGTTATTTATAGTAGACATGAATGCAACTCCACATAAGTTCATTAGGTGAACTTCTCTGTTTCAATGAAAAAACTTCTCTGTTGAAGTAAAAAAAAGAAGTCCTTTACGGAAGTTCATAAAAATGAAGTTTTCTAATTTTCTTCATAAAGAAAATCCAATTATATCTTCTGAAAAATTATAACTTCTAAAGAATTTTGTTAGGGAGAGATGGAGTAGAACATCTTTCATTAATGCGTATTTGTAGAATGCAGATGCATTAACCAAATATAATCTTGAAACTTATTTGAATGTTGTTTTTATCAGTAACAATGCATATGGCCAAAGCTCCTCTGGTAGAAGTGGTTAAGTACTATTTTTTTTGAAAATAGATGTGAGACTTATGAGTCATCTCTATTAAATAAATAAAAATAACAATGCATATGAATGAATCAGATATAATCTTTTTGTTTTTAATAATAGATCCTAGGTTTTACCTAGGAGTCTGCAGTTGTAATAATTTAAGGATAAATAATGTTCATTACAAATACTCTTGCAAAGAGAGTTAGCAAGATAAAATAGAAAAAAAAATACAATTAAAGAAAAGAAAAGGCCAAAGAAAGGCCTGCCAGTGAACTGACTCTAAATTATACTACTCCACAAACTTATATCAGCCAGCCATCCAGGGCCGGCCCTGGGTTTTGGAGTACCCGAGACCAACATACAAAAAGGACCCCAAAATTTTTCAATTATAATAAATTTAAAACACACAATGCAAAAAAAAAAATATATATACATATAGATCTATTCTTTTACTATTATAGTATCAATATTATATTGATTTACAAAAGTTATAAGACTATAATCATCATTTGAATATAGCTCTATTCGGAAATTTCGAAGCAAAAGTATCAATGACTTGATTAGTATCTATCTCGTCCGCTAAATCACTTTCAGTCGACAATAAAGCTAATCCATTTAATCTTTCTTGTGAAATTGTAGATCGAAGATACGTTTTAATCAATTTTAACTTTGAAAAACTTCTTTCTCCTGAGGCAACGGTAACCGGTATCGTCAAAATCACTCTATAAGCATTCCAAGAATTTGGAAAATTACCCTATAAATGTTTCAAATAATTAAGTATGTTAATTGGTGTTTTGACCACTTTTGGCAATATAGTTTTCAAACACTTTTACTCCACAAACAAATCATCTCCATTAACATTCGAAACTCCATTATGTTTCAATTTGCTTTCAAGATTCACACAACTATTCTTCAATGACTCATCACTTAAACACGCCTTTTCCAAATCAAACAAAAAACCGAAATTTTGATGATAAACTTCAAATTGTTTAAATCTAGATTTGAACGACAAAATTGCTTGATCTACAATAAATAGGAAGTACTCCTTCCGGAATTTTTCTAAAGCCGAACTTATTTCATCTTCACTACCTTCCTCGTCAAATTGCCTCTTTCTTTTAATAATTCATTTTTCAACAATTTTAGGTTCAACCCCTAATTCATTCGCCATTTCACCCGCATTATGCAATACCTCATTAAAACCAACATCTCTAAACCGTTTAAAATAATTATCAAGGTCTTCTAATTGTTCTATTGCAACATCCATATGTATATTTTGACTTTGAAGGATTTTGCTAACCCCATTAACAACAAATAATATGTTGTACCAAATAACAATACTTAGTAAGAATTTAAAAGATCCGAGTTCTTTTGCAAGAGATATACAATTACCTCTCGTACCATGATCCGTGTCTTTCTCATTTGCTAAATCCATCAAAGCATTTCTTATGCTTGAAATCTTAAATCTTAGAGGCTTGATGCTTTCAATTCGACTTTCCCAACGCGTTTGTGATAATTGCTTAAGCGTAAAACCCTTAAAACCCTCCGCATATTCTAGCATAATTGCCCATCGATGTGTTGAAGAAGAGAACAACACATAAAGTTGTTGCACCACCCCAAAAAAATTTCTTCCTTCAATAGAACACTCGGCCATATCACAAAGAATGAGATTGAGACTATGACAACCACATGACGTATAAAATGCTCTAAGATTTACTTTAAGCACTCTTGCGCTCACACCCTTATTTATGCCTTTCATGTTAGAGCCATTATCATATCCTTGCCCTCTCAAGTCATCAAAATTGAGTTCAAGATTAACCAAAGGATCTTGAAGATAACCAAATAATCCCAACCCCGTCGTGTCGTCTGTTGGGTTTCAGACGTGCATAACGCAGTGGAAAATAAAAATTTCGTCCAAAATCAATCCGAGGATCTGTGCATATCGGTTAAATCAAAGAAATAAATCTTAATAATACCTTTCGGATTACGCTTAATCCGTGACGCTCAAACCATGCATATTGTCCATGCACCTCTAAACCGGTTACCGTCCTAACCGATTTTACGTCCGTCTAGGCCGTCTAGGTCGGATCGTGCGGAAGTCATCTACCGCACACACAATCGGTCTCCACCAAAACTCTCAACAAACCGTTCTCATCTTCTTAGGCCGAATAGATCACAAGCGCCGAAAGTACGAACGCCTCTACCGGTATCCACACGAACAAACTTCTTAAAACGGGAAGAAGAACAATATATATGCTAGTAGCTTGTTCTCCTCTTGCATAAGAAAACTTTTCTTATTTTATCTCACAAAAGATGTATATAATTCCTCTCATATAATCGCACCCTTTCATTTTGTCATACAAAAGAAGACACCATTTCGTAGTAATACAAAAAGGAAAGCACCCTTTCGTAATTTTGTCACACAAATGAGAAAGGATATTTTTCTCTCTTTTATCTCACAAAAGAGAATGAGAAATAATGAGAGAAAGAATGATTTGGTCTATTGAATTTGGAGCCCTCTATGTCCTTATATAGAAGTGAAGAGTCATGTCTCCTCATACTAAAAGATGTGTATGACATCACTCATCATTATCCATATGCCATCATATAGACTCTTCTAGATTACATGATCTTTTGTGCTCATAGTCTTTATATACATATATATATATATATCACATCTTATCACATAAGATGACAATATATTTTGTGACATTCTTATGCAACTCATCATATAAGTCGCTAGGATTTTCTGCGCCCGTTTCAGTTTGTTCTTTGTGTGTGACCCTGTAGGTTCACTTAATGTTGGCAATAGACTTAACAGTCTATAAATCATGAGCGGACTCTAGCAAGCCATCATGACTACCCAATTTAAGTGAATATCGGTGATTCGATTTACCTAATCAACAATCATGTATTTAGTCCCTTTGTCATGCGATATCTATATCGATCATAAGGCATGTAAGACGCCATCCTTATATTAATCGAATTAATATTTCTTGATCCCGAATTAAACTGAACAAGAACAAATGACATTAATAACTCTTATTAATTCATTTGAGTATGGCCATACATTTCTTCAGTTCAATTCATCAAGAGGCCTAAAGATATCTCTCTCATTTATGAGAGGAACAAATCCCGTCTTGATTGCACTCATCCCTCTACATGATTCATTGTATACCTAATCATAACCGTTATGACCACCCGGTTAAAGGCATAAAATTACTTATGTTGGGAACCGAGACAATCTCAGGTCAAAGGACTATAAATACTTTATGTTACAAGAATCGCTAATGACGTAGAACATGTAGCATTCTTATGGCGGGTCAGTCCGTATATGGTCTCTAACATATACCTATGTTAATGACTTGATAACTATTTATCCATGATCAGTAAAACATAATCATCAGTCAACTAATATACTGGTGTACATTTATAGCTTGTATATATAAATATATATTTATATGTATCTGCAAGTATATTTGTCTCCACAAATATCCTATAAATGACCAGGGACGATTTAGAATAGCATTCATAACACTTTATAGTTTTACTATCAAAGTCACGCACTTTGATGACATAAAGCTGAATTGCATATTCACGGTCTATTTTAATTATATTAAAATAACCTATATGCACATATTATATGAAATATCTTAGAATAAATATTATGTTTGTTATTACAATCCATCATCTAGGTCACAAACACTTTGGCCTAGGGCATAACACCATCATCGTCAACATTCAAAAATTCTAAAAAAAACTCCTTCACCTCTATTGGACTCATGGAGATATCCACACATCGTACTATAAGAGACATTTGCTCTTTATGGCCTACATCCGGTGTACAATCAAGTATAACCGAATAATATTTTGCTTCTTTTATTGTCCGAATAAATGCTCTTAACTTCAAACCCTAACAATTGTATCAACTCATCTTGAATTTTGTGACTAAGATAATGGTTACGAATTTCTTTACTTTCAATTTTTTTAAGTGCTCTTGAATCACATAATCGAATTTTCTAAACATTTCAATCACACTTAAAAAAAGTCCATTATCTTTTTCATCAATCTTCTCTCTACTTCCGCGTAATGGTAAATTATTCTTTGCAAGCATTAGCACAATAGCAATTTCTCTTACCAATACCGCTCTCCAATGTTCTCTATCTCTATTAATTTGTATTTGTAACCTTGCATCAATCGTCACATTCTTTTTCAATCTCCTCTCCAATTCAATCCATTTACCCAAACAATCCATATGTTCTTTACAAATTTCATGATTTCTAAGTCTACCACCTAAGTTGTACCAATCATTATATCCTTCATTAGCTAATTTAGTCTTGTCTCGACCCGACTTAAATAATTTACAACAAAAATAAAATACACTATTTAAACCCTTAGAGTACACTAACAATTTTCTATCATACTTCTCTCCATTGTCTAAATGACGAATAAAATGAGTGGAAGAAAAATGTCTACCCCGTTCCGTGTCATTTCTTGGAAATTCAAAATCAACAATTTTTGTAGGACCCCTTTCAATTAATAAATCTCTTCATTTATGATCAATATTATCCCAATTAATTGGATCATCGATATCCGGCGGTGCAAATTCAGAATTCAATTCTTTATTTTCATTACTCTCTTCCACATCTTGTTGCTCTTCTAAATCTTCTTTCTCTTCCACTTCATTACCCGCATCCATTTCTATTATTTCTTCCCTTTCTTCATTATCTACTTGTCCGTCCTCGTCTATTTCCGCAACCGGTTTTCTAGCAATCCATTTGTTGAGAGCTCCTCTTTGCGAATTAATTAAAGCTTCCTCTCTTTTCTTCTTTTTTCTTTTTTGAGAACCCGACGGAGCCATAATGCACCTATATATAATATTAAAATTATAAGATAAGATTTGAGATTTGAAAATCCCAATATTTAACATCTCATTTTTATCAAGCTTTAAGATCAAGAAACTAATTAGATTCCAATCATATATCATATATGCCTAATTTCCTTGTCATGAAAGAAAGGAACTAAAATCATAATCCTATTATTATTAATAAACTCAAATTAAAACCCTAATTCAATAAACTAAAATTAACCAATTCAGAGCCTAATTAGAGCTAAAATTAAACTGAAATTAAAGCTAAAATTGGAAAATCAACCAATTTAGAACCTAATTGAAAAATTAAAAATTAACCCAAATGAGAAGAAGTTGAACCTTGGCTGTGGTGGCTATGGGCGGCAGCCGGCAGTGCCTCGGTCTCAGGCAGAAGTGAGACAGAGGAGGGGCGGAGCCGCGGAAGACAGGAAGAGAAACAGAGAGTTGGCGGAAGAGAAGAGAAACAGAGGGGCGGAAGTTTTTTTTTTTAAACCGGTTACAGAATTTGGAGTATTTAAGCAACTTTATAACGGTTAATTCATAAAAACCGTTACTAATTACACTATTAGTAACGGTTTTCATAAAAGAACCGTTACAGAATTGCCAAAATCTGTAACGGTTCTTTCATAAAAACCGTTACTAATAATATAATTAGTAACGGTTTTCATAAAAGAACCGTTACAGAATTGCCAAAATCTGTAACGGTTCTTTCATAAAAACCGTTACTAATAATATAATTAGTAACGATTTTCATAAAAGAACCGTTACAGATTGTATGCATATTTGTAACGGTTCTTTCATAAAAATCGTTACTAATTATATTATTAGTAACGATTTTTATGAAAGAACCGTTACAAATATGTACAATCTGTAACGGTTCCTTTATGAAAACCGTTACTAATATATATATATAATAAAAAGGCCCCCCAAAAACTAGGACCCTAGACCATGGTCTCTTGGGCCTAGTAAGGGGGCCGGCCTTGCAGCCATCAGATGTAATCTTGAAACTTATTTGAATGTATTATCTGCTATGTTGCATGTACACGGACACGGGTGTCGTGTCAGACACGATACGGATACGGCGACACGGCGAATCTCAAAATTTATCAGGACATGACACATTTTATATATATATATATATATATATATATATATATATATATATATATATATATATATATATATATATATATATATATATATATATAATATTATTTTTATGAATAAAATATATAATTTAATTATTATATACATTATTTATGTCAATTTTATTTTATTTTAAAAAATTATACATAATATTTTTAGCTTATAATTAGAAAGGGGTGATGCTATTCTGAGCGCAAGTTTTAAAGATTGAGAGCAAGCAAATTAAATATTAAGCTCATACCCAAATTACCCCTAATTAATGAGTGCCTTTTCTCATGCCTCAAGAACCCGCATTTAAATAAACATAGTCACTATCATTAAAGAGAATATAACAGTATTTTTAAACCTGTTTTACTTCCTAAACCATAATGATAAAAAAATACAATGACAAAATTGAGATAACTATTGAAGATATTAACATAATAATAATCTATACCAATAATAAAACAAGAAAATAATACTAATAAAACAAGGAAATAATTATAAACTTAAAACAAATAATAAATAAATAAATAAATAAATAATAATAATAATAATAATAATAATAATAATAATAATAATAATAATAATAATAATAATAATAATAATAAATCAAGGAAATAATTGCCAAAAAGATATTGATAAAATCATGAGAATGCTAAAGAAGGGGAGCATATGAAGTCATGGATGCAAATGTCAAGATGGTTAAATTTTTTTTCTTTGTTTTTACTTTATGTTTTTATAGATAATGATGTTTAGAATATATTTATAATAATAATTATTATTATTTTGTTGATTTTTGTAAGAAAGATTTATGTGAAAGTTGAGGAAGAAAGAAAAATGAAAATACGGAAATAGAAGTAATAAATAATTCAGGAGTTCTCAGACTCTGTAAGGCATTAAAAAGATATCATTAGTTAGGGGTGAAAGGAAACGCGTAATCTCAGAAGCACAACATAATTAAAAATTTACCCGTTTCCTAACCGAGGATTCGTGTATTATCAATCAAATTAGAAAAATAAATCTTATTTATACCTCGGATTTGGCTAATCCTGTTTGTAGGGCTTTGCGATTCGTCTCCAAACAATCTCCCTGCGTCTCTTGCGGATCTGATCACAAAAGACGCTACGACTCTACACGTATCCACACGCGACTAACTCGTTGGCGGAAAACCAAGATTACTAGATCCGGTTTCTCTCTCTCTCTCTCTCTCTCTCTCTCTCTCTCTCAATAGGCGCCTAAGGTATGGTCTGACTCTTCTGACCTAATCAGATGAACCATTCATCTATTTATAGCATCTAATGCTCACACATCTTCACCTTCCTTTTGATTTTCTATGTCCAACTGAGTTAATTATGTTTGTGTGCGACCCTGTAGGTTCATTTAATATTGGCAATAAACTTTAAGTTTATAAATCATAAGTAGCCTCTAGTACGGCGTTATGATTACCCAAATTAAATGAATGATACGTGATCATAACCTATACATCAATTATGTATTTAGTCCTTTTGTTAAACGATATTTATATTGATCATAAGGCATGATTTTATGTCATCCTTATTTTAATCAATTCTCTTTCCTGAATTATAATTAGACTGAATAAATTAAAAGATATTAACAATACATGCTAATTCTTTCGTACACGGCCGTGTATTTTCCTTCAGTCTCAATTTATCAGGGGCCCTGAGATATCTCTCTCGTATCCAAGAGTAACAAATTCTATCTTGATCATTCACATTCCAACTCATGGTTTACTAAATACCCGATCATAGCTTTTATAATTATCCGGTTAAAGATAACGTTTGACTATGTCAAAGTATGAAGATATACATACATGAATCTATGATGACCTCAAGTCAAATGACTACTCATACATTAGATGATGAGAAAACACTAATGACATATACCATGTATATTCTCATAGTGGGTCGATCCAATATATGTTCTCCAACATATATTTATATTAATGAATTGATATCCAATATCCATGATTAGTAAAACATGATCATCATCCAAATAACATACTATTCTATATATATATGATTTGAGATTTTCAAATATGTTTGTCTTACAAACATCTCATATATGACTAGGGATAATTTAGAATTGTATTCACTTTGTTTTATGATTTTACTATCAGAATCACATATTATGATGACGTATAACGGACATACATATTCATGGTTAATTAATAATCTAACAACCTTTACGCACAATTATTATATGAAAATTTTATGAGATAAAACATCTAATACAAAAAAAAAATATAATGTCTGATACATAATCCGTTTCCCACACGGCAAAACAATTTGGCCTAAGGCATCATTACTTTCAAGGGGTAATTTGGGTATGACTTGAAATTTTTCTTTGTTTGTGCTCAATCTTTAAAACTTGCACTCAGAATATTTTATAAAGTTATACGTAATATTTTATAATTGATATAATATAGATAACATTTGAAGTTGTATTTTTATACGTGCATACAAGATATTTGACATTTTACATGTTTGTGTATGAAAACTTGACACTAAATAAACAAAATTTACTTTAAATATGTAGTTCCAAAATTACTGGAATAGAAGAGTGAGAAGAACTAGTCTCTAAAATACGAAGATGATGAAATAGTGCAATAATTGCGTTAACAAGGTGTCTGAGAAGTGTTCTGACGATTTTTAATAATAAAATATTTGACACGTCACGTGGTGTGTCCGACATGTGTCCGAAGAGCGTCATATTCGACACGGTGTCCGACACGGATATGACCGGATTTTTAAAGTGTCCGCGCAACATAGATTATCTGTAATAACAAATTTTAGCCTCACAAATAATGGTCAAACATACCTCTCAGGGTGCATATACATAACTCCGCTAAAAAGCCTCTGGAGACTAGATGAGGTTGATTATACAGTAATGGACTGGCACAAAAAAAAATAGGGCCTCTATTATATAGGGAGCGTCGGCCGATCATCGGTGGCAAATAGAATTTCCGTGTTCAGAGATAGATCGAGGAAAAGATGTTACGAATTGGAAAAAGTAATTATAAGGCTAAAAGTATTTTCCAGCAATTTAGGGGCTAATTGTCTAAAGGCTCTATTAAATTTTAGGCTATGCCTCCAAGAACTGCAATTTAAATTCATGTTATAAAAAGCAAATAAATATAACTAGGAAAATATTGCATGCCTGCATCGATGTAATTGCGTCATTTACTCACAATTAATTTAAGTTCTGGGAGGCATAGATGAAAAAAGAAAACAAATCACAAAAAATAAAAAATACCAGGTAAGTTCTTGGAGGCATAGATGAAAAAATACCAGGTAAGTTCTTGGAGGCATAGATGAAAAAAGAATTTCAACAGTATAATTAATCATTCGTGATATGCGAAAATACGGTGTTCAATACGTTCGTATATAATTCGGACTGAACAGGTCAACTATTCGGTGAAATAAAACGGAAGACGGCTATAATTCGTTAATTCGGTTATTCCTGTATAATTAGGCTTATTTTATACAATATGGATATAATAATTCGGTATACAAAAAAATATAAATATAGACCTTTTATTCAAAAATAATAGAGAAATATCATTATTTTATAAAATAATATTTATTTTAGCTCAAGACTATAAATATACAGATTATTTTTTATATTTGTTTAGCTTAATCTTTGTTTGACAGAAAAGTTTTTATTTTTTTATTTAAAAAAAATATTTTTTTTTTGAAAAAATTAGTATTATACTGCAATACATGTGTTTTCAAATTTTTAGTAAAATACCCGAATTATTGATCAGGTTGGGTACGGGTACGTCAATACGGAAATTATTCGTAAAATGCCAATTATTCGTGAATTATACGAGTATTATTCGCTAGCTGAACAATTATGGTCAACATAACACCTTCATTCTAAATACTAATAGTCGAATAAATAATTTGGACAACTGAATTGGCTCAAGGAAGAGAAACTGCAGCTAGATCAGCAAAATAACGAGGAAAAAAGGAGATTTGCAATATGTCAAAATTCACACAAATCATGAAAAATCGTGCAGATCTAACATTTGCCCTGTTCTTGAATGGAATGTGTAAAATTTTCAAAAGCAAAAACTCAAATTTGGAGTCGTCAAAACACAAATCATATTGTATCAGATACGATACCCGATACCCATATGCAACATATGAAAAACTCGAGTTGGGAATTTAAAATCCTGGATTTCATTCCGAATTAACTCGATTCGGGATTCGATTTCTGGATTTTCTGAATAACAAGATTTTGAATTCTCATTTCAAAACCCGGAATTCTAACAACTTATCCATCCGTTCCATTCTCACCTTTCTTCTTCTTCTTCTTCTTTGCTCGAAATTCCTCTCCATCCATAACCATGGCGGCACCGAGCTCTCTCTCCACGCTCCACTTCTCCATTTCCACTTCCCTCTCCAACCCAAAACCCTCTCGCTCTTCCTCTCTCCTCTCCCCATCTCTTCCTCTCTCCTACCCTTCTCTATCTCTCTCAAAACCCAACACCAACAAACCGGTGTTGTTCAAACACGGCCTTTGCTCCGCCTCCGTGAGGAAGCTGTCTGAGGCGGAGCTCGTAACAATCCCGCAAGACCCAAATGAATTGGACACAAGCTTTCCGGCCGAAGCTGGCATTTATGGAGTTTTCGACTCGAATGGAGATCTCCAGTTCGTCGGCGTTACTAGAAACATCGCCTCTGCTGTGTCCAAGCACAGAAAGTCCGTTCCAACCGAACTTTGCTCCTCAATTAAAGTAATTACTTAAACTCTCTCTTAATTATTCTCAAAAGATTAATTCATAAATTCGTCAAAAAAATTCGAATCAAACTTAAAGAAAATTACTGAAAGAGAGAAAAACGCTTTTGACAGATAGGAGTTTTAGACATGGCAACACCGGACCGTGAAGCCCTAACATCTGCATGGAAATCTTGGATTGAAGAGCACATATCGACCAACGGGAAGCCGCCACCTGGCAACCTCCCAGGCAACTACACTTTCGTGGGGGCCCCGCCTGACCTCCGTTTAACCCCAGGACGCCACGTCACCTTAACCGTCCCGTTAGAGCAACTCATAGACAAACTAGTCAAAGAGCACAAAGTCGTGGCATTTATCAAAGGTTCAAGACGGGCCCCACAATGCGGGTTTTCGCAAAAAGTTGTTGGGATTTTGGAGGGAAATGGAATTGATTTTGTGTCGGTGGATGTTTTGGATGAGGAACATAATCATGGATTAAGAGAGGGGTTGAAGAGTTATAGTAACTGGCCGACTTTCCCGCAGGTTTTTGCTGCGGGAGAGTTGGTTGGTGGGTGTGATATTATCACGGAGTTGCATGAGAAAGGCGAGATTAGAAATTTGTTGAAATAATTCGTTGGATGCGATATTTGGAATAAATGATAATTTTGTGGATTTTTTTATATTAGTTTGTGATAGTCATTTTCTAGAAACAATGGAACGTAATTATTGGAAAATTGTAATATTTTATTTACTTATTTCTAATTGCATTCAATATGATTGAATTTGTGAGTTTATGATTAAATATTTAGTAGGTGGGCGCGATATTATCGTGGAGTTGCATGAGAAGGGTGAGATTAAAAACTTTCTGAAGAAATACTTTTCGTTTGGGATTTGAGAGTTGTTGTTTAGGAAAATGTTGGATTATTGTGGAAGTATTGAAAGAATTTTTGAATGATATGTTTTTTTTTCGATGTTGAACTTATTGGGATGAGAGATTTTGTTAAATATGCGTCATATTGTGTTTGTCGAGAATTGAACTTACGACCTCTTGTTATACATGTAAATGTTTTAACCAATTAAGCTATAGATCATTTGCTTTTGATATGTTTGGAATAATGGTAATTTTGTGGTTATCTTTGTTAGTGTTTCATAGCCCTTTTTAGAAACAATGAAGCATAATTAGTCTTGTAAAAAATGTTTTATCATATATTATCGTGTTCCCCATTCGACATAATGAAAGTTTGTGATATAGCTGGTGAGTTTAAAAGTTCACAACAAGTTATCAAATAGATTAATTGAACTGCACTACAAAAGAAAAGAAGAAAGGTATAGAGTGCCAACATTTTGGAGTGTCCAGCAGCGCCCGATTACAAAAAGATATGATAAAATTACAAAAACAAAATTTGTAAACACAAAAGGTATAGTGAAATTACAAATATGTATATTGAAAGTATATTTTCAAAAATATATATTTATAAATACAAAAGATATATCAAAGTGCAAATATATATGTGTACATCTAAAAACTGTATGGTGACGCTTCTGGGCACTCTAAAAATTGGGCATTCCGAATAATTTCTCAAGAAGAAATACAAATTAATAAAGAAACGAGAGTATCAATTCAATGAAATCCATTGGAGGCCTAACTCTTTCTATCATCAAATTTTGAACAAAATTGTTAAAAGATTAAGAGCCAAAGTACAACACTTCATATGACAAACAATGCCTTTTTATTTTAAATTACATGTTTCTTATCATCCTATTAAGCAACAACACTCATTGGAATTTCTCGTAATTATCCAATTAGTAATAGATGAGACGGCTCTCCATCCTCTACTCTTAATTTAACAATTCCTCAAAATAATAGTTGATATTCATTGATGGCTGATTTGCTCCACAATCTTCAATATAATTTGCTAAAACAAATTTTATTTGTCCTTTTTGAAATTCTCTGATATCTTATAAATATGTAAATAAAACTACATTGTGCTCATGAATTATATTTGGGGGGTATTTACGCTATCTTTGCTTCTTTCCGAGTTATTTTCCTTTTTCCCCTACAATTCTAATGTTACCTTTTTTTTCCAATGATGGAGATAACTTTTGAATCAATCAATATATTAGTTTTTCCAATGGTGGAGAATTTATAACTTTGAATCAGTTAATATAAATCAGATTCATTATTCTTTTATCGTTGTGAAACGATTTTTGTATTCTTCCAAGATCAATTTTGCATGATTAAATACATTATCGATGATATATTATATTCTCTCCAGAGACAGAAACAAGGGCTAGGAAACATCCCTCCTCCCCACAAAATTGAAAATTTTATGTAGATCAATATAGAATTCAACTTTAGTCATTGAATAATAATTATATTATGTATCTTCAATGCATGGACGGGGCATATGGAAAAGTAATAAATTATAAAAAAAAAAATAGGTTTGTGCATTTAAAATTAGGAAAAGATTGAGTGTAAATCATAATAAATATAGGTTATTGTGAGCTCAAAATTGATTTACATACAAAATGAAAGTCTAACAACAAGTTCTTTTATTCAATAAACAAAAAAATTAGAAATAAAAAGTCAAATACAAAAAAAGAATCATAAATAAGTTCATCTCTTTTTTCAATGGTGGATTGATTTTGGTCTAATCCACCCATAATTCGATACTAATATGTTTGAAGAAACAATTAAATTCAGATCATGTGGGAAATAAAAGGAGTTGATTGGTCAAATAAAAGGATTGAGTGTGATGTTTCTTGCTTGTGTTTAGTGCATGTTTTAATGTATAAACTAGGTTCGCTCGAGTGTGATTGTGCTAAAAGAATGAGGGGGGTTTGTTTTGTTGTGTTTTTGTGAAGGTTTTGAATGAGTTTTGGGGGTTTTGCGACTTTTGTGTTTTGATGGAAGAAGAAAGAGTTTGATGGTGTGGTGTAGTCTGTGTTTATTTTGAAATTCTCTGGTATCTCATAAACATCTTATTGAAACCACACTCAATAGTTAACATTTTGGAGATAATTTTTTTTCAAGAGTGGATCAATTAATATATTCCTTCCCATCATGTTTTTACTGTTGTGAAACGTTTTCTGTAGGCTTCTAAAATCAATATAGCATGATCAAATGCATTATACATGACAAGCGTACTCTTTTACAAGGATAATTTATAAACCCCATGTTGGAAATGAAATCCCGAATTTAGTAAGATCCGAGAAATGAATTACTGGATTCTTTTTAAACATTATTATTATTATTATTATTATTATTATTATTATTATTATTATTATTATTATTATTATTATTATTATTATTATTATTATTACTACTACTACTACTACTACTACTACTATTATTATTATTATTATTGTTATTATTATTATTATTATTATTATTATTATTATAAAATTTGTTGAGGGCTTAGAATCTTCTTCCAAATGTTTTCATAAATCTAAAAATTACTTACGCCTATTTTCCAACAAATACATGAATAATTATAAGGGCAAATTGGCCATTTCAAAATTTATAATCCAATAATGGGTGGAAAGTTATGTGTGGGGTGTAAATTAAACTAACTTAGTAGAGGGGTTTGGAGGGAATCTCAAAAGTGAGGGAATTTTTGATGATTTTCAGAAAAGCTAGAGGTTTCTTGAAAAATTTCCCATTTAAATTTGACAAAAATGTTTTAGTGAGTGACCGAATATTTAGAAAAATAATATGCAAAAAAAAAGAAGTAAGTAAAATTAAAAAATAAAATAAAAATATCAAATGTTAAGACCAAAAAGAGTTGTTTCATTGATCTATTAAAAATGGTGCATCACGATAAATAGGTAAATAAAATAACAGGTTACATTAAAAAACAAAATAACAACTAAATTAGAAAAACTTTTACATAGACAAAAGTGTACATATACACTTTTGTTTTTCATTTTAAGTTCACTACCAAATCTTGGAAGTTTTTGTTCATATTACATTCTAGATTTTAAATATATTTTATTGAATAAAATTTATATCTCAATATTCTTCTACTTAATAAAAGGCAAACTAAACCGGTTGAAAGTAATATCATTACAGACTAGTTATCTTAATTCTCTCCCATTTCATCAATCTATTTTTTATTAGACTGCTTTCTAATAATAAATTTTGTGCACCGCCAAGTATTTTTATGACGGTTGATTTTTGCAATTTTTTCATAGAATAATTGAACTCGTTTTTCAAGCTTTTCATTTTGAAATTCTCTGATATCTTATAAGCAGCCGAATGAAACCACACATATCTTATAAGCTTTTCATTTTGTACATATTTTTCCACAAGAGTGAAGAATTTATAACATAAGACCAATTACTTCTCATCATGTTTTTATCATTGCGAACATTTTTTGTATGCTTCTAAAATCAATATAGCATGATCAAATGCATTCGTTGTACATGACACAAATGTACTCTTTTTCAAATAATTACTATGTCGCAATTACTATGTTATAATTACATGATAAATCATCACTTACGTGACAACTTAATGAACATATAAGCATTTAACGGTTGAGAGGGTAAAAAATGGACTAGTTCAATAGTTGAGGAGTAAAATTGGACTAATAAAAAGTTGAAGGCCAAAAAAAGACTAATTGAATAGTTGAGGGACAAAAAATGAACTTTTCTCATGATTAATTTGAAAGAAAACGTGTATTCTCAGAAGCACAGCGGAATTAAAAAAATTTCCGAAACTCCAGGAAATCATAATATCCAATATTATATTCCTAGAAACTATTTCCGTGATGTTTTGAAATAATATTTTCAAAACCCTAAAATTTATTATACTCGAATTTACTAAATTTTAAATACGTAATCGACGATTATTTCCTTAACGAACGCTCTGATACTACTGTTGGGAAATCCATAGCCATGTACGTTACATGCGCAGCGGAACCTATGGATTTAGCTCGTCCTAGGATCTACGTTAAGTGAATAAAAGTACGAGATTAGCCATTAAAATTTATACCTCGGATCTTCCTGATCCGGGAGATGAAGAACGGATGTAGGTCTGAACTACTCTAACTCGCAACCGTCTCCTTCCTGAAGCTCGGGTCGCGAAACTCCTTCCTGATGCTCGGCTCGAAGAACTCCTTCTTAAAGCTCGGCTCAAGAAAGTCCTTCTTCTCCTAGGGATAAAGATAGATCGCTCGCAAGTTCTCAAGATAGAGAACCTCTACTCGTATCCACGCGAACTTCACACGAACGGAATAACCGGACTTGGCTAGACAAGTCCGGAAATACTTTCTGAATAACTCTCAAGACTTTCTCTCTCTTTTCTGTGTAATACACGGCCTCTAAGGCTACTGAGTTGTCTATAAAATAGAGAGACTATGCCCTTCTATTTATACTAGAGAAAGAGGCGAACGATTGTTCAGTTACCATAACTAAAACCCTAATCTGCACCTATTCCGTTGCCAATGGAATAGGTATTTCCATAACGGAATACTTGGCAGCTAAGGTTATTATAGTTTCCATATATATTCCGTTAGGAACGGAACTATTCCGTTGCCAACGGAATGACACTATTTTGTTCAATCAATTATCCAATAATTGATTATTTCGTTCACCAATTTATACATCGTATGTAATAACTGTTTTGAGGCATATTCATCCCGTACGAATGGAGTTCATTATATGACCGTGTAGGTTCCATTTAACGCTGGCAACGATCTTCTAAAGATCGTAAGTCATGAGTAACCTCTAGATTGATGTCATGACTACCCATATTAAATGAAATGATCAGCGATCATAAACCTATCTGAATAGACATTTGCTTATTCCTTTTGTTCTACGATATTCGTCTTGATCACAAGACGTGGTAATATGTCATCCTTGAGTTTGATAATCAATTTTGAGCATGACCATGCATTTCCCTCAGTCCTAGTTCATTAGGGGGCCCAGAGATATCTCCCTCATAACGAGAGGAACAAATCCCATCTTGGTCATTCACATTCCTCGTCACGATTCAGTACATACTTAATGATGAACCTAATGATCATCCCATTACGGATGATGTAGGATCATATTAAAGTATGCAGTTTCTCATACAGGAATCCATGGTGAACTCAGGTCGTAGGAACAAGCACACTATTCATATGAGAATCACTAATGACATATATCATGCATATTCTCATAGTGTAGTCAGTCCAGTACGTGTTCTCTAACAAGTACCTATATTCCAGGCTTGACATCTTTATGTCCATGATCAACAGAACATGATCATCCAGCCTGCGAATATACTAGCGTGGATATGTAGCTTCTTACCTGAAGTATGTCTATCTCTATAAACATTCTACATATCACTAGGGACAGTTTAGAATGTCATTCGTTGGTTCAACGTTCTACTATCAGAATTACGTATTCTGATGACATGAACCCGAAGTGTCATTCTTGGTTGATATAAGATTTACATTCACAACACATACACACAGATATATAAAAAACAACTTTTATTGAATAAATAATAATGTCTTAATATATACCCCATTTCCTAGTACAAATACATTTGGCGTAGGGCACTAATCCTACCTGAGGCCATCTCAGACTTGATAGTGGAGGCATTGTATTGTGAACAAAAAAATTTGCCTATAACATATTTAGGCCTTCGTTTACACTTTAAGAAACTACCGAAATCGGCATATGACCCATTATTTCTTAACCTCCAAAACTTACTCAACGGATGGAAAAGTAAGTTACTTTCAATGGCAGGTTCTTCTAAATGCCGTTTTGTAAGGGAAACTTATTTATTTTATGAGCATTTTCAAACTTCCGAAATGCTTCATCAGGAAGGTGGACTCACTACGCAAAAAATTCCTATGGAAATGAAGGAATACCGACTCAAAGGGAATACATCTTTTGAAATGGAAAACGTGTTGCTTACCAAAAAGTAACGGCAGTCTTGGCCTAGGAGAGTTAAGTCAGTCCAATGACGCACTTCTTCTCAAGTGGCTATGAAAACTCATGAATGGACAAAAATCCCTTTATAAAGAGTCAACCGAGTTCTTTTTTGGAGAACCCAAAAATTTCTTAATTGAGGGAGAAAGGGAGGGGGGATCAAGATTTACCAAACAAGTTTCAACTCTCGCTAGCTTCTTTAAACTAATCACAAATTGGGAAATTTGCAATGGAAACACGGCCCCTTTTTGGCACGTCGATTGGTGACACGGTATTCTTATGAGCTTGCACCCGAAACTCTACACATTTGTGCGGAACAAAAATGTGACAGTTGCGTAATTCTTTCAAGATGATCTAATTAATGACGCCTTTCATTCGCCTCTTTCTATTACGGCAGAAAATTCGCTTCAGTGACTTCATGAATTCGATGTCTCCCTGCAAATGGACGGGTTGCCTGATAAAATATGCTCTAAAATTGATAAAAATGGGGTATTCACGACTAAATCCGTATTTAATAGGCTTATTATGAGGCCTCTAATTAAATGTGATTACACTTATATTTGGAATTTGCCTATTTTACCGAAATTGAGGATTTTTATTTGGAAATTGTGTACAGGAATTTTACCCACACATGACTTTCTGATTAAAAGGGGGTGGAAAATTGTCAGTAGATGCTCGCTTTGCAAACGAAACCAAGAGACCACCAATCACATTCTAACCCAATGCCCGGTTGCATTACAAGCTTGGGTTCATTGGAAGAACGCCGGAAAGTTTGGTGACCCAATGGTTGTACAAAGGAGAAGTTTTAAAGGGACGAAGGTCACGCCGATGATATTCTTTGTATTCGAGCTATGGAAGGCGAGGTGCCAGGGTCTGTTTACTAATGCACACATAGACCCTCGCCTAATAGCACAACGGGCAATAGCCGAATCCAACTGCTGGGAAAGAAGAAACAACACTTAATCCACATATTTTCATCTTCTTCTTTTTCTTTAATGTTATTTTTCAGTCTTGATTTAGTTTAGTTCCTTGATGGTTCTCTTTTGTCTGTACTAAGAGGGTACTGCAGGGGCAACTCGCCCCAAATTTGCATTGTAAATAGGGTGGACTCTTTTATTTTCCTCCGGTTATCTCCTTTTTTGTACTTTCAAACGTTATTCTATCGGCCTACGAAAAAGTGAGAGAGAAGAATATGAAAGGAAAGGGGGCGATTGGGAAGGCGAACCGGAGAAGATTTAAAATGGGGGCAGATGGCTGGTTTCACCACTTCAACAAGCAAAACATTGTATCCATTGTAGGATTCTCCTTCACACCTTACGAGACGCGCTGGAGACAAGGGTACGAAGCCAAAAACTTCTACCGAAATCACTATAATCTCTATTGCTCAAACTACACAAACACTAAAGCCATGAGAAGCAACAAAAAAGCTAAGTTCTCACATCCATCTTCTTCTTCTTTCAATCCTACCTTTGCTAAACCTTAAAAAGCAGCTCCTCCACCTTCTGACAAACCCCCTCTTCTTCCGACTCCTCCTCTCTCTCACAGACTCCCATTCACCGGTCCTCTTGCTCATAAACTGTCCTACGTCAACATGCAAGGAACCAACACTCGACAAAACAACTCTCTTTCTCAATCCACCTTGTTAACAGTGGGAACAATGGCCATTCTGCTATACACCACTGCTCCTGCCACCACCCCCCTTTCTACTCTTTTCACTCTTCCTCAGCTACAGAATCGTCATAATATACTTCATACCACTTTTGTACACTCACCTCTTGTTACTCCTCTCATTTCTAAGGCACTGATCACTACTTCAGTACCTACAGTCAGAATTCCTCCTATCCCAACTGCTACGCCGAATCAAACTGCTACAACTATAAGTATGAATGTGGTTCAAAGGGGTATCTCTCAGAGAAATAACACTCAACAAAAAAATAGAAATTGTAACAGAGGAAACAAACAAGCGGGCTCATCGGGTATTACAATCCCTAAACACTTCTTTCCTATGAACAATACTAACCCATTTTGGAGAAACAAGTGTTATAATTATCTCGACAATGGGCATTCCTCCTTTGTCTGCACAAAACCACGAATATGTGCAGTATGTAACATGTCCGGGCATATAGTCAAAGATTGTGGCAAGAGAATGACAAAATCTACTTTCTTCCGAGAGGCTCTCTCCATGAGAGGGACATTCGGAGAGGGAGGAATGCCGGCAAACAGACCTAACACCACTAGAACTTATATCCGACAGTCTGCTAAGGTGAAAAATTAGATTGTGAGACTCAGTCAGGGGGTAATACTAGATGGTAAACGAGTTTCTGAACAAGATCGAGACAACGTAAATGATCTTACACTACATTCTTACAACTAGAACTCTTTATTCCAAATAGTGCACCTAAAAAAGGAAAAATATCTGCTAATACTCCCTACCGAGATTGATCGATTAGATTACATTCGCGCACCTCTCAAGCTATTAAGGGAACGTGGATTCTTGATATATCCCTGGACAGCAGCAATCGGCTCGGTTCAAGCAGATTTTACGCACAAAGTTTGGATTCAACTCATTAATCTGCCTGCATTTCTTTGGAGTCCCGAGCTAATAGCATGGGTGATCGGTCCATTTGCAATTCTCCTCGATCATGGACACTTAAAGGATGTTCCATCTCTTGAAGCTCTTCCTCTTCAAATTGCGGTCCAAGACCTTGCACACATTCCACATGGGTTGGAAATTACGTGTGCTGGCCTTACTTACCGAGTTCTCATCCTTTTAGGTAGTAGAATTTACGAACCACTGAGATTTCATACGCCACGAGACCATACTACGACGGAGGATGAACTAGTGAAACTCGATAAGGAACAAGAACAACGACAAGTGCAAGTACACGATCAAAATGATTCTCCTATCCTCGAAGAAGAACTGACTGACATTCCCCAAGCTGCTCAAAATGAAATACCATCCATTATCATTTCTTCTCCTTCTCATGCCTTTAACTTCTCCTCTTCTTTAATCACCAGCCAAGGTGAAGCAACCACTAAAACATACAAACAAAATGACTACAATATAGTGAATCTCTCTGACTCATCGGATGAGACTCAAGACACACCCGAAGGACGGAATCCAAGAAGTCGCAGGGTAGAACCAGCCATGCTGGCCGAAAAGAGCCAAGGAAAAAATTTACAGATTTTAGGGTGCCAAAAACTCAACCCTAAAAGAAAACTGGACATGTCCGGTCTGAGGGTAACTGGAGGAGATGAGGACGTGCAAGGGAGGAGTGGCATGGCAGAAGATGAACCAAGGGTCCCACCAGGTTTTGAACATCTTGCAGAAAACGAGGAAGTTGCTGATACCCAAATTTCAAACTCAACGGGTACTTTTGCAGATCAACCTATTCTCATGATCACTCTAGGCTCCTTGGAAAGTGAAGAAGCCAGGAAAGGCACGCACGAGGAGCCGTTTCCTGCTGCAGCATTTAATGGTAACCATCATTCCTCTCCTCTTTTACATCACTCTAATCAACTTTCTACTTCAACAAATCTTGAGGAAAATATGGACTTTACCAACTCTATGCCATCTGTATTAAATGGTGCCCCATCTACCACTCAAAAAAGCAATATAAAAAATAAGCTAAACAACAAACAATTGGGACCACCAAAACATTCTCTCTCCCCTCTTTTGGCCCCTTCTCTAAATACACATACAAAAATAATGCAATAAAACGCAAAAGAAAAAATAAAAGTGGGGACCAATCTAATAAATCAATCACTTCTGTGTCTCTCTCTATTCCCTCTTTACGTAGAAGTGTTAGGAAGAAAAAGCCAAACAAACCCTTTCAAGGCCTAGTACCAACTCCCCCAAAAGCTAAAGTAATGAAAAAAAGAAAAATTATAACTGTTGAACAAGAAGCAGAAAAGGCTGGAATTTTAGAAGCCTTGTCGAATGAAAATCTTGTCAAAAAACCTCTTACTGATAACATACTAAACAAGCTTGAGAACTTTGTAGGCATTAATACTATAAATAACTTTGCTAAGAAAGGGGATGATGATGACTATAATACAGCCAAGGACAAAGGCAAAGATCTGGCAGTGGTGCAAGACTCCTCATCTGACGAGGAGGAAGAGGATGATGACTACTAAGCTTATCCCTTTATCTCTACCTCTATCTCCTACTAATCACTATCTCTCTTTTGTGAACCCCTCTTTTGTAGCAATCTTTGTTTAATGAATATTCACAACTTTTGTAATATTGTCCTACTAACATGGAATGTTAGAGGATTGGGTTGTCCTAAAAAATGTAAGACTATTCGTGACACGATTAGAGACTCGAAATGTAACATTGCTTGCTTTCAAGAATCTAAGTGGAATTGTGTTAACTCTTTTAATATAGCTAGAATTTGCCCTAATTATTTACAAGGTTTCTTTGCTATGAGTCAGATGGTACTCGTGGAGGTTCAATAATAGCATGGAATAAATCTATCTTCTCTCTATCTTCCTCTTTTAAAACTACACATTGCTCTAATGTCACTCTCATAAATATTTCTACAAATAATTCTTTTATGATTACCAATGCCTATGGGCCGGTAGTGGACAATGAAAAAGAAGATTTTATTTCGGAATTACGTCAAATTCAGCCGGCATGAAATACCATGGATAGTACCCGGTGATTTTAATTTATTACGAAATATATCAAGATTCTACTTCCTCCTCTCCATCAAACCAAAACCTCATCTTATCTTTTAATCAAGCCATCTTTGATCTTGATCTTCTTGAAGTACCTCTACAAGGGAGACGGTTTACGTGGACAAGCAAGAGGCAAACTCCAACTTTCTCGAGACTAGATCGTGTCTTTCTTTCACCTCACTTCAACTCTTCCAACCTCACCTCCTCCCTTTAAGACCTTCCCGCGACCACCTCCGATCATACACCACTCCTTTTATCTCTCTCTAACCTATCAACCCCTAGAACTAAACGATTTAGAATGGAAATGTGGTCGTTCAAAAGACCGGATTTCATAAATGTGGTTCAAGATTCTTGGTCAGCAACTACAAATAAAAGCACATCCGCTTCGAATTTCCAATCTAAACTCTCAAGACTAAGGGCTCATCTCACAGTTTGGTCAAAGGACCTAAATAAAGGAATGAACCCTGCCATGAAACGTGCCAAATGGATACTTCACATCCTTGACAAAACAGAAGAGTGCAGATCTTTATCCTCATCGGAGTTCCAATTTCGCATTAAGCTTAGAGAATTTATACATAATGTGGCGGATCTTCTTGAAACCAAGTGGCAACAAAGGGCTTCATGTCAATGGGTTCAAAAAGGAGACCAAAACTCATCTTATTTCCATGCAATAGCCTCTCATAAAATGAAAGGAAACTTCATCCATAAATTATCTCTCAACGTTGAATCAAACCAAGTACTTGAACATAGTAGTGACATTCTTCATTATGCAACGTCACACTATAAATCAATTCTTGGACACAATCAAGTGACGGAGGAACGAACTATCTCATCTTGTCTCTCCTTTCTCAATATGCATACTCAGATGCTTCTCGAACTGATTGCACCGGTCACAGAAATTGAGATAAAAGGCATAATTGACTCCCTAAAAAAGGATAGATCTTCCGGGCCGGATGGGTTGCCGGCGGAATTTTTTCAAGTTTTTTGGGAAACAATAAAAGAAGATATTATGTGGATGATAAGGGACTTTACTCGAAATAAGCTAGATTTGAGATACCTAAACAAGGCGTCGATAACACTAATACCTAAATCTAAAGAGGCCAAATTGATCGATCATTTTAGGCCTATTAGTGTCATATCTGGAATAATTAAAATTATTACTAAATTTATGGCTAATAGACTCCAATCACACCTATGTGTAATCATCCATGTAAATCAAACAGCTTTTATCAAAGGTCGTTCGATCATAGAAACATTCCTTCTCTCTCGAGAACACCTTGCTAAAGCGCATAACATGAGAATCCCTTCAATCTTTTTTAAGATTGACTTCAAGCGAGCTTTTGATACTATAAAGTGGCCTTTTCTAATCGAGATGATGAAAGCTCGAGGATTTCCGACTCTATGGATCAAGTGGATTGAAAATCTATTAATCTCTTCTTCCTCCTATCTCAAAATAAACTCTCTAGAAGGAATCCCATTCTATCATGCTAGAGGGGTGCGTCAAGGAGATCCATTATCTCCTCTTCTATTCAATCTTGTTGCCGATGTTCTACAAGGGATGCTAACATCTATAAAACCTTTGATGTCATATACTCCAAGTACAGAGCCTCAAATGCTTCAATTTGCGGATGATACCGTATTCTTCGGAAGTGCACATCCACAAAACCTCAAAATCATAATGCAAATGATTAAACTGTTCGGAGTACTATCGGGATTAACGATAAATGTCTCAAAGAGTTCGTACACTACGATAAGCATCCCATCTCATCTCATCTATTCGGTTCAATCTATTCTTGGGTGTCCGATGCAAGAACTTCCTATCCAATACCTTGGATTGCCTCTTAGCATTAGGAAACCATCTAAGACTACTTTTCTACCCCTTATTCAAAAACTACAACAAAGACTAAGTAGATGGAAAGGCAAAACACTATCGTATGGTGGTAGGATGACACTCTTACAAGCGGTACTAAACCCCATATTAATGTACCATATGCAAGCCTTCTCCCTACCGAAACAGATAATCAAAGAATTTGAGAAAATCATGAGAAGCTTTCTATGGCGTGGTGATAAAAAATGTTATGGAGGCCATTGTCTCCTATCGTGGAAAAAGGTAACCTTACCTAAGGAGATGGGAGGACTTGGCATTACAAATATAGAAAAGCAAAATATGACATTACTAATAAAATGGTTGTGGTTAGCTCGTACACAACCGATAAGTCCATGGGCGGCCTTCCTTCTCAACACTCTCAACTTCTCACCTCTATCCATAGAATTTGAAAGGCCAATAGGAGGATCATACTTTATCAAAGATCTTGTGGGATTACTTCCTCTGTTTCAAATGTCAATTAATCATATAAAAGGAAGAGGAGACCAAACAAGATTTTGGGAAGACAGATGGCATGACAACATATGCTTAAAGACAAGATTCCCGGCTATATATGAGGAATCCTCTCATAAATATGAGTCCATACAAACATGTATGGCTCAAGACCTCAACCTTGATGCCCTACCTCACTCCTCTAATCCAACCATCTCCTCCCAAGCATATGACCTTCGCTCTCTCATGTCCTCTCTAACAACAAATAATGAGACATACTCCATCTTTTGGAGGTGGAACTCAAACGGTATCTTTACTTCCAAATCAGCTTACAACTTCTTGCATTCTACATACATATGCAACATTTGGAACAAAAAATTATGGAAAATAAAAACGCCAATGAAGACGCGATTCTTTGCCTGGCTTCTCGATCACAATCGGCTCCCAACACAAGACAATCTTGAAGAAAAGGTTGGCCGGCAATACAATCTTGTAATCTATGTGCTTCTGGACAACGGGAGACCTCTAAATATTTGTTCCTACATTGTATGTACGTCCAATCATTGTGGCATAACTTAGCGGTACAAATCACACCCGCAGAACAGAACCCGGTTCTCCTCTGGATACGAGTTCGTCAATCCAAACAAGATGCGACACAAATGAAAGAATGGGACGCATCGTGGTTAGCACTTTGTTGGAACATATGGAAAACGAGAAATGAATCAATCTTCAATGGTAAGGATAGGCCAAGTTGGATGACTGCGTGGGCGGCATAAGAGGAAGCTCGATTATGGATATAATTACTTTAAAAATGAAATCTAGTATTGATAAAATCCATGTGATAGGACAGTAGTTCTGTAAGTGGCATAACTTCTTTTGCTACATAATGATTGTAATATGTAATTTACCCTTGCATGGGATATTTAATATATAAAAATGAAAATCTCGGCAGGCTATCGCCTGCCGCAGCTTCAAAAAAAAAACGTTATTCTATCAATCTAATCACTTCACCATAACATATTTAGATTAATTGAATATAGTGCAAAAGTAAAAATGAACAGAAGAATAAATTAGCAAAGAAAACAAGAGTAATTAATTATTGAATAATTATATTATGTCTCTTCATTACGTAGATTGTAATATTGTATTCTCAATATTGTCAGTATGTATTTACATCATGTATAATCAATTAATCATAGAAAAAAAATGAAAAGAACAAATGTATAGTTATAATCATAGGAAACAAATGAATTTTGTATGTCAAGAAAAAAATAAAAAAGAAGCAAGCGAAATTAATAATGAAAACAAGAATATCAAATAAAATATTAAGGCAAAAATGAGAAAAAATGAAATTTGTATGCGAAGAACAATTGTATAGTTATAATCATAAACAAATGAATTTTGTATGCCAAGAAAAAATAAAAAAGAAGCAAGTAATATTATCAATGAAAACAATAATATCAAATAAAATATTAAAGAAAAAATGAGTTGTTTCATTGATAAACATGATTTTGAGTTGTTTCATTGATGAACTTGTTACATTGTGGTTAACTAGGAAATTAAAATGTAACAAGTAAAGTAGAATACACTCATAAAAACACTCATAAAGAGTTTATTTAGACCAACATAATTACACTAGCTATTATTACAAAATAAAATTAGACACTTTGTCGTCCTTCTATACCGGATTCACCAATAAATCTTGAAAGTTCTTCTACATGTGGCATTTTATTTTTCATTAGCTAAAACTTTTGTAATAAATCATGATCCGGCTAATCAATATTTTTCTAACTAATGATGGAAAACTAAACCAACGGATGCCGCTATATTAGAAGCTAGCTAGCTTATTCTTCTCATATTTCACTAATTTACTTTAATTTCTCCATTTTCTCATAATAAAATATTTCAATCAAGGATTATTCTTTTGACGCTTGAGTTTTGCAACTATTTTATAAAATAACTGAACTTGTTTTTTCAAGTTTTTCATTTTGAAATTCTCTGGTATCTCATAAACAACTGAATAAGCATGCTCATAAATTAACATTTTGGAGATATTTTCTCCCAAGTGTGAAGAATTCATAACTTAAAACCAATCAATATATCCCTTCGAATCATGTTTTTACCATGTTGAAACCTTTTCTGCATGCTTCTAAAATCTGATCAAACACATTATATTATACATGACACAAATATATACCCTTTTACAAGGCTAATATAACCAAACCCACTGTTGGAAACAAAATCCCGATTTTCCATAATCCAAGAAACAAAATCGAGGATTCTTTCTAAACGGACTATATTCCTAAATTTCTCCATTTGAGAGAGAGAACAGTACTCATGACACAAATATACTCTTTCACAAGGCTAATGATATAAACAAAACCAACACGGAAACAAAATCCCGGTTTTCCAAAACCAAGAAACAAAATCCTGGATTCTTTCTAAACTGACCTTCCTAAACTTCGCCATTTGAGCGAGAGCTTCAATTTTAGTCTTTTTTTTTGCATTATCTGCCCTTAGCTTGACATGTGTGAATGTTTTTGACAAGGTGAATGTACAAATTTGACTGCCTCTTTTTTCGTTTCTGCACAAATTTATCATGATTCGTAAATCAGAATGAAAGTTGGTCCTTCAGGAATCAGAATTCTTACTCATAATCGGATGAATCGGATTGGAATCGGCCCGAATCGGAAAGTCCGACCAATTTCTATAACAAATTCAATTTTATATAATCATGGGAATTGAGTATTTAATCAGAGCGGATCTCATCGATTCCGACTAGGATCGGCTGAATCAAATGACTCAGCTAATTTTGCGAATCATGAAATTTAGTATAAAATTATAATGTAATTTTGTGTATATTTCTTTTCACAGGGATTAGGGAGACCAATGATGCGGTTGATAATCTTATGTACTTCGCATATAGATCTAGTTTGGTTGTATAAATAGCCAAGTTTGATGGATCCACTCATGTTATAAATATTTAACTTCCTTTCAACGAAAAGAAGTCTTCTTCTTCAGGTCTATTTACCAAAACAATCTATGGCGCTCATATATTACTATTACTATCTTTCTTATTTTTGTTTCACGCCTTTGACTCTTTGCTAAAGTTCTAAAGAGATTATGTTAGCGTAAGTTTCTAGACGGCAAAGAAAGATTAGTTTTAGCATAGGTTTTAGCAGCAAAAAAAAATCTAGGTCCAACCAATTGTGGGATGCCTGAGTTTCTTGGGTCTTGGATTGACCAGCACTCACAACTTAGACTCCATCAATTTTTGTTGTCATTTTTATTGATTGAATTAACAAGTTACATTATATCATAACAGGCTACATTATATCATAACTTGACTCCATCAATTTTTGTGCTGTATTTTTTTTTTAAATGAATTTTTTTGCTGTATTATTATATACAATTTAACTTGAGGTGTAGTATATGTATGGGTAACTTTATTGGTGCAACAATTGAGGGTGAAAATCACAACCCCTAAGTCAACAGTCCAACTCGTGGAATGATAGTTTGTTACGCCTAATTATAGTCCTCTTTCTTATTTCTTTATTCATGGTGGGAACCAAAATATGAATGAGTTTATCACCATTTAAGTCTCGGTTTCGATTGTTTCCCATATAACGGATGGTTCAAATTGATTGCACTATCGATAGTAGATGAATGTGACAACAGATCAAGATGGATTTGAACTCTATAAATAACCTCGTTTTTTCAAGTTTTCCAAGTTTTTCATTTTGAGATTCTCTGATATCTCATAAACACGCGAATAAAACCACACTATAGCTCATATTATTGTAAATATATGTTGTATCGCTATTTATTTTAATATTAATCCAATGTAAGCAAATACTTATCTTTAAAAAAAATCACACTTATAAATTAACATTTGAAGATATGTTTCCCCAAGAGTGGAGAATTTATAACTTAATACCAATTAATCTACTTCTTCTCATCATGTTTTTTCCATTGAGAAACCTTTTCGGCATGCTTCTAAAATCAATATAGCATGATCAAATGACACTATACATGACAAATGTACTCTTTTACAAGGACAATATATAGACATAAACCTCATCATGGAAATGAAATCCTGATTTAGTAACATCTGAGAATTGAAATCCTAGATTATTTCTAAACTTTATTATTATTATTATTATTATTATTATTATTATTATTATTATTATTATTTTGAGAAAATCCGGAGAGGGCTTAGAATCCCTCTTCCAAATGTTTTCATTAATCTAAAAATTATTTACATCTATTTTCCTACAAATTATGTACAAATAGAAAAAAAACCTACCCTAACTTCCTTGTAATAATTCTGAATTTTCCTATATCTTTTTTCTCCTATTTTGCTCTTTTTTAACAAAATGATTTTTAAAATAAAGCCCAAATATTATTTGAAGCCCAATTATATTCACTGAATATCTTCCTAAACTCTTCCATTTGAGAGAGAGCTTCAACTCCAGCTTCTAAGTTCTGCATCAATGGCGTTAACCATTTCCTCTTCCCTCTCCTCTCCTTCCCTTCCCATTCTCTCCACTCATCTATTCCCATTTCTCTCTTCTACATCTCTACCGAAAACTCACTTCAGAAAAACCCACATCGTGTTTGCCTCCGTTGTTAAACTGAAGATGACTCGGTAAATTTATTTTACTGTGCATGGTACTATTTTGATGAAATGATGGTTCGCATTGAATCAAGATGAAATAAGAAACGTCAAATTTGCTTATAAAAATCAGCCACATGGCAAGTAGCACATAAAAAGTCACAAAATATGAATTTATTTCAAAGTTAAAGAGGTAAAATTTTTGCCACAAGGACTAAATGATATGGTTGGAAATAAATGGTGATGTAGCCCATGGAATTACTCCAAAGGTAAGTGGAAATATAAGGGGGGTTAATTGCTTTTAATAGAGGTTAAGGTGTTGGATTTGGTGAGTTTACAAGTTCACAACCAAATAGAATACTTGAAATGCACTACTAAAGAAAAGAAGAAATACAAATTAATAAAAAAAACGAGAGTAGTTCATTGAAATCCATTGGAGGCCTAACTCTGTTTAAATTTTGAATAACAAAATAAGCTGTTATATTAATATCCAAAATACCAGACACTTGATAAGACCAAAGCATAACATTCATATTTTTATATATTATATTACAATTTTCATCCAATGAAGCAACAACAAATTGGATGCATGACTTTAACGCTACTCTTTTTCATAAAATAAAAAGAAACAAGTAAAATCAATAATGAAAACAAGAATATTAAATCAAAAATTAAGACAAAAAATGAGTCATTTCATTAATAAACATGCTTTTGAGATATAATTTCTTTAACTATTTCATAAAATGATTGAACTCGTTTATTAAACCTTTTCATTTTGAAATTCTCTGATATCTAACAGCTGATTGAAACCAGACACATAAACCAAAATTTGAAGATAATTTTCCCAAAGAGTGGATCGGTGGAGAATTTATAACTTAGGATCACTATATATATTCTCTCATCATGTTTTTTACCATTGCGAAACATTTTCTAAAATCCATATAGCATGATCAAACACATTACTCATGACACAAAATGTACCCTTCTACAAGGCTAATAAAACCCATCACGGAAACCAAATCCCATTGTTTCCAAAATCAACGAAATGCAATCCTTCATTGTTTCCAAACTGACTATCTTCCTAAACTTCTCCATTCGAGAGAGAGCGCTTCAAATTTCAGTTTACATCAATGGCGTCCATTTCTCCTTCCCTCTCCTTCCCTTTTCTCTCTTCTATATCTCTACCGAAAACCCACTTGAGAAAAAACCATGTAGTTTTCGCCTCCGTTATTAAACCCTCTGAGGCGGAGCGAATACCGATTTTGAAGGACAAGGGAGAGTTGGACGGGAGGATTCCAGTCGGAGTTGGGGTTTAAGGGGTTTATAACTCTAATGGAGATCTCCAATTTGTTGGTATGTCCCGAAGCGTCTCGATGAGTGTAAAGAAACATAGAAGGTGGGTTTCTGAGGGTTTGGGGTGTTGGTTTGTGAATAAGGGTTTAGGATGTGAGTTGTTTAGGGGTTTGGAAATACTTAACATCAAGAAGAGAAGCATGGTCCATTGATTGAGTTTAATCATAAAAGATGTAGGTTATAACTTCAAAATTGATTGGCATACAAAATCAACGTGGGACAAAGAGCCATTATCGTTCAATCAAAAAGAATATTAGAAAAAAACATAAAAAAAAAAGAAACAATTGGTGGATTGATTTTAGTCTAATCCATGATTTTCGTATCTTTTTTTATTGGTGGATTGATTTTAGTCTAATCCATGATCCATCCATAGTTCCATCCTAATATGTTTGAAGAAACAATTAAATTTAGATCATGTGGGAAATGAAAGGAGTTGACGGGTCAAATAAAAAAATTAGATATTTTTTAATCAAAATAAGCGAATTGTAATATGCTCAATATTGTTAGTATGTATTTTGATCATGTACGGATATATGATATTTCTCTAACTAGAATTTTTTTTTAAATCATAATCATAAAAAAATGAAAATTGTATGCGAAGAAAAATGTAAAAAGAAGCAAGTAGAATTAATAATGAAAACAAGAAGAGTAAATCAAATATTAAGACAAAATTGAGTTGTTTCATTGATAAACATGATTTCGAGTTGTTTCATTGATGAACTTGCTACATTGTGTTCAACCAGGAATTTTTTTTGTAACGACTAAAGTAGAATACATTTATTTAGACCAAAAAGAATTGTACCAGCTATTATTACAGAACACATGCCGACTCGTTTTCGTCCTTCTAAATTAGGTTCACCGGCGAGTCTTGAAAGTCTTAAGTTCTTCTACATATCCCATTTTACATTTTGTCAAGTAAATTTTTTGTAATAAATCACGATCCGCGTAATTAATATTTTTCGAACTAATTATAGGAAAACCAAATTATCTGATGTTATTTTGATTAAAAGCTATTTAGCTTATTTTTCTCACAATTCACCAATCTAGTTTAATTTTATCGTTTTCTCATAATAAAATTTGTGCATCATTCAACGCATTTTTGGCGGTTGATTTCTGCACCTATTTTACTAAATAATTGAACTCGTTTTTTCAAGTTCTTCATTTTGAGATTCTCTGATATCTCACAAACATCTAGTTGAAACCACATTCATAAATTAACATTTGGTGCATATTATTCCCCAATAATGGAGAATTTATAACTTAAACCAATCAATACATTAATTATCATCATGTTTTCACGGTTGAGAAGCCTCAACGCTTCCTGCATGCTTCTAAAATCAATATAGCATGATCAAACACATTACTCAAGACACAAATGTACTCTTTCACAAGCCTAATATAACCAAACCCCATCACGGAAACAAAATCCCGGTTTCCATAATCCAAGAAACAAAATCCTGGATTCTTTCTAAAAGACTCTCTTCTCCATTTCAGACGGAGCTTCAAAGTTCTCCATCAATGGCTTTAACCATTTCCTCTTCCCTTCCCACTCTCTCCACTCCTCTCTCATCCCCTTTCTCTCTTCTACATCTCTACCCAAAACCCACTTCATAAAACCCCTTGTAGTTTTCGCCTCCGTTGTTAAGCTCTCTGAGGTGGAGAGAATACCGATTTTGAAGGAGAAAGGTGAGTTGGACGGGAGGATTCCGGTGGGGTGGGAGCTGCGGTGGATTTCTGAGCTCTGTTCTTCTGTTAAGGTGATTTATTCATTGATTGTTTCTAGTGAATTACAGCTGATTTTATAGTATTATTTCTCCCCAAATTTTCTCAACTATTATTTACAATTTTTATACTTGATCTTGATACTAATTGTTGATAAAATTTGGAAAGATTGCTCTTTTTATCAACTTTTTCATTAATGTTGAAAAAACATTTGGTCAGACTCAGATTGCGCTAATTCATGATTATTCTTATTCTGCATTATTTCAAATTGCATATTATAAAAATTCTGAACCAAATTCACTATGCTGTCTGCAAAACAGACCCCATTTCACAAAATAAAATTAAACTAGGGTCAAACTTGAAATATATCATTTTGAATTTCAACCTGATTAGTGATATTATCGGAATACTTAAATCTTCATCCTCATTAATTTATTATACCTAGAACATTGGTTTTATGGGAAATTTGCGAAAAATGAAAATCCTTTAATTTTTCTGAATATTGTAAAAACATTCCTCACTTTTTAGGTTCCTTCGAAGCTCATAGAGAAGTGATTGGATTGTTTTTACTACCTATTGTGGTTGAAGTTAACTTTCTAGGGGGTAAAAAAATTCAATCATCTTTTAGGAGTTTTTGAGAGATTCTAAAAAGTAAGGGAATTTTTTGATACTATTCAGAAAAGTTAAAGGTTTTTTGAAAAATTTCCCTTGTTTTTTATAAAGGCCGAAGCAGGTCTAAACCTGTACTTAGTTTTATATATTAAAAACTTATAAAAATGATTATGAGATATGATTTTTTGAAGGATTTGGGGTGTTGTTTAGGGTTTGAGTGTGTTGTTTAGGGTTTGGTTGGAAGAGGGAAGGTTCATACGATATTTTGAAACGGTTAGTGTGAATATAGTAAATGATTTATTAAATTAAGGTTTAGGGTACTTGATATAATAATTCATGCATTTGTTGATTCATTTAAGTTGTGTGATTTGATGTATCTTGAGAGGATGTTCCGGGTGAAGGAGATCCCGCGGGCGTTTGTGAAAGGAGAGTTGGTTGTGGGGGAAGTGGAGATTTGGGGTTGGTTGCGAGAGGGAAGCTTCATATGATATTTTGAAATAGTTAGTGTGAATATACGAGATAATTAATTTACTAATTTTCGCTTTCGTGTATTTGATAGTTCATGTATTTGTTAATTTTACAAGTTATTTGATTTGGTGTAGTAAAAGTTAGTGTATTTTGTAATACTAGTTTGATAAAGGTCTAGTCGGAAGAGAGGGAAGCTTCATACGTTTTTTTGATCATATGTGTTGGTGCATTTTGGTGCTTAAATTGTAAGAATCGGGTTGAGTTTGTGGTGTTTGATTGATTGTTTGAGCTAACCAATAATTACTACATACAAGGTGCTCGACAAAAATGGTGAGAGAGAAAATTTGTTTGAAATATCCATATTTTTCCCAACAAAGCCCATGCAAACAGAAAAATGGAGTAAAATTGCAGTAAATCAGAATCAAACTAGTATTCTCATCAATTTTATCTCGTTAAGCTTACGAAGCTAGATGGTAATCTCTTCAACTTTAGCTCATGTTTACCAACCAAGCAAACCAGCTAGTTCTTGGCCCTGTTTGTTGTATGCATCTCCTTGTTTTTCGCATTAATCTATTCTTGAAATCAGTCTATCAGATCATGAGATCCTAATTTTTTACATTTTTTAGAATGCCTTATTCGGTAGCCTCATTGGCTTATGCTCATGGAGGCAAATAAGATAAAGAAAAACACGAGTGGGAAAATATAATAAACGATAAAATAACTAAAGTGCCTTCAAAAAAGATAAAACAACTAAAGTCTAAAAAGTTTTGCCATCACGCTTAACAAAACAACAATTCAAAGCTAAAAACAAAATTTCGTATGAATATTGAATAATTAATTTGCGGTCCAAATTAAGATACCAAAGTATGGTCCATCGTATTAATGAGTTTGTTACAAGATCTAAGAGTCCGTATTAAAATACGTATATCTTTAGATGAAAAAAACTTTCTAATTCATTTATCAATGTGACAATTACTCATTGATGTCTTGCGGCGACTTTAATGCCAACCACCCGTACTTATAACTATATGTGCACTTTTGTTTGTACTCATAACTATAAGTGCACTTTTGTTTGCAATAATTTCGTTTGTACCGAGTGAGGGAGATTTGTAAAGATCGGGAGTCATGACAACTTTAAAATTTTTAACTCAATAACATATTATAAGAGATTTACTAAATAAAATTTTGAAAGCAATATATTTCTCATGTATAACCTCCCTTTCAAAATTTTGTACAAACTTAGTTAATAATATAAAAATTTTGGCCTTCCTAACATATTCAGTCAAGTTCTTCTGATGTTTGTATCCCTACAAAACATAGAAACATCGTAAATACCCTATAAAAACAAAGTAAATATCATAAGGAAAATTGAAAATCACGCCGGGGGTACTGTAGCGACTCTGTAGTGACGGATTAAAATTATATACTATTTTCTCATGTTTCTATATGTGCTATATATCATTTTCATTTTTTTTAAATATATACTGTTTACCGAATGAATTTTTATAGACTGTTTGTTTTCAGTTTATAGGTTTGTATATACTGTTTTCATTTTTTTTTAAAATATATATTATTTTATCGAATGAATTTTTATATATTGTTTGTTTTCAGTTTATATGTTTGTATATACTATTTTCAGTTTTTATATATTGTCGCTGCGGGGTCGCTACAGTATCATCGTGCAGTATCAGCTCCAATATCATAAATACCCCTCCTCTTTGTAATTCATTTATGTATGCATCAAACAATAATAAAGTGAAAGTAGTTTAGACATGGTGTTTCTTATGTTTCCTAAGGTTATATGTAAAATTTGAGATCTATTAGAGGTACATGTAATGATCCCATAAGTAATGATTTTTTGTATAGTTGAGAAGGCATTTATATTTATCCAATTGGTCCGAATTTATGCTCCAACACAATTATGTTTGACTATTTGTATATTACAAATTACAACTGTACGTTGAAAAAGATGTAACCTTATATTTATTTTGTAGTTGAGCAGGCGTGTATATGTATTTAATTGGTCCAAATATGCACCAACACAATGGTCGGTGTGCGACTACTTTTATATTACAAATGTACATTGAAAAAGACGTAACATTACATTATATGGCACCAATAATTAATGAGAAATGGAAAATTACGATGGGCTACTGTAGAAATTCTGTAGTGACGGATTGAAATTATATATTATTTTTCTCACGTTTCTATATACGTTATATAATATTTTTATTTTTTTAAATATATACTATTTACCGAAAGAATTTTTATATATTGTTTATTTTCAGTTTGTATATTTATATATTATTTTTATTTTTTAAAATATATATTACTTTACCGAATGAATTTTTTATATATTATTTATTTTTAGTTTATTTATTTTTGTTTTTATATACCGTTGTTATATTGTCACTACAGTATCCGTCGTGCACTATCACCTCGTAGTATCCTCATAAAAAAGAAATCAACATATATAAGTTGTTTTTATGAAAAAGTTGCATACATCGAGCTGATGTGTCAAATGAGCCGCATGGGAGAAAAGATGGTGTCATTGACGAATCTTGACAGCATATTTCGGGAGGGTTAAAATTTTCATCTGACCATTGATTAGTTCTGTAAATAAATTTGAGTCAAAATACATATAGAAGTAAATAGATTCAAAGTTTTATTTGGTGTCCTTCAAAAAAATATATATTATTCCTTCAAAAGTCCAGAGAATCCATAGCCCTCTCTCAGTCCATATATCAAGATCCCCGTAGATAAGGTGCTAATATCTTTATTTTTTTGCAATTTTACGAGATATATATATATATATATATATATATATATATATATATATATATATATATATATATATATATATATATTCTCTCTTTTATGCTAAAATTAAAAAGAAAAATTTGTAAAAGAATTCTCAAAAAAAGGAGAAAAATTGTAAAAAAAAAGCTCTAAATATTGAACACAACCTAAATGACAGAATCCATTTTTTTAAGGAAACTTTTCCAATTTTCCTAATGAATGAACTCTCCTATATTAAAATTAACCTAAATATTCATAATATTTTCTAACAAAATCATTGGATTCTGTCATCAAGTGGTCTCAGTATGTATAGTAATTAGTAAGACATGTTGATTTCATATCACATATTCTAAATCACAAATTTAATGTTTTCTTGGGTTGATACTAAAAACGTTTTATTGTTGCGAAGAATTAGTAAACTACTTTTAAAATGCATTTTTTTCAAACTAAATAGCAATATCTTTGTCTGAGAACTTCACATGAGGGAATGTAACAAACTAATTTTGAGGCATTACTTCCATCATTTCTTTACTGAAAAGCCAAAATTTGATGTCAAAAGAAAAGGAAATGAAATGGTTCTGTATTGTTCTTTTATATGAGAAGTAGGACGCATACATAGATTAGAGGGTCTACGGAAAATTATTAGATTAATAAAAAATGTTACAGACATTGTTCTACAAATAACTTGGCGTTAGTCGGTTCTCGAACAATAATTTATAGCTTCACTTAGCGCCTAATCGGCCGTCTGACAATTAATTGTTCGCGAATGATTGTCAAAATGTTCGAAAGTGTCCCCTAAATTTCCGATTTTCCTCCCAATTCATGATTTTTCCATCTGATTGTTGTGTCTATCTCAACTATTACGCCTATATCCAAATTTTTGACTTACAGCTTTCCTTTTAGAAGTCACAATTAACCTTGATATATAATTCAGATTCGCTCTTTAGATTGCATGAGAAGATTCAATTGAAATTATATAATGTTAAGTGAGGAGTTCAGATTAAAAAAAATCATTGAATAGACTAAAAAGAATAGGACAACTAGCCACAGATAGTTATGTCGTATGAACAGGAAATGAGCAAGAGTCCCATAAACACCTATTCGCAAATTGCATTTTCACAAAAAAACTTTGGGCAAAAACTTATCAGGATTTCAATCAAGCAACTCTGCCAAGCTTGGGCTGTCCAATACAGATTCTGCATTACATGAACAAGTCATTGGTTAAAGGCAGAAAAAAAATAAGTGGCTGACCTATGGACTACCACATCTTGGGAATCTTGGAAAGAAAGAAATTGCCGTATCTTCAGGAACACTACGAATAATTGTTCGAAAATACAAGACATAGCCAAAGAGGCGGCAATGTGGCAATTACCGACACAATTGAGGCGACTTAGTGAAAGCAGATTACAGGCAGAATCAGGTGGTCGCCCAGTAACTTAGGATCTTTTTTTGTTTTTTAGGATTTTGGTGATAATTTGGAGTGTCTGAAATGGAGAGTTCTTGTAAATATTCTATCTAGTAATTTTTATCATTTTAATGAAACCTTAGTAGCCAAATTGGCTACAATTTAAAAGAAAAAGAAAAAAATTATTGATAACAAGAACAGTGTAAAATGCCTAGGTGCTTACCTAGCGAATGCCTAACAATTATAAGGCGTATATCATACAAAATAAATAGAAAGAAAAAATGACCCAAAAAAGTTATGAAAAGAGCACAAAATGAAAAATCCAGAAGGGTTAGCTAGCTAAAAGATTTTTTTTTTGAGTAATAGGCTAAAAGGACTTACGGGAACTAAGTTTATCAGGGTTTGGTTTAGATTTTTTTTAAGTCAATTTAGGAATAAAATGGCTTGCATAAAATGCATGCGAAAGGACGTACGTTAAGAACTGGATTTATGAAAGTTAATCCTACCTTCTAAAAACATCAATTTATGCTTTCAAAAAGATTGTCTATCTTTATTTATAGGCCGTACGTTAAGAACTGAATTTATGAAAGTTAATCCTGCCTTCTAAAAACATCAATTTATGCTTTCAAAAAGATTGTCTATCTTTATTTATACGCCTGTTGGGTACAAAGACATTTTTCCACCTCAATTTAAATTATTTTGACTAGTGTCATGCAATAAACTTGTGTCATGCGATGGATTTGCTGCATGCATTACAAAATGGATAAAAGTACTTAAATAGTTTGTAGAAATTAAGAGGGGAGATTGATATATATGATCTGCATTAATTTATAGTGATACTCAATTTGGCATTATCAACATTATGTCTGAGCAGTTTGTTTGCCATGTTCCTTCTCCAATAAAGGCCCTAAATATAGTACATATATATCAAATTCTCAAATTGACCCTTTCAATATTTTTAATTTTATGTCCTTGCCTTAGAAATAAATCTAGATTATTTCCATATTTTTCGTATGTTTAAGTACACAAAATTGAATACAAAAACATGAGAAGTTTGACATATTCTTTAATTTAACATTTTTACAAAACAAAATATACTATATCAGATTTAGCAGATCCACTTATACACTGCTACGATATTTTCTTTAACACTATTGATGTTCATATTATCTTAATATTAAGAAGAATATTAATTATTGATTAAGATGGTTAAAATATTTGTATGTATAGTAAGAGGCCATGAGTTAAGTCCGGATAAATGTAATCATATAACATATAATTAGCAAAATCTCTCTACTCAATAGGTTGAACATTAAAAAGAAGAATTTCAATTATAAAATTTTGAAGGTGTATACAAGAAAATATCATCTAATTCAATCTTCCAAAAAATATGATCATTAAAAAAATAAGAAAAGTTTTGCAATATTTTAATTTAGCAACTTCTTACAAAAAAAACTATCACTATAAACAATATTTTATGAGAAATTCCACATGTCCTACAATTCAGCAATGTTCTTCAAAGAAAATATATTATATCAAGTTTGAAGGATTTATATATAGACTAGAAATAAAGATACCAGCAATAGATCTTAACCATAGCTTCATGATACTCACGCATTGGCTTTCCGCAACCATGACTTCGTAACCCTCGCTCCAACAAGCCCTAGATATGTTAAGGAACGAAAAAAATTTCATCACACTGATTGATTAGTGTTGTTTATAAGTATAGAGAATCAAAATATATAGAAATAAATATATTTCAACATTTTATTCACTAAAACTCTAATAAATTATATACAATACTATTCAATTAGTAATACTTAGATGAAGGACATAGCCTATTCCAATCCCTATAAAAATCGTCTCTAAAAAATATTATGGAATTTTGTTAAATACAGTCAATTCACTCTTTAGCTTATTGTTAAATGAATAATGGCTATTAAGTAGTAATATATATTGCAACAAGTCTTATAGTATAGTGATTGAGTTTCATAATTGAAATATAATAGGTTGATATTCAAATTTCTAGTGCATTTATTGGAGTGCAGTATTTTTCTAATTTTATTTTTACAAAATATTACTCATTTGAGGATCTAAAATAATATATAATATTAATTATTAAATTTTGAGGGGTATAGATGATATTTTTGTAATAATACATAAAATCCAAGTAGTTAATTATAAAAGAGAAAAGATACGATCTAAACAACCGAGATTTCCGTGCAGACAGAAGAACAGACACACTCGGATCCAAACCGCATTGAACCCTACTTCCACCCTCCTTTTCTATTGAAATGAACATCTCCATTTCATTCTAAATTTTTTTTTTTTTGACATATATAGTGTATTACATATAGGTCTATAAATCATTCGACTATGGATGAGTTGGACTAGCTCGAATTCGATTCAAAACTAAGATTAAGTTGGTTTGGCATGAGATTGCTATGGAGTTTCGCGCCGGAAGTCTAGCTCGTACTCGACTCGATTTTGACTTAAGTCAGCTTGACTTGGCTCATTATAGATTCAAAATTAACTCTCATTATTCAATTAGCTTGTCACAACTTGAAACTAGATTTGATTATCAGCTTATATCAGTTCAAAATCGCATTTAAACGACAAATTTATCATTCAGCCTTTCGGAAATTTAATACATCACCAATATAAAATCATTTTATACTTCAAAATATCAGGTTAAATTGATAATAAGACAAAATATCAACATTCTAATAATTTGACTATCTTTTTAATACATGAGCTACATAAAAATGATCAAGCTTGAAATATGTTCGAGTTTATATTAAACAAGTTAAGCTTAATTCAAACTTAATTCGATTCGATTTCAAACTAGCTCGGCTCGAATGGAAATTAATTCGAGTTAAAAGCGAATGAGCTATTAAGTTTTTTCGAGTTGAACGTGAGCGAGTTGTGAGTTATGGGATAAAGTTAGAGGTCTAATTATATGATTATTATATATTAATAAATTATAACTAAAATATGAAAATATATTGAATATAATTTGGTTTGTCAATAAATATAATTTTAAGGGTATAATTAAAGGGAAAATGAGATGTCCAGTTTTTTAGTTCCTGGAGAGGAATGGACTCATTAAAATTTCGTGCTGTCCCTGCAATTTCTGTTTGTACCACAGACTAATGTCTTCACTCTTCCCTGGATCCAACATTTCTCATTTTTATTTGGAATAAATTGTATTAAATAATTATAAAGTAACAATTATATATATGATTCCTCGAATTTTGTCCTTGAATATTTAAAATTATAAATTGAATCTGCCTTTTTGAAATTTGTAGCTTACCATTTCACCCGTACCAAGACTCGAATATTCTACTTTAATTTTGTAAACCAATTGTGTGAACTGAAGGTACTCCATGTGCTTATGTGATTGGTCATTAAATTTGATAGAATATAACTGTATAAATGGATATTGTATACTACAGTCAAACTAAAACACCACCCGAAATGAAAGAGAAAATTAGAGAAAAAATGGTATTTATAATCATATATATTATATATATGTTAAAGTAACATATAAATAGAAAGAAAGAAATGACTAAATTAATACTTAATAAGCACTAAAACCCAAAAATGGAAGTTAGCTTTTAATTGGAAAAGACTCGTGAAGGAATGGCAACAAAATTGTCATGTGAGGGTCATGTGATATTTTTAAAGCATATATTATATTCCATCAGATATTGATTTACAAATGCAACAGACAAATAGTATATAAATGCATTATTCAAGTACAAAAAATCATTTTTTTCGATTAGATTACAATTACCAAAATTCATTATTCATGTTAATAAAATGCAAAATTAATTAATTTACTCATTTAAAAGCCATTCTTTTCTTGAGATTAAAGGAACTGAACATGGATATTAACACCGAAAGTTCAATGCACAAAGTTAAATGAAATAATTAAAATGATAATCAAAACACAATTCATTAATAAATGATATATTCAAGAAGAAATGTTTACCAACAAGTCTTGTATTACTGATTTTTCCGCAGAAAAAGGAACAGAGAATTATAATACTCAAATTCTAAACGTAGATATTTTAATGAAATCACACCATAAATATGTCCATGCCCTAACTCCACTCTCTCACAACTCCACACCACATCCTAGAGTGAGATACCTCTAGAGAGAGAGAGAGAGAGAGGCTCTTGAAAGAGAGACCATGTCTAAGCTATGGTCTCCATTGTCAAGGGCCAAGGCTCCTTTCTTCCATTTCCGTCAATGGCTTTGGGGAACCACCATTACCACACCTCCAAAAAAACAAAACCCAAAACCCCAAAAAGAAGATGACCACTTCAAACAAAACCCTAATTCGCAAAAGGATTTCGATGCGGGTTCGCCACCTCCGTTCAAAATCGGCGAGATACGGGCCGCAATACCGAGCCATTGTTGGGTCAAGTCTCCATTGAGGTCCATGAGCTATGTGGTTAGAGATTTGGTCATCATTTATGTGTTCATGGTTTTGGCCATGCATTTTGACTCTTGGTTTCTTTGGCCAATTTATTGGATTGCACAAGGCACCATGTTTTGGGCCCTTTTTGTGCTTGGTCATGATTGGTAAGTCAAGAAATTCTGTTAAGATTTTATTTTTGTACTTAATTATGTGTTTAACATGTTTTAAATATATATTTGGTTGATATTGTGGCTATAGGAATGTTAATTTAGGGAGATCAATTTGAATTTTTGATTGGTGGAGTCTACGTACTTGTTTAAGATTTTATTTTACTCTTTTAAGAAAAAGGAGTCAACAGCTTTGGTTTTATTTCTGTACCTTTGTTTTTGAAGTTTCTCAAAGGATGAATTATCATCGAAAGAAGAAAATTGTTTTAATTATTGGTGCATGCAGAATTTGAACCCATCAGTCTCTTATATTTCAACCAAAATAATTAACCATAGACCACTATGATATGTTTTTGAACCCACAATCTGTTATGTGTTTTTTTAATTTATATTTAATTATTACTATTATTATTATTACTGTGGATGTATGAATATATTTATTATTACTACCATTTATGGGCTAATTTGAATTTTTTATTTTTATTTTGTAGTGGGCACGGAAGCTTTTCCGACAGTGCATTATTAAACACTGTAGTGGGCCATTTTCTTCACACATTCATTTTGGTCCCTTACCATGGCTGGTCAGAAGCATATCTCACCTACTTTCTAAATTTAATTAATTAAGTTAATTACTTTAAAAGATTATTTAATTTTGAATTTTATTTTTGTATTTGTGTGAACAGGAGAATCAGCCACAGAACGCATCATTCAAATCATGGTCACGTGGAAAAGGATGAATCTTGGCACCCGGTTTGTTTTTTTACGAAATTATTATTTTATTTCTATTTTTATATATTTTTTCCTTATGCTATTTTGGTATATATATTATTGTTTCTGCATTAGATTATTTAGATAATATATTAAATAAGAAAATATTATAATATCTGTTATGAGAAAAAGAATTCCAAATTTTTACGCCTAAAATAATTTCCGTTAAAATGATTGTTTGTAAACTTGTGCAAAAAAATTACCTTTTAAGAGTTGAATGGTAGTTTTGATGATAAAACAGTTAACTTGTCGTGAAAAACACGAATAATTTGAAGTGAATTATGGGCTAGGTAATTACTATTTATAATTAATCCAATTCCTGTGGTGCTTAAATTTCTAATTTTTGCAAAATTTGATTAAATCACCCATTTTTATTTTTATTCAAAATTGGATTATTTAAATCACCTATGCCCTGTTCAATAATTTTACAATGCATATGTAATAAGGAAGTTTTCATAAACCCTGTATTTCTTGAATATTTTCCAAATACTCTTAATATTTTCTAAAAATTTTAGACCCATATAATTTTAGATTCTCACTAATTTCCTTACTTTAATACTGAAGTTAATATTAACTTTTCATCTATCAAGCTTTTCATATTAAAAAATTAAGTAGATTTAATTTCTCCTCGATTTAACAAATCATAGACTATTTAATTTTAGATTTCTGACAGGCTCTATTAATTATTCTGACCAAATAGGGACTACTTAATTACTGATTTTATGCCCACTTGAAAACATGAATCAACCTCACATGCCATGCAGCTTTTTCTTCATTATTTTTTTAGCACCAATCTTCTGCAGTTAGTTCATTGCAAATTTCTACAATCATTCCGTCTTTTAAAATGAGCCATCATGATTTGTGCACTTGGAGAAAAAAAATTTAGTATAATTTCAAGGGCTTACTATATCTTTTTATTATTAAAATAAAGGATAGCTTAAATTAGGCCTATGGGCCTTAAATGAATGCTTTTACTTTTAAATGATATTATTGTCTCATTGTTTTGGAGGCCTATATATGAAATTAAAGAGACCAATGCAATATTTAATTCTTCTGTCTTTGAAATCCATATTGGAAATTTAGCATTTATTTTAATATTCATAAGTGTTACATAGTAAGTAAATAATGTATTTCTCTTTTTTTTCTATATCTTAATTACATTGTACTGTATAGAACTAATATTGATATATCTAACTTCAAAATATGAAAGCTCAAATATTTTATCCATTTCCCGTGTCCAATTTTAAGTTATGTATCAACTAACCAATTTTTTTTTTCCTATTCAATCAGCTACCAGAAAAAACGTTCAAGACATTGGATGATTCCACAAAGAAGTTACGATTCAGTATTCCTTTCCCTCTCTTTGCATACCCTGTCTATCTGGTTAGTTCCATACTTCAAATCAAAATCTAAGGACCAGCATGAAATAAAATATCTTTTAGAGCTTAAAAAGTTTTTTAATCATATGACCAATTAATTTAAAATTGATGCGATTTTGTAGTGGAGAAGAAGCCCTGGAAAAAGCGGGTCGCATTTCAATCCAAACAGTGATTTGTTCAGTCCGGACGAGAAAAAAGAGGTTTTGACCTCATCCTTTTGTTGGTTCGTTATGATTACTCTGCTTCTCGGTTTGTCCTTCAATTATGGATTCGTAAATGTGCTCAAATTCTACGGTGTTCCTTATATGGTATATAATTAGTAAATAATAATATTTACTCTCATTTTATAATTAATTTAATTTAATTTTATTCTTTATTTTCTCTAATTCGGTTCATGATATATATGTTCTAATTGTAACGTCTAATAATGTTAGGTGTTTGTGATGTGGATAGATCTTGTTACGTATTTGCATCACCATGGCCAACCTAACCTTCCTTGGTATCGTGGCAAGGTGAACTTTTTAAATCATATATTATCAAATTTAATCACATGAAAAAAGTATTTTTTTTCTTTTTTTTTATGTGAGTTGTATTTTTCAAAAAAATTATATATTATTTATTTATTTATTTTTGGGGCTATAAGGAATGGAGCTACTTGAGAGGAGCATTGACCACGGTGGATATGGACTACGGATGGATAAATAATATACACCACCACATTGAAACTCATGTCATACACCATCTTTTCCCTCAAATCCCTCATTATCACTTGGTTGAGGCCGTAAGTATATTTTATGAATTTATTATTGTTCTTTTTCTGAGGGGAAACTTTATGAAATTAGCCCTACAGATGTTGGTTTTGGCATTGATTTCTCTTGTTTTCTCGTAATTGTTATTGGGAATTTTTCATATATGATTTTCTCATATTTTCAATTACCCAATGTAACTTGATTTTCAATATATTCATTGACTAACCCGGTTCATAATTTCTAATCTCGCCTTAAATAACAAAAACAGAATTATACAGTTTGTTTTGTTTTTTTATTTGAGGCGGATTTGAAACTTTGAAGGAGATTAGTGAGATAAATAAGTTGTAAGTCACGTTATTTGAGTAGTCAAAATTTTTGTAGAGTTAAGACATAAAACTTACTATTGTTTTGTATGGTTGATTTTTTTATTTTCTTTTTCAGACCAAGGCAGCAAAACCAGTTTTAGGAAAATATTACAGAGAGCCGGAAAAATCAGGACCATTTCCATTTCATTTATTTGGAGTTTTAATGAGGAGTTTAAGAGTTGATCACTTTGTTAGTGATGTGGGAGATGTGGTTTATTACCAATCTGACCCTCAATTAACTGCTAATCACCATAAGGATTAATCTGGAAATTGTCTAGTTAAAATAATAAGTTTGAATATGATGGGCTTATTTATTAAAGAGAGCTTATCTTAGACATAAATTTGTGGGTTACTTTTATGTAATGGCTTATCTTTATTTAATGGTGTAATGGATCTGTTTATCTTTAGTTAAATTTATTGTTTATTTATTTCGGTATTCAATATAATATGTATATGTATGTATTACTTCTTGGAAATATTAGTTTTCGTGATTTGAAGTACAATGGAAGGTATTCAATATAATATGTATATGTATGTATTACTTCTTGGAAATATTAGTTTTCGTGATTTGAAGTACAATGGAAGGAAATAAACAAATTATACGTTTTTAGGAAAATGAGCCTTTATTCCATTAAGAAAAAGGAAATGAGAAATCACGACGGGCTATTATAGTGATTATGTAGCGACGGATTGAAATTATATGATGTTTTTATTTTTTTTAATATATATTGTTTACTGAATGAATTTTTATATATTATTTATTTTCAGTTTATATGTTTTTATATATTATTTTTATTTTTTAAAATATATATTGTTTTACCGAATGAATTTTTTATATACTGTTTGTTTTCAGTTTATATATTTTTTTCAGTTTTTATATGCCATCACTACAAGATTGCTACAGTATTCTCGTGCAGTATCAACGCCCTTAAGAAAAATATAACCCGTTATGCCTTATTTGAATATTGAAAATATTAATGGTTTTTGGACAACATAAAAAATAAAAATAACTATTTGGAAATAAAATTTAGAATTGCTTGATACGCTTGAACCATTCAAATTATTCAACAATTGAATGATAAGACATAGACAAATCTAAATCATTTATTCGACAATTGGATGTATCTCCCTCCATCCATGAAGTCACCCACCTGTTGATTCTGTCCAGCGGCCCGCAGATGAATGATAAAATGTCATTATACAACATAAATCAGAAGTTAAAAAATTAACTCACTTTTTGTAATTATATTATACTATTATATATTATAAATTAATTTTAAATATTATTTGGATTTGTATCATTGTAATTTCGTACATGAGAAATCTAGCAAACATGTCCTTTGAAATTCGCAGAATTTGCAACAAGCAAATTGAACTTGCTCTATCAGGTTTTTTTCATGATGGATATAATACATTTTGCAGAAGCCTTTTTAAATGTGTGCAACTTGCGAGCAAATTGAAGTTGCTCAAATGGGTCCTTTGTTGACACACACAACATATTTTCAAGCTGAGTTGCACATTCCAGTACCACCTTCATAAATGCAAGCACCGGTTCTGAACATAATAATGTATAAAAACCCCTATGTCCAGAATTTATATTCGATACCCTCACAAATTTTAGATGTTCAAATGAAAATTTAGCTGATTCCCAAAACTTCACCATGATATCATTTGACTCGGATAAGACCTCACCTTCGACCTGCAATTTTATTTTCAAATTAGAAAATATTGATTAATTTGGATGAGATGAAAAATAATTTTAATGTAATTGTAATGTACATTTTATTCAATAAAAATAAATAAATAAATTATAATGTACATATAATAAGAGGATTTGTAAATTGGGAGCATTTTTAAGCAACGAGAGGGCTGAAGTAGACTTGTTCTCGTCTCCAAAATCTACCATTATGCATAAACTCTTCACATTATTTAATTTTTCTGGAAGTGCCTTTTCAGGTTTGTCAAAAATCTGCAAATATATGATGAACACAATAAATTAATAATATTAAAATGGGAAAATAGAATACAGGTGTACTGAATGAGAAAGAAATGAGGGTGAACCTTGAAACAGCGTTTCGCACTATGAAATACACAGTAGTCAGGACCATCAGACATACCAAAACGAGCTAATTTAATTCTCTCAGAATTAGATAAAATACATGCTTCTACCAGAAATGGTGCTCTGAGATGAATTTTCTTGAAATCTCCTATTATTTGAAATATTTGGAGTTTTTGTGAATTAATATTCACAGAAACCATAGAGCTCAAATTGCACAAATACAACGTTTCCAAATTGACGCAACTTGAGACCAGTTTCTCCAATTCGTCCTCTTTTATTGTGCAGCATTTCATGCTAAGAGATTTTAATTGCTTAAATTCTTTGAAACTTTCAGGCAGACTGATAGTACAATTGATAAGTCGCATTTCTTTCAAATTATGAAACATGTATAAATTAGATGAGACGTTGTATTGTTGTCTATCAAGAGATTCAAGACATTTTACATAAAATTTCTCAATTGGATGTTCCAGTAATACATTGATCCATCTATCAAGGGCCTTTTTGCAAAATATTGTTGTAGAGATGCCGAAATCAAATATTGGGAACTTATATTGTGAGAGAACCTTATCCACAATCCGAATAAACTGCTTCGACGTAACATAATATTCTTCTTCATCAAACGATAATTGGGATACTGAAGTCCAAGCGTGACGCCACCGGGAAGACAACACGGATGTCTGCACGGATTCTCTTATTGGCAAAAGTGTGAGGATTTGTTGTTTGAGCTCTAACGGAAGATCGCTTATTATGTCAAGATCTTCATTTGGGCAACTATTCCCATTGATTGTAGAATAACAGCTCATTGTGATGTTGATTGGTAATTAGATCAATAGTTTGATAGGGGTATAGTTCCTATGGATATAATTCAAGAGAGGAGAGGCTCAGAAATAATGAAAAAAATGGCAGGCAGAGATGTGGATATGTAGAGTATTAAGGCGCGTTCACAACGAGAAATGGTCATGGATTAATTGAATATGGTCATCCTTATTTTTCTCCATAATATTTGGTAGAAAAAAAACATTGTCATAAAAATTGATAGTTCTTTCTAAAAAAAGAAACTGGTGCCAAATTGGTGTTGCACTTGGAAAAACAGAACGCAAAAAATGGGATTCCTTCTGGCTTAGTGCGTGCTGGACCATATGGAAGACGAGAAACAACTCCATCTTTAGGAGCAAGAGGACAACGCCGGGAGCAATTTTGATGGAGGCCAAACGACAAGCTGGTGGGAGCATGTCTAACTTCGCTTCACGCCAGATCGACATTTCTATTTTCTAGGCCTCCTTTGTAATTCGATAAGAGACCCCTTATAATTTCTTATAATTGGGTCTATTGTAATAGAATCTGTACCCTCTCATATGTAAGGTCTATTATGGCAAAAACATTTTTATTTTATTTTATATATAAAAGAATCTCAGTGAGGCAATCGCCTCTTGACGCTTCAAAAAAAAAAAAAAAATGGTGGTTTTCACTGAATGGTGAATGTTTTTGTTACAATTATAAAAAATATTCTCTTTCATTTAATAAAAATATATTTGGAGGAAAATTTGTCACTTTCATTTCGATACTAACGAGGAAATTCAATTCAGAAACATTTTGATTTATTATGATGTTATATACTCAAACACTACCTGATTATGTGTCATTAACAAATAAAGAATTCTATTTTTAATTAACATTAAATTTCAAAACTCGCAGCACTGCTCCTAGTTACTTGATAAAATTAAAACATTAGTTTCAATTGACGTAGAAGGAAAGGAAGGAAATAAAATAAATATGTTTGTAATTTTTAAGAAAATTAGGGCCTTTGGGCCATATCGTTAAGAATAAAAATAACTTTTTCGTGCACATGTCATCTCTATAAAAAGTTAATATCATTGTTTTGGGTTGGGCTTTCAATATTACATTCACAGCACAAATAGCCCATTAAAGTTTGTTCAAATATTGAAAATATATTAATAGTTATTTTGGACAAAATTTTTAGATAATTTTTAAGCCACAAAATTATCTGATCAAGCGCCAGTTGATAAATAACAAAATATATATAAAATATGAATTATGATCATTTACTGATCTTAATAGAAATTAGGAGCAGCCACCCCCTCTAAATTTTGAAGAAAAAGTATATATATAATTATACTATTATATTTTGGAATAAATTTAAAAGTTATATGAATACTGTCTCCTCTAGATTTTTGATGTAATTTCTATTATAGTTTTTCCAATGATTTTGATTACTATTGATTATGATATCAGAACATGACATATAACAATGTATTAAAATGATTTACTAGCATCCTTAAACTCGTTGCCTAAATGCATTGTAAAAGCCGTGAAAAACTATTGGGAGTTTTTCCATGGCTACAAAATTAGGGTAACAATTTATAGGCTCGTAGGACTTTCTTCAGCCACTCCTTTTAAGAAAAAAAATGCATGTTGCCTTTGTCATGTCTTGCACAAACACGAGTAGATAAGTTTCTTTCAACTTTTCAATGTACTTGAAAAGCAATCCCAAATTGGTTTTCAAAACAAACAATGGATAATGAATGGTTGGTACGTACGTACCCACAAAAGTTACACTTTCATCCAATAGCTCTAGAAACCTAAAACATAATTCAAAATCAAACCCTAAAAATAAAATATGAGCATATTATCTTCCTTATTTTTATTTTGCCTTATGTTCATTTTCAGAAATTTCTGACCTATTTATGGTTTTCTAGCATTTTTAAATTTGATGTACTAAGAAAACTTATAAAAACATTAATGTTAAGCAGAACAAGTCTTATATTTTTTTGTTGTTGTTTTTGTTCTATTTTTTTCTAACGCTAAGAATGAAGAATGATGAATAATGGAGGACTTTGTTTCTCTACAAACCATGAAGAAAGAGGCTGAAATTAAAAGCGTTTTTGATCTATTTATTGGCACCTTTCAAAAAGATGAAGAAAAAAAAGATGCAAACTAAATTTATTTCATCACCTTTGTAAAAAAAAATATGCCCAAATGAAATTTTTCTATTTAGGTCCCTATAATTCCTTGCACGGTTGCACCTTAAAAGAAGAGCAACCAATACACACTTAAAGGTGACAACAGTTATTACCATCCATCCATTGTCGTGCTTGAGCCATGTGTGAATTTTCATCACTTGTGTGTCATTCTTTCCATTTCTATCCAAACGAAGAAAAAATCTTGGAAATTTTTTCAAAACCCCCGTAAATTTTCTTAATATTATAAAAAAGTCCCTATTTTTAGATTCCTTCAAAAAAACCATATCTTTTTAAGCTTCTTCAAAAACCCCTAACTTTTTTAATATCATCAAAACCCCCTCTATTTTAATTATATCTTTTGAAATGACTATTTTACCCTCTATTTTATTATTAGCTCTATTTATTATTTTATTTTATGCCTATATTACAAATAATTCAAATTATATTGAAAAACATATTTTTTATAAGTATGCACAAAAAAATTAAAAAAAAATAATTCGAACATTTTTCAATATATTTTTTGAAGGATTATTATTGCAGTGGCGAAGCTTTATAGATCCAAATTTTTTGACAAAATAGTGTATATTTCTATGTATTATGCAGTATTAATCAGTAGAGAGGAATTTTTTTTGGCTCCCCCATATTTCCCGTCAAGCTCCACTACTATATGGTTGTATTGCTATTTTATTTCAGTTATATTTTAAAAATATGCAAAATTTTTATTTTTTTTACATATTTAACAAAAATAAAATTTCAATATAATTTAGAATATTGAAAATAATAATCATAACTCTTAAAAAATGAAAAATAAAGTTATACTAAAATGAGGGATAAAATGGTCATTTTTAAAAATATAACTAAATGAGAGCGGAGTTTTGATAATATTGAAAAAAGTTAAGGAATTTTTGAAGAAGGCTAAAAAGATAGGGGTTTTTTGAAATAATAAAAAAAATAGGAATTTTTGATAATATTAAGAAAAGTTAGGGGGGTTTTGAAAAATTTCCCAAAAATCTTTATGTTATAATTAAAAAGATTTTTGTTCTTTTCTTTATATGTTTGAGGCATAGTGGAATGGAGAGGTGCAAAAATTGATAATTATGGCCACATGGAAACATGATTTGGCTTGTTTAGACCTAAAAATGGCGACCCATCAAACAAGGAAAAAATAGATTCACTACTGAACACAAAAGTGAAATAAAGAGGTACTTCATGCATAATAAATATTTTAAAGGTCAAAAGAAAATTAGAGGCCTCACTAAAAATCCGAATCTTCATGTGATTGCTTACAAATACAAAGGGCAACATATACTAATGGTGCAAAATTTACAAAAAAAAATCCAAAACCGGAAACCTTACACAACCCGGTCGTGATTTCTCATTTCCCCTAAATCAATGCACAATCTATTTTTTGAATGTAAACATTTTAAATCTAAGTTTAGAGAATATAAGGTGAAATGATGGACATTAGTTTGACTGGTCTTTCTGTTGATCCATATAATAATATTTTGTTCTTTTTTTCTTTTTTCGGAATAATATAATAATATTTTGACAAGTCGGCAAGCATGCTTTCTTTGTAGTGCGTAAGTGGTGATGTTCATAAAGCACAGTTGGCAATATGTTTCTAATCAATGTGCCGCAATTAATTTAAAATAAATTCTTTTGAATATATTTGCATCATGTTTTTTTTTTTTTTGAAAGAAGGCTCCGGGCGTTCACCTGCTTAGCCTTACATTTATTTTATTAAAACAAAATGAACAAAGTCTTTGCATGATGTTTTTGTACATTGAAGTGGATGACCCCAATTATTTTTTTTCTTTGCTATATCTTCTATTCTAATTTATTTAGAATAAGATATACTATATTCCAATCTTTTTTGGATTAGTTTAGTGGTGAGCTCTCATTTTTTTTAAGAGCATATAGTTTTCCTTTTTATAACCGAAAACTCATGTTTCAGTTTCACTTCAATGAATTTCAAGTAAAATCAATCATCACACATATAAATAATTGAAAGATATAATAATAATTTTATATATCTATTTGATTTATATTACGCCATCCGAAAGAGACCAACTTACAAATAGATCAAAAAGATAGCAGAAGGTCCCAATCCGTGACCCATCTTTAATTGTCACGTTTATAAATGGATCACTTTCAATGGAACAGTTATAAGCTTGTCTCCATTATGGGAGGCTTAGTTCCCTCTCCATTATTATGGTTACGAGAAGAATTAGATGTAAGGGTTGCCTCGTCTCTCATAAAAATTGTGAAAAAAGATAAATACAATACTTATATTTAAAAGATATAGCCATTTAATTTTTTTTTAATGAACTACGCAAAAAGCGTTAGTTCATTTTAATTGAAAATAGAAGATTTATTTACAGGAGTAGTTTTACAATTTACTTCAAATAAAATAAGAAGTTTCTACCAACACTAAAACCTATAAGCTAACTGAAACTATCTATCCTATTTAGCATCATTTCCTCCATCGACTTGCCTCGCCGGCTGCCTTCTTCCCTATTAAAAGAGGTGGTGCTTTTTTCTTGCTGAAAATCCTCACGTTTTGCTGTTTCCAAATCTGCCAACACACCGCGAGCCAAAGAATATCCCACTTCTTCCTCATTGGCCGCCTTCTTCGCTATTAAAAGAGGTGGTGCTTTTTTCTTGCTGAAAATCCTCACGTTTCACTCTTTCCAAATCTGCCAACACACCGCGAGCCAAAGGATATCTCACGTCTTCCTTGACGTTTTATCATGTCTTATTCTATTATTTTTTCATGAGTTAAAGATATAACCATTTAATATTTAATATGACTGGTAGAAGTACAAATATTTATCTCATTTAGTCCACAAGATAAAAATTGACCACATTTAAATGAGACTAGAGCTTACCTCGCTCTGCTTCGATTTATATTTTTTGTATTATATAGTATATATCTAAATTTATTTATTTGATATAATTTAGTTTGCGTAAACATATGAAAATTAGACATTATTCATTTGAAATACTTTAATATAATATCAAGTAAATTTAACAAAAATATCATAATATAACTCATCACATGTAAAATTATAATAAAAATGGCACAGAAAATCCAGACGTACGTAATATATATAATATAGTATATATCTTAAATTATTTATATGGTGTAATTTTAATCTAGATGAGCATATGAAAATGAGACATTATTAATTTTAATAACTATAATATAATATGTAATAAATTTAAAAAAAATTATAATCATACAACTCACTATATGTAAAATTATAATCATACAACTCACTATATCATAGAAAATCCGGACACAGTTGACACATGCCACCGCGTGGTACTATGTCCAAAATTATAAGTAGTATATATTTGTCTCTTAAATGTCTAACAACAGATCACATGACATCATAGTACAACAATAAATATCATATGTTCGATTAGTTTGTACTAAATCGATCAGAAGGCAAATAAGATGAAGAGTATCAGAGTAAGTGGTTAGGGTTGTGTATATCGTATCTCATGAAATTTGTAAAAAAGATGAAGAGTATCAGAGTAAGGTTCTTGGCTTGATGCATACACACCGAGTGCTTTTGTAGTATCGGCATGATTAAAGGACTGCTTACATGATATAAATTAATAAAAAATGTATTGTTACAAAAATTATAAGAGTATTAGTTACAATTTGTAACCTTAAAATAAACTTTAAATAATGTAAAAAAATAAATAAAGAAAACAATCACAACAAACTCCAATCCAACCGGATCGAAAGAGCAAAAAAATAGTATTCTCATGATGATTTTGTTAGGAACCGAGATGCAACAGCAAACACAGAAAGCAACACACAAGAACAAAAAGATTTTTTTACGTGAAAACCCTAATGGGTAAAAACCACGGCCATCGTGTACTGAGTCGCGACAGCAAACACAGAAGACAAGACACAAAAACAAAAAGATTTTCTTACGTGAAAATCCTAAATTGTAAAAATCACGGCCGCCGGCATTCAAACACTTTTTCAATATTTGGAGAAAGAGAAATACATTACAATTGTTTGTGGTTATTGGAATGAAGAAAACTTTACCCATACCCCTCTAGTTACAGTGAGAGTCATACATAATACAAGTAAATAAATCAAAGATTTCATGCTCCATTAATGTCTAATTCATGGAAATAAATATAAGAAAAATAAACATACTCTCAATTCTAATTATCAATTAAGGAATAGAATCATAACAATCAAATATGGAAAACTTTCATTTTCTGTAGTGTTTCCTTTTATATGATATTTAGAGTTTTCCAGAAGTTTTCACACAAAATATATTTTAGTAGTTATTATCGCCTCATTGCTTTTTAATACTCCTTAAAGTTCTTAATAGGTAGTAATTTTTTAATTATTTTTTCATAAATAAGTCAAATATGATCCATTTTACATTAGGTCTGTATAAATTAATTATATATATTTAATATAAACTTTCAGGTTTAGTCTTAACTTGAATATGAATTTGAGATTAATTAGTTAAGAAATATACTTTTGTCATAAATTTTTTAAAGTATTAATTGGTTAGAACTTATAAATGCACTATATAAACTATATTATAATGACCTATATAATATTTTAAATATTGCTCATTTTAATGAACATAGCAGACTCTGCAAAATATAATTTTCGAATATAATTTAATGGGACCCTGATTCCTCCGGTTTTAGTAAGAAATTGAGATGAACAGCGCCTTGTTATTGTTGAACAACCGTCGTGTCTGTCTCCCATTCATTCTACCCCATTCATTCAACAAATTGGATTAGCATCACCATTTTTTAATTTTTATTCAAGATAAAATGAACCAAATTTATATCTGAATTTGTAACCAAAATGCACAATGTTCATCTTTTCATGCAAAGATATATCAATCCATGATTTACATTCATAAAACATTACATCCATTTAAAAAATATATAATTTACTTGGGTAAAATGAAGTAATTTGATATTACATGCATTCATTTTAGTTAAAAAAAAGTTACAATAATTTCATCATGCACCAATTGGTCCTTAGACTCCTTGTATCTCTATATATACGGGTGCAATGCAACCCTCAAGTACTCTTCAAAAGCATAAAACAAACATACATTACACGCAGCATTCTTGACAAAATTTGTGTTCCTTGTACAAACCACAAAAAAATATAGAAATGGCAAACTTACAAGGATGGCCCGAGGCGGTGATCCCGGTTCAGAACATATTTGAAAGTGGTATAACAACTATCCCAGAACAATATATCAAACCGCCAACTGAACGTCCGATTAATCTGAACCAAACCCTAACTGACAAAAATAATGACCAGACAGTGCCACAGCTCCCTATAATCGATATCTCAGGCTTGTCAAGCAACAATGCTACTGTCTGTAGAGCGACTATGCATGCAATCTCGACCGCATGTCGTGAATGGGGCTTCTTCCAGGTGGTTAACCATGGAGTGAGCCTCGACTTGGTCAACAATGTTAAGAAAGTTTGGAGAGCTTTCTTTGAGCTGCCAAAGGAGAAGAAACAAGTGTATGCTAACTCGCCAGTAACTTATGAAGGATATGGGAGTCGAACTGGAACTGAGAAGGGAGCAATTCTCGATTGGGGAGATTATTTCTTCCTTAATATTCTTCCTGAGCGTATAAAGACGTGCGATAAATGGCCTGAACAGCATATTTTGTGCAGGTTAGTGTTGTCTTTGCCATATTAAAGACATGATTAACTAAGTTATTATTGTTACTCTTGCTGTGTATTTTTTTTTGGCTTAAACATAGATAAAAAGAGCTAGTTAATCATATATGAAAAAGATAAATTTCTTCCTTCACAAATGTCAAATGTGATGATTGTTCTAGAATTTCGTAAAATATATATGTTAAGGTCGTTTTTCCTTTTAGTAATATCTAATCATATATATCTTATATATACTGCTCATAATAATTTGCAGAGAGATCACAGAGGAGTATGCTCATGAAATGGTTAAACTATGCAACATGCTGATGAGGGTGCTATCATTAGGGTTAGGGCTAGAAGTGGAGCTACTTCAAAAAGAGTTCGGCGGAGACGAAATAGACGTAGGTTTGAGGATAAATTATTACCCAAAATGCCCTCAGCCCGATCTCACATTAGGTCTCTCGGCTCATTCCGACCCTGGGGGCTTAACAGTACTTTTTGCAGATGAATGTGTTGCGGGTCTTCAAGTTAAGAATGACGAAAATTGGGTCACAGTTCAACCGGCTCCAAACGCCTTTATTATCAATGTTGGTGATCAGATTCAGGTCAGTTATCTCACTTTTATTGATGCATTTATATGTTTTACATCAACATGATTAACATGGAGTAGCAAATATGTTATGAGGTGGCAATCTACTATGCATCTTTTTTAGATATAAGTGCGTATAACACGTGGGAATTGAAATCTTTTCTATGGACATAAGCACTTGCTTGTAAAGAGTATTAATAATATAATGAAAATAAAGTAAGGTCATGAAGATATGGAGTTGATTTTTCTAGATAAGGAAAAAACATGCATTCATGGGGAGCCACATGTGAGACTTTGATTTCAATTTGTGGACAATCATTTCTCGCCCATTTAAATGGATTCAAATGAATTTAAAACCAAAAAGAACTTTTATGCAATAATTTATTGTTTCTATTCAATCTTGTAAATAAAATTACAAGGCCCCTATCATATTCTTCTTGTGATTTATATTCTTTCAAAGTCGAAATAAGTGCACCCAACATGCTTTGTTTATTTTGTACCTTTACTCATCAAGAGGACTTCTTCCACCTATAAATGGAAATTTATAAATAATTTATAAATGGAATTTATTTTTTATTGTTTGAAGGTTCTTAGCAATGGAATATTCAAAAGCGTAGAGCACCGAGTGATCGCAAATTCTATGCATGACCGCCTTTCTCTAGCGTTGTTTTATAATCCGAAAACCGATGTACCATTGGGTCCTCTTCCCTCTCTTTTGTCCAAGGAGCGGCCACCTCTTTACCGTCCGATGACCTACAATGAGTATAGGATGTTCATAAGGAAAAACGGTCCACGTGGCAAGGCGCAGTTGGTCGAGTCGCTCAAAGCTGTTTAAATATATCTTGGTTGATTTATCTAAATTATCCGATAAATAACTATTGGTTGAATTTGTAAATGATAATAAGCCCTAGGTTTAGTATTGTGTGCTAAGGGTTTTATATCATATTATTAAAGTTGTTAATGTCGTGTGTTGATTGATAGTATGAGTATTGTAGTGAATTTATTTTCAGTATATGTATTTGTGTGGATTTGTATTTCTAGCGTAAATACATTATTAAAGTTTGTACGAAATTTGTGGCTTTAATGTACATATCATTATATATTGATATACTCAAATTTGGTACATACATATGATATGAAAGTTGTTAGTTACTGGGATAATTAATTAATATTCCTGAATTAGACTTGTATTTTTGAGGCTGTAGCAAGCGATAGCCTGCTGAGATTCTTTGTATTTAAATTTAAAAAGAAAAGGATCCCGTCATAATAGTGATTACAGATAGAGCTGGGGATAAAGACCAGCAATAAGGTTAAGGTCAAAAGTAAAGATAAAAGACTAGTGTCCCCTTATCTAAACTACCCCTTAGACACGTGTTAGACCCTTTTTGCAGCAATATTTTTTCGACAATTCTGCTTCATGGGCTGCTTGCATCCTTATCATCCTTCTCGGTTTGATTTGGTTGCTAAAACTCCGGTTATTCCGCTCTTTCCAGACTTGCCAACATGTAGAGATCCATGATTGATCCCATCTTCTTGTCCTCGTCCCCAGTTTTGTGTTCCCGGTTGAGCAGCCAGAATTCTACCGGCTTTTGTGCCAGAAGTCGGTATGACCATAGTGGAGCCACAAATGGACACTGGAGGAAGAGATGCGATGCGTTCTCCTCTTCTCCTTGTTGGCACATTATGCATGAGGGTATTGAAGACCATCCTTTTTTCATCAAATTCTTCTGCGTTGGTAGCCTGCCATTTCCAAGCAACCATGCAAAGAACCGTACACGTGTTGGTGCCTTTATCCTCCACAGTTTTTCGTTCCAATTACTAGTGGTGGGTGTTTTGTGTAATGTACGATATACTGAGAGGAAAAAAACACCGTTGTTGTGCCACCGCCATTTGATTGTGTTTTGTTGAGTTCCCACATCCATGCTCGATATCAGAAGTTGCAAATGGGATGCTTCTTCCGCTAGAGCTATGTTTGTAGAGTTCATGTACGATGAAATTTGCAGTTCGCCGTTAATGGCATCACTGACATACGCATCTTTCGTTGGAGTTTCCTGAAAGAGTAGCGGGGAAACTGCACTCAGAATTCCTACCTCTGACCACCCGTCCGCCCAGAAAGAGGTCTCTGTCCCGTCTCCTATCATATGTGTACAAGACATTTATGTCATTTTTCATGAAAATTCGACAGGTGTCCAGCTAGGGTCGAGTTGATTGGGCTGACGCAATGTAGGTTGACAAGTTTTTTTTGAACGTGCACAAAAGAATTGGTCTCATTATTCCATCAATAATTGCACCTAGCTAGAATCACATTATTTAAGATTCAGAATATTGTTTTTGTTGAAGGGAGATTCAGAATATTGTTTATACTACAAAGTGTATAATCATATATCAAAGAAAAGATGTGTGTTCTTACACAACATATCTTACATACTTTACAAAAGAAAAAAAAATGTGTTCTAAGTAATTATGATACAAATCACTCAAAAAAAAATAACAAGGAGCAAGTTCATTTCATAATTGTATACAAACATAACAACATTTATTTCATACAAAAAGGATATTTTGATTTTAGTTAGGTCCAGAGTCAAGTCAGATCGTATTTAATTTAAAAAAGATCAAAATTTATGACTAATTCATCTAGAAGTAGGTAATGAGATAAGGGCACATGTTTAATTTTATTTTTGAATTTTTAAAGAGACAAAAAATATTTAATACCATTATTTATTAGAAAATATTGTGTCGTCTAAAGAGGATAAGCTTTGACATGAATGGTGAAGATCCGTAACTGTATAAATATTAACTTTATTCACACAGATAGGGCCACTAGTTCTATCACAGAGCAAACATAATGTAAGAAATGAATTAACAAAATGATAATTTTTTTTTTTTTGAAGCAATTTCTTGACAACAATGGATACTGCAACTAAATATTAACCAATCAAAAAGAAAATTGGACCCTCTATTGGTATAGAGAAAGAAGAGGCCTTAATGGGCCGAGCATACCATTTATGGAAATAAAAAAGATTAATTATGTTCTTATTTATTAGTTTTTGCTTCATGTCAAATATCTTACAAGCCACATAAAACCAAATTTTAGTACATTATTTAGACTTAACAAGCGACTCGACTTGCGACTTTCCACACGGGCCTCTCTTTCGCAGGTACAATCGATACTGGTTAAATGTGACCGGCTTGTACAACGGTACTGAACGCAGGTCCACAAGTTCCGGTGCTGATCCGATTGCCACATCACCTTTTGGGTTGCAGAAGAAAGCAAAGGAGAATCGCTCTGATTTTGCGTTTGCCAGTACACGGTGATCAACACTCTTGTAGATTCCATTACTTAACACCTTTTAACAAAAAATAATTACGTTATTAAACATTTCATAACAGAAAAACTCTCATAAAACAATCTAGAAAACAAAAACCTCAAAAATGAAAACAATATTGGAACTAAGGAAAGAAAATGGAACCTGAGTTTGATCACCAATATTAACCACAAATGCACCAGGAATGGGCTTGACATCCACCCATTCATCACCTTTCTTCACTTGGCATCCCCTAACATGTTCATCGGCTAAAAGGACAGTTATAACTCCTGGATCCGAGTGCGAAGATAAACCAAGAGTTAATTCAGGCTGAGGGCATTTTGGGTAATAGTTAACACGAAGAGTTCCCTCAATATTGTCTTGTCCGAAGGCCTTGAGCATGTAACTCTCATCTAACCCTAAGCTTTGAGATATTGCCTTGATCAGCATTTTGCAAACTTTCATCATCTCTTCACCATATTTTTCAGTTATGTCCCTATATTTGTTGAATATTATTTATTTATAAATAATATTATTAAATTTTAAAACTTAGATATTATATAAATTAATTAAGGGAAATTTACAAAAAACCCCCTATTTTTTCTGAATATTACAAATAACCCCCTGTATTTTCGTTTATTACAAAAAAACCCTGTCAGAAGAAGTTTTCTTTCAAATACCCCCCTACATCACTATTCCATCCATTCCAAAATTAATTTTTTTAAAAATGACTAAAACGCCCTTATGTATATTGAATATATTTAATTAGCAAATTAATTAAATAAACAAACAAAATAAATTAAATAAAAATAAGTAAAAAAATAAATTAAATAAAAATTGTTAAACACATAAAAAATAATTCATTAAAAAATAAAATTCATTAAAAAGAAATAAAACCAGTGTTTTAAATAGCGGCGCTATAGCGCCGCAATTGCGGATTTCGACCATAAAACACAATACGCAACGAAAATATAGCTAAAATAACGTTTTGAGCGCTACGAGCGCTATAGCGCCGCTATAGCAGTCAAATAGCGTTCAAATAGCGGCTATAGCGGCCGCTATAGCGTTAAAAGTGTTAGTTTTGTATTTTTTTTTTTTGCTTATTTCGGATAATTAATATTCATGTATTTATTTTGGATGTTTAATTATGGACAATGAATTTTGTATGGTATTTTATGATAAATAATTATACTATTTTATTTAAGGGTTCAGATATGGAGTGCTAGTATTTTGGAGCACCCAACAGTTCCGATTACAAAAGGTATGATGACATTACAAAAAAGTATTTTTGTAAACACAAAAGGTATAGCAAAATTACAAAAAGGTATATACAAGTGCAAGTATATATGTGTACAGTTGAAGTTATATGGTGAGCACTTCTGGGCATTCCAAAACCTGGGCACTCTGAATAATTTCGTTTTATTTAATATTTATGGTATTTGGATTTTTTTTTGTTTTTTGTATTAAAATTTTATTATGATCATATTTTTATCATTAATATTTATGAAATTTTATGTAAATTATAACTTATACTGCACATCCGCTACCAGGCCATAGCGCCGCAATAGCGCCCGCTACCGCAATCCGCTACAAAAAAAGACAATCCGCTACACAGCGCTATATCGCAATTTAAAACATTGAATAAAACTAATTAAAATAAACTAATTAAAAAATAAAAATAAAAGGTTAATAAAATAATAAAATAGTTAAAAATAAAAAAGTAAAAAATAACTCAATAACAATTAATTAAAATAAACAAAATATACATAATTAAAAATCTAGAAATAAAGAAACAAAATATAATAATTAAATAAATAAATAAAAATTAAGTAAAGATAAAAAATAAAATAATAAAATTATTATTAATGTTAAAAAATAGGGAAATTTACAAAATAACACACTAACTTATTTGAATATTATAAAATACAAAAAAAATTAAAAAAATAAAATAAAATAAAATAATAGAAGAAAAATCAATTTTTAAAAATAGTAATAATTATCGACACACACAACTCTATTTATTATAACATAGTATAAGTGTCTAGTGCATTAACTGGCACAGTGCAACATTCAGGTCAACACCATATTGTCCTGAAAAATACTTAAACTTGGTTGGGCTTTTCAGGACAATATGTATGGACCTGAATGTTGGACTATACCGGTTAATGCACTAGACACTTATACTATATTATATTAAATACAGTTGTGTGTGTCAATTATTATTACTATTTTTAAAAATTGATTTTTCTTCTATTATTTTTAATTTTAATTTTTTAATTTTTAAAATTTTTAAATTAAATTTTTTTTTTGTATTTTATAATATTCAAATAAGTTAGTGTGTTATTTTGTAAATTTCCTTATTTTATAACGTTAATAATAATTTTATTATTTTATTTCTATCTTTACTTAATTTTTATTTATTTATTTAATTATTATTTTTTGTTTAATTATTTCTAGATTTTTAAATATGTATATTTTTTTATTTTAATTAATTGTTATTGAGTTATTTTTTACTTTTTTTATTTTTAACTATTTAATTATTTTATTAACCTTTTCTTTTTAATTTTTTAATTTTTTTAATTTTTTAATTTTAATTAGTTTTATTTCTTTTTAATGAATTTTATTTTTTAATGAATTGTTTTTTATGTGTTTAACAATTTTTATTTAATTTATTTTTTTACTTATTTTTATTTAATTTATTTTGTTTGTTTATTTAATTAATTTGTTAATTAAATATATTCAATGTACATAAGGGCGTTTTAGTTATTTTTAAAAAAATTAATTTTGGAATGGATGGAATAGTGATGTAGGGGGGTATTTGAAAGAAAACTTCTTCGACAGGGGGTTTTTTGTAATAAACGAAAATACAAGGGGTTATTTGTAATATTCAGAAAAGATAGGGAATTTTTTTGTAAATTTCCCATTAATTAATATAATATTTTATGGGAGAAGCTATGGAGGATTGATAAGGAAATTAATCACTATTGATCAATTTCCATTTATATATATACTCATTCATGAGTAGCTTCGGTTTTGACAGAGGACTTATTGGTTGCTACCTTTTCCTCTCTTATTTTTGGAGTATATATTTCTACATATAGAAACTGAAATATATATATTCAATTAGACCTTTGGTCTTTCTCTCTCTCTCTCTCTTCCTCAAAATAAAACACCATTATTTTTTAATAATCAATAACTTGGTCAAAGAATCAAGGTGCACGACTTTGTTTTCGTTCGAAATGAAGATCCGTTTCGTGACTGTGTTACCGGAGCGGATACGAGATTTTCTCGTGTTGTAGAATCTTGGAGATGAATAAACGGTTAACCCTGCATAAAAAGATATCATTTTGTCTTTAGGGCAGTCATTACTTGATCGCACTGCTACACCATCCAGGCTAGTCTTATTTTGGAATGTTATTTTATTCATTTTAACTTTAATTCATTTGGTTAATTTTTAGAATATTAACCAACAGTATTTTCACATATGTATAAGTATTTTAATAAAATATATATTAGCAAAAATGTTAATTAGAGATGTTGTTTGTATGGTCTATCATTTATTTACCTATCAAAATATCTGAGTACCTTAAAGCAAAAAAAAATATCTGAGTACCTTATTACACATGTTAGGCTAGGCAAGGAAACTAATGCCTTTATCAACATGTGAATGAAAGGTCAGTACCTTTTTTTTCTTTTTCCTTTAGTGAAATTATGACATTCTTATATATGTTACAAAATACTAAAGTTACTAGATAATGAGATATTTCTAGAAGATATTGATTTCTAATCTAAGGATGTAAGATTACTAAATAATGAGATATTTGTAGAAGATATTGATTTTTAATCTAAGCATGTAAGATTACTGGATAATGAGATATCAATATTTTGAAAACATTTTTAATAACTAGCATTATGCCTAACTCCTTATTTTTCATCTATTTTTGAGCCTCCTCAAAAAGCCGCATCATTAATTTTATTTCGACCGTTAAATTAATTTTTTTGTTAAATCTTAATCTTTCATTTTCTCAAATTTATTGATATTTTATTGCAACATGTGTGTGATTATTAAAACATAATCATATGATTGGTTGAATTAGTACTTTGTGTTCCATCCCCGATTTAGTGAGAATCATTATGAATTTATTTCCGATCATCAGATGATTTTAATGAATCATGATTCAAAGTTATATTAATACAAATAGAATAAGTTCATTGATTAAAATATAAATAATTTTTCTTTTCTTCCTTAAAAAATGATAATTCTTAATGAAACATTTTATTTCTCATGTTAAAATTGCAAAATATAAATTTGTTGAAATTTGCTCTTTATTCCAATTTAATTTTTCTACTTCCTAAAATATGTGAACATAGTCTTATCTTATTTTTCACCTTTCATTGAGCATTCTCAAGAGGTATATCATCAATTTTCTGTCGGTCGTCGGATCAAAAAAATCTCAAATCTCAGCTTTCATTTGAATCATTACCACAATATTTCGTGTTATATTTCCAATTATGTGAGAACTATCATATCAAAAAAAAAATTAAAGTGTTGAGAATTATATTATATTACTTAATGTATTACGGGTTTCAAAAAGACATATGTGATTAGTTTATGCATAATCCATATCATTTTAACAACTAGAAAAAAAAATTGGAAATATCGGCGGGACAATTTTTTGAAGAAAATGGGTCATGTTATAGTTTGCTATGTATAGTATACATAATTTTTTCATATATATAATATAATATTTATTTTTTAAACATCATGTTAAATATAATCATTATTTTGTATCTTTTTCAGAGTTAATGATTTATAATTAAACCATATGTAGTTTCAACAAAAATCTATGAAATCAATTATCTTGCATTTTTATTTTTTTCTGTTCTCCTTCATCTAAGCCAGATTAATAGTTGATTTTTTTTTAATATAATATATCAAGAAATGATATAAGAAATTAAAGAGAATAAAAAAGTGATGATCTTTTAATTTTAGAAGTCTTAATGTAAACATAAATTGAGATTATAGATTAATTATCCAAATTATTTAGTGGGTTGTTACTTTTATTTTATGAATTTATCACTTATGTTATTTTATTTCTCATATATAAATTTATTTCTATAGAGTTACCCGTCCTTACAAAATTAGATGTGATATAGAAAATATTTTTAAATGAATAAAATATCTTACGATGTAATTCAAAATGATTTTAAACATATTTAAATTACTTAACATAATTATTATATATTAATTATGTAATATGAATTCATTTCTTTTATTTTAAATTTTTATAATTGTAATTTATATATTACATATTGAAATAAACAATAAAATTGAAATATTCGCAGCGAAGCGCAAAGTAGCCTAGTTTGGTTAATACAGTTTTACAAGCTTATGGTTAACAACATGCATGCCTCCAAAGCTGATCCAATGGCTGGTATTTATTCTTCACAACCACACTAAATAATGGATCTCGAATATTTGAAGTTAAAAAAAAGTTAATGAAAACAAAGTTTTGTATCACAATAGTGTCGAAAGATGCATGCATATATAAAAATATCCCAAGAAAGATGCATTATTGCTTAATTTAATTCGCATATGTAATGGCCCTAACCTTAGGTTTTGGGGCATCTTAGGCCACTTCTCAAGGTTCTTCGTAGACTCCGGCCAAACATACAGAAAGAAATAATCGCCCCAATCTAATATTGCCTCTTTATCGACCCCAACACGGCTACCATACCCTTCGTAAGTCTTAGGATTATTCGCATAGATCTTTTTCTTCTCGATTGGTGAGTAAAAAAACTCTTTCCACACCTCTCTCATCTTCTTCACCAAATCGATGCTCACACCATGATTCACGACCTGGAAGAAGCCCCATTCTTTGCATGCATGTGACACCTCACGCACAATATCATCAGTACGATCAGTACCATTTCTTAGGGCTTGCATGTCTATAACCGGTATGTTAAGCTTGGATATTGCTGCGGTTTTGAAGGAGTTGATTGAGGGGCGATCGGCTGGAGGTTTGATGTATTTTGAGGGGAGGGTGGTGATTCGGCTGTCTGATAGGTATTGGACGGAAACAATCGGTTCAGGCCATTCTGTTATAGCAGAAGTCATGGTGGAATCAAACTAGGGTTAGGGTTTTGGTTTGAGGATGTGAGGTGAGGCCAGAACTCAGAAGGTGCAATTTATAGAGGCCAAAAGTATTTATCCTAAGATTCCTCTCCATTTCATAAAAAGATGGAAGTTCCAGCCACATTTTTTTTGTAAATATAATCCTTCAATATTATTCTGATTCACTCGTAACATTCAAATGTCTATTTTGATTGGACATCTCCAATAATTATCTTACTGGTGGGTTAATTGAAAAGACAATCTTATGTGGGGAAATAAGGGCCACGTGCAATAAGGAGGAAAGACACGTGAGAGAAACCTGACAGAAATATGACGGCTGGATTTGACAAGAGTTATACTATATAGACATGGTGCATACTTACATTATGAAGTTTTATACAGAATAAATGTACAATCTTAGTGAGTAATATCGATACTAATTATAGTACACATCCATGCACCAGGTGAATTCAAAAGAGTCAGTCATATAACGACAGGAGGATAAGGCTGGGAAGTGGGAGGGACGAGTTTTGCATTATGTTTTGTTTATTTTCTTTCCAGTTATTAATAAACTGGATTGTATAGTGATTATATTGATGCCTCCAGCCTCTTCAAAAGATATGGTATAGTGATTTAGTAGTTAATACTCAGTTATTTCTTGTATCAATGCATTCTGATAGAAATATTAAAGATACAATGTACTTTTGCACATATTTAGTGCATTAATAAGGTATAGTGATTTAATGACTCTAATACTCATTTATTTCTTGTATCAATGAATTCTGATAGAAGGATTAAAGATACAATGTACTTTTGCCACATATTTAGTGCATTAATAAGGATATAGATACAATTAGAGGTGGCAAATGGGCGGGTTGGGCCGGGTTCGGGTCAGGTCATTTCGGGTTCCGGGTCGTTCGGGTCACGGGTCGTTCGGGTCACGGGTCATTCGGGTCACGGGTCGTTCGGGTCTCGGGTCGCTCGGGTACCGGGTCGCTCGGGTACCGGGTTGTTCGGGTCTCGGGTCGATCGGGTCTCGGGTCGTTCAGGTCTCGGGTCGTTCGGGTTATGGGTCAGGCGGGTTCGGGTTACAGGTCAATCGGGTTATGGGTCATTCGGGTTTGTATTTCGGGTAATTCGGGTCTGTGTTTCGAAAAAGTTTAGTATGTGTTTTGAGCAATTCAAGTTTGTATATAGATAGACGAAATATCGAAAATTCGACTTAATTTTCATAGTTCCTAAAATTAGAATCAGGATCTAACTCGTTCACTGTCTGTGTAGTGAGAATCATCCGACTCTGATTGGAATCGGCCGAGTCGAATCGGAGAATCTGATTTTTTTAAAGTATTATCTTTAAATTAAAAAAATGGAATAAAATGAAAAAAAAAAATTTAAGTTATAAAAATATGGAAAGATTCAAATAAAATATAATCATATACATTTGGATATATCTATTATATATGATATTTTTGACTATATTTTTTATTTAAGAGGGGCAATGAAAAAAATCGAAAAAAATAAAAAATCGAAAAAAATAAAAAAAATCGAACTTGGTTTAATTTTGTTGTTGACATGTTTATTGCACGATATTATATAATATTAATTTTGCATGTTGTTATTAGTTATGTGTTATTTATACAAAATGAGTTCACTATAACAAACCAAGTTTTCTATTAAAAAATATTAATTCATTAATGTATTAATAATTTAATATCATAAGATGTGAGAATTAAAAAATCATCATTATACACATAACACATGTAGATATACAACTTTTTCAATGTAAAATTACAGAAAGTCCAATAATTATGGCAAAATCAGCACACAAATATTCGAACTTCATGTTATTCATCTTGCATTACATGTTATTCAGGTTTCGAAAATTGGGCGGGTCATTCGGGTTCGGGTTCGGGTAATTCGGGTTACGGGTCGTTCGGGTTTCGGGCCATTCGGGTTTCGGGCCGCTCGGGTTTCGGGCCATTCGGGTTTCGGGTTCTTCGGGTTTCGGGTCATTCGGGTTTCGGGTCGGAGTCGGGTTTCGGGCCGTTGACTTGTCAACATCTTCGGATCGGGTCAGGTTCGGGTTCGGGTCGGTCAGGCGGGTTTTTCGGGTCGGGTCAGATTTTGCCACCTCTAGATACAATAGAATATGAGGAAGAAACTACAATCAATTATCTGCCTCGTTTTTCTAGAGTTGACTCTTATGTTTTTTTTTTAATTTTAAATTAATTTTACTACATGCAGAATTCAAATTCATCATCTATGAAAAGATAAGACTAATATCATATCACCAGATTATTCTATTGATGGTATAGATATAATAGAATAAAACAATGCATGATATGCATATAGTGGTAGTGGCTAATTATAAGTGAACTTTCGAAGTAGGAGAAATTCTCTAGCAATTTGTGGATAAATAGATTTTAATCCTTATTTGATGATATTTACACTAAAATGCTAATTAAAAGGTACATTTAACCCAAAATAAGAAGTTTGAATGCTATATTAGAATACCAATTAACAACAATAATAATACAACTACATAAACAAATTAGTCAATACAATTATGGTACACGAGGGAATGCCTCACTCCACTTCGGACCAAATATTTTTATCTAATAATGGTCATATATTTCATAAATTTTGTTTTATTAATTTCACAATATATCTAATTTTATACATTTTGTTATATTCTAATATATTCTTTATTAGTTATAACAATATTATTTATTTGATGATATGTTATTTTGTATTAGACATAAAAGTTAAATTACAATGACTTATAAAAGTACAATTTGAATTGCAATAATTTAGCCATTAAAATACATTTTGTATTGTGCATTTTATCTCAGATTTTTCTCACGTATTGTATTGCAAAATATACATAATAGAGATATTATTATTCAAAATAGTATATATTATATTATTATATGATGATGACGTATTGCGTTATGTATTGTAATATATTTTGTTCTCAAATTTATATGACAATTAAAATTATTACAATAAAAATTTACTAATATATCTAAATCCCATATTACTTATGACATAAAAGTGCATTTTTGTTCTCACATCTTTTGTATTATTTAATAATTACAAATATTTTTTGGCTTTTGTAAAGAAGTTGCCCCCACTTTATAAAATGGGGAGATCAAAATCATTAATTTGCATTTTTATTTAATTTAATAATTCTATTTTGAATATACAAAATATCATCATTATATAATATATAGAATATCATATAATATACAATATTTCATCATTACAATATGTAATATGTCGTCATAATAATAATTTAAAATATACTCACCATAGTACTTTATTGAAAGTTTATATATAATTAACATAAAAAATAATAATAATAATATAGCATACATAAAATTATAATATTCTTTTAAATATCTATCATTAAATAATTATAAACATATATAAATTTTTTATGTATATAAAAATAGCATAATAAGTATAATATAATATAGCATACATAAAATTACTTGAAAATTTGCATAAGATATATTTTTGATAAAAAAAACTCCTATATTTTCCCTTTTCTAATTAATATTAAGTTAGATGGATTTTTTGACCCTCCAGTTGATTTATCTTCTACATTCAGTCCAACTATTTTTTGACAAAAATATCCGCATCAATTTGTTTTCATATTTTATTTATTGAAACCAAAATAACAATTAATATAATATTAAAATAATAAATAATGAATTTCTTGAGTCATTATTTGTTTACTATATGAGATATTGAAGATTTACATTGTTGAATATTCAAATTGGGGACTCATATCAAATGAAAACACATTTGGGTTCAAATTGGATATTCATAGTACTTAAGATGATGACACTTGTCAAAAAATTATTCTCTTTTATAAGTTTTATATATATAAAAAAATTGAAGACTTATATCAAATAAAAATACATTTGGATTCAAATTGGATTATTCATAGTACTTAAGAGAATGAGACGTGTCAAAATTGTTCTCTTTTATAAACTTTATATATAGGAAGAAATGTGTAGATGACTAAAGAGAATGGAATGATGCGCGCACCTCTTAATGCCCTCCCCATATTTATTAGTGTGTCAAAATAGAAGTGATATTGTTGGATGAATTGATGGCTAGTGAATCGTTTTATCATGTCTTTTTTTTTTTTTGTAAATCATTTTATCATGTCAAAAGCTTGTGTGGCATTTAAAGTTTATGTCTGCTGATGGATGTCCATTCTAAAGAATTATTTTATTATTTTATTTTTTTGATGAAAAAAATCCAGGTCATACCTGGAGTCTATTGCTCATATATTATAATTGAAAGAGAGTTACAAGATTTAATAGGTCGACAAGAGTCTTTTCACCTTGTTACATGAAACTATCTGATAAAACAAAAAACAAAAAGGGAAATAAAAGCAAAGAAACAAAAGAAATGAAGAAAGACCGATGGCCCAAACTATTTACAATTTCCAATTCCACTCTCTAATCTCTAAGATGTTTCTGATATTATGATACTTATGATACTGATGTCAGCCTTAATCATTGCATCCATAAGCACTTGAATAGTTGAAGATTTATTTGAGAATGTTCACATTACTTTGTTCCACACATGTTTTGAATGTTTATAAAAAAGATCTTTTATTACAAAAAAAAAATATATTGTAAGAAACTTTTGCACTCTCCAAAACATTCGCATTACTTTGTTCCACACACGTTTTGAATGTTCATAAAAAAATATCTTTAGGTGTCTAGTTGCAATTGCAATTGTACCTAATGTTCTTTTGTTGTGGTTGTCAATCTTTTCTATTTTACCAAACAAGCAAGACTTAGTTTCTCTATTTCAAATGTGCATTTCATGCTTGCTCGATGGTTTTGCACGAGGATCGGCCCCACGTGTTCTCATTTGGCATTTGATTTATTTATTTTCTTCCAATAGTGACGTGTTTTTGGAGTTACTAGCTCTTTGTTAAAAATGAGATAATAACTGTTAAAGATTTATCTATAGGGTATATGTTGTATTTGAGTAATGCTACTTATAAAAAAGAAAATATACTCCAGTTCTTTTTTATCTCGACTCAGTTGTAAAAAATTTACTCTATCTATATAATAGACACCTCAGTAAACACATCAACTTTACCTCAGAAAAGAAAATAGAACATTCAATCAAACAAACAACAACTTAGTTTATCTAGAGCTGGCAAAATCTGAGCCAACCCGAAAAACCTGCTCAATCCGACTCAAAATCCAAGCGACCTAAAACCCGAATGTTCTAAAACCCGAACAACCCGCAATACGAATGACCTGAAACCTGAATAACTCGTAATCCGAAAGATCCTAACCCGAATGACCCGCCCGATCTAACCCGAAAAGAATATTTTTTTTATCTTAATGCCCAAAATATCTCAAAATTGAGGATTTTATACTTTTTTCTAACATAAAATATAATAACCAAAATATAAGATCTAAATATAATAACCAGAATGTGAATCACATTTAAAAAAAAAAAAAGTGAATGAAATGACCTGAAATTAGGGGTGGGCAAATGGTTCGATTTATTGGGAAACCGAACCGAACCGTTCAAATTCGGTTTAATCGGTTCGGTTTTTCGGTTCATCCGGTTCGGTTCGGTTTGAAAATTGAGATTATTCGGTTTAACTGTTCAGTTCAGTTTTGATTTGGAAAAAATTTCTTTATTGAAATGGAATAACACCAATAAGAAGGAGAACAATAGATAATAATAAAATTATAAGAATGGAGATTTAGATTTCATTGCATGAGCTTGGCTCTGCATTTAGTATAATTCTTATAATTTTTTAAGAGAGTTTCTATGATACCTCCTCATTTTCCAACAAATATGTCATATAGGTCACAATGACATCATAAGAAATATAAATATAAAAATCATGACATCATAAGTGGTGTAAATATAAAAATAATGACACCATAAGATATATAAAATATAATTTCAAAATCATGACATCATAAGTAAGGTTCAATAATGATGCATATGATATTTTTGTGGGGAAATGAGGGGGCAAGTTATAATTTTCCATATTTTAATGAGAAATCAAATTCCAAGTAACAGAGTAAGTTACCACAGAATACAGATATATGTTACTTTTGGGCCGATATGAATGAACTATAACAGATATATGTTAAGAGTTGGGCCATATATATGTTAGGCCTACTTTGTTTTGTATCCTTATCTACAGAAATTTTCAATTCATTTCAACATTACGATATTTACCTCTATTTATATTTTCTCTACCTGAATTTCGGCTTGTACTTGTATGATTTACAATTTTTTAAGTTTCGATTTAATTAGTAGAAATTTACCTAAATTTATTTATGGAGCTTCCAGGGTTTGAACTCTTTATCGAAACAACAATAACTGTGACAATTAATTATAATAAAATGATAATAGTAACAATCAATAATAACTACAATGATATTTAGATTTCATTTTAAGATCTTTACTTTGTATTTAGCTTTCCATATTTCACTATCTTAACTGAAATGAAACCAAACTACACAGTTTGCCGCATCTCGCCAAGACGATTTACCATAATCACAAACTTAACTAAAACCATCAAACTACAAAAGATACACAGATTCACACAATCAATTATAAACTAACTACAATATACACACACTAACCCGGCCTCCAACTGAGACCAACTAATTACTAACCAAAATAACATATCATATATACTAACATCATAAAAATATACTACCACCACTACAATTATACAACATAATTACACCATATCTACCTAATTAGTTAGTTCACAATAATTCTAGACGGCAATAAACTCGCACCGCTCCAATTCTCCCCCTCAACTAATAAATCCTCTTCGCAAACAACAAGCTTAAATTGACTTGAAACCAAAAACCGATTCGATCTTTGCTTCAAATCCTCAAAACTCGCACCCAAAACCGTCTCCACCCATTCATATATCACTTCTCTCTCCTCAACCATCCAAGCCGACGCGAGTATTTGATCCATGGCATGGCTCTCTATCTCCAAATTGCAACTTTCCGACCCGAGTTTCGCGCGAAACACTTTGTTTATTTCGTTCAACACTTCTTCTGCGAGCACGTCGAAATTAAAATCTCTGAATTCCGCCACATTGATTTGTTGAAATAAACCTTCACTCTCATCTTCCGATAAAGAATTATTATCATTATTTTCCAACTCATCGGCCGATTCTATCGGCTCTTCCATCGGGAGATTCAAATCGAGTCCCAAATTGGGCCTTTTTGGGGACCCATAAGAAACGTCATTTTTCCTTTTGCTCGATTCAACTTTTTTGCTAATTACAACTTCGCCACTAGAAACACTTCCAATACTATTCTTGCTATGCTCGATTATCTTCATCTTTCGGCCTTTAGCCAATAGAACATTCTCCTCGGTGAAATTGGAATATTCCTTCGAAGGAGAGAAGATTCCTTTCCTTCTAGAACCCAAAATGAATATTCTCCCATCAATACCAATCTCTCTCTCGTGCGAATTTCTAAGCCTACCGGTTCGAACCGCGTGGCTCAAACTCTCTCTCACCCTTACATCGGCCTTATCCACATTCTTGATATAAACAACTGAAAAGGGCATTTTGGTAATTTCACCCGCTATATAATCAATGCTCGTTTGCCCTCTCAAATCGAAAGATTCGCGACCCAAATCGACTGAAACCAAGTTTTCCTTCCCGTTTGAAACCATTTCTGCAAGAGCGCTCGCGGTTCTCGATTGCGCGACTAAATCCCCGCCCTTAAACCCTAGCCAAATCCCCTTTTTGCCCCGATTAGGGTTAGGGTTTTGGTTCGTCCTAAAACTAACCACGACTTGGCTAATCACACGTAAAGCCTCTTCTTGACGGCCAACCCGTTTGAACAAATCCGCGATAAACGCCTTGTAACTCGTCAAATCGAACGTATCTTGAGTTTGGCTCGAGTTATTATAATGTATCGAAGAATTCAAATTAGGTTTTGGGCTATTTTGGGCCTTATCATGACTCGGCCCACGTGGAGTGGCTAACGCTAGATCAGTCGTGACTGTATTTCTAGAACAAGGAGACTCATTTCTCTCACTTTCACACGGATTATTTTGATTAAGTTGCTCGCTTTTTGAATTTCGCGGAGTCAATCGTGATATTAAATCTTGATTAGGGTTTGAGGGGAGAGAGATGCTTTGAAGGGGTCGTGTTTGTGGTTTTAGTGGGGGGCTATTTTGTAACGGAATAAAGTGGGGGAATAAGGGATAGTTATTCTCCGGAATATCTATTCTCGCGGAATAACCTGTGGTGGTGTGGACTCGATTACAATATTCCGTCCACTTTTTCTGAAGATTCGCGATCTTGCCCTTCAATACCAACTTGGTCTCATCTGAGGCCTGCACTGCAGATAAATTACTCTCCATAAATTATCTCTCATTATATCAACAACAAAAAAGAAGAATATAATGAAAATATACGCACCTTTAGCGTGTCGATAGATTTTGGAATCCAAGAGGGCAAATTCGGATGAATTTGGTCCACGTGGTCCATAGAGCTCGCTTTCATAAGAGTCATAGCTTCCTGCTCGTAATTGTGGTTACAGCTCGGACACCTCGTGTTAGACGAGTACTGAACCGGTACGAGATTTACCGGCTCAAATGTTTCCGGAAAGAATCCTCCAAACGGTACGAAACTACCAAAAAACAAACAAATTATATAAAACACAACCTCAAACAAACAAGTAACTAACCAAATACATAAATGTTCAAATAATTAGATGTACTAACTTGTGAGATTTGTTGAACGAATCGTTAATGGACCCTACGTTACTTCTACTCGAAGAAGAAGAAGAAGAAGGAGAAGTAATGGGCAAGAGTTGGAGGTCCCAATCCGTATCCAACAATGGATTTTTCGACAAAAACTTCATATAAGCCTCATAATTCACCGTCCATCCCATTACCCAAATGGAGCTCCGTTTCAGCTCCAAAACCCGCGAGACTTCCGTCACGATCCGACCCGCTCTCTCTCCCTCAACCAACTCGTTCAAATCGCCCAAACTCAGAACGTATCCGGGTCCGGAACCCGACCCGATAACCATTTGTTCTACTCTGTCTGAGTTGTTTAAGGTTATGTTTACAATTTTGATTCCTTCGAGCTCTGGAGGGAGTAAGGACCAGTTTTGGTGGTTGACGGCGGAGATGAAGTCTCCGGCGGCGTCGCCTGCGCCGGCGCCGACGAGCATGGGGTTGCGCCTGCTGCCGGGGACCCGCGAGAGGATGTCGCCGATTCTTCGACAGTGTTCTTCCCCGGAACCTGCGACGGAACCGATGAGATCTTCGGAGCCGTTGGAGAAGGAACAGAGGAACAAAGGGGGGCAGCGCCGCGGGAAACGGAGCATTGGAGGCGGAGCTGGGCGGAGTATGGCGAGCTTTATGTCGGAGCTGCGAAATCCGGCTTCTCCGAAGACTCGGCTGACAACTGGGTCGTCGAGTATGGCCAGTAAGAGTTGTTGTAGCTCGACTTTGACTCCGGCGAAGGAACCAGAGCTCGAGCAAGTCTGGCTCTGTTGTTGGTACAGATGAAACGTATCTGGGTTCCTCCTCTGGTTCGCCTGAGACCGTTTAATGGCCGCCATGAGCGAGTTCGACACCGGCGGCTCCTCCAAAGGGGTCGTCGAAACAGGCGAAGAAGAGGAAGAAGAAGAAGCCGAGCATGAAGGCAGTCGATCCAGAGCCACGCTGAAACACAACTCCAAAGCCTTGAACTGAAGCCGAGGAGAGTAAGCAGTGCTCCTCGAGCGGGACAAGGCGTCACGGAGGAGAGAGCTCGATAGCAAACTAGAGATGAAGTGAAGAGACGTTGTTTGTGCGTGGGCTCGGCGGCGCGCGACGCCCACGGCTGCGTCCAGCGCGGCGGAGGCCTCCGGCGAGAGACATGGTCGCGCTAGGCTCACCGGCGTCGGCATCGAAGAAGAAGAAGAAGAAATGAAGAAGAAAAGAAAAGAAAAGAAAAGAAGAGTTAATTAAAATGTTTGGCTGTTCAGGGGGGAAAGAAGGAATAAAGAATTGGAGGGGATTAAAAAAGAGGTGGTGGAAATGGGGGGATAAAAGGAGGTAAATGTTTAATGGTGGGGTAAAGACAGAGGATATGATGAGAAGAAGAGAAGAGGGAGAGAATGAGATGCTTCAAGTAATGGGCTGAATGAATCTCTTTCTTCTCTTCACTTCACTTCTCTCGTCTTCTCTTGTCTTGTCTCTTGAGTTGAGTTTTGATTAAAATGATGATGATAAATCTGGTTGGGGGAAAGAGAGGCCACTTGGGAGGGGGGTGGGACCCGCCGGAGAAGGTGGTGGTGACGCCTTGATGGAGCCCGGCCGGCGATGGGATTGCCTGTGCACCAACCATCATGCTTTGTGGGTTTATGTGGACAATGCTTGGTTGGGATTGTTGAGTGATTAGTAAATTAGGATGACATGATTTTGTCTGCATGAGGATGGATTTGTAGAGGGTTATCTGATAAGTTAAAAAAAGAAAGATACTATTTCCATAGACATAACTTTTAGTTACACTAATATTGACATTATTATTATTATCTTCAAAATATATAATTCCAAACACAAACTACAAACTATGTAATTCTTTTTAGCAACATAGACATTACATTCACAAAATATCCAGAGCCTTATCAAATGAACAAGTCAGCCCTTTGTTCAATTACGCCTTCCCCAGCCCATCATCCCCTCTCCCCAAACCCGGTCCACTCCGTCCTCTATAAACCATACCTCATCAAACCGCCGAACCTCATTTCCTACCTCGGTGTACCAAAAACCCAGTCTACTCACCCCGCTTACTTTCTGTCAGTTTCAAGCGCTTTTCTCCGAACAGTAACTTAATTATCCCCTAGTCCTGGTTCAGGCCGTACATAATGTTCTGTCAGTAGGGCTTTTGCTTTGGTGTATAAAGACCGGGTGCAGGCGAGTTGTTGGGAACAAATGGTTTAACGGTCGGACTCGTACCATACGAATGGCCTGCCATGTGGGACCCAAAATGAAATGTAATTTTGTCGAAAAATGAATGGATTGGATTGCTGTTTTGGTGTTTGGAAGTAAACACAAGATTTTTGGTATGGTTTGTTAATTGTTGATTAGAGATAGGTTTATTAGGTTAAATTTTTTTTTTTTTGAGGAAAAGAGGGGAGAAAAAACAGTATATAAGATTCATTTTGTGAACGGTATAAATAGTCGTAAAATTGTGAAAATACTATATAAAAATATTTTCATTAGTACATTGAAAACAGAAAAAATCAGTATGTATAAAATTTGGTCGTGTTTTGGACGTGGTATAGTCTGTCGTTTTTTTTCGGATTTACTAAAAAAAAATGCCTTTCACACGAAAAAGAATAAGTTGATGGTGGCCAGGTAAGGAGAGGGGGCCATGTGGCATAATTTGGACTGTTGGATGCTATTTCAAAGAAAGAGATGTGTCTTTGAGAGATTATATGCCAATTTTCATTTCATTGTAATGCTATTTATCTCCATCTTTATTCTTTCGAATCATCGAACTTTATGTCTTGTCCTTTTTCTCATTTTCTTCCTTTTGGAACTTTTTGCTGATCCCTACTTTTGCGATGGCTATTGGTCAGATTGATTAGATGAATTAGAGATATTATATGTATAAATATACACTAATTAGCATGTATTCATGCATGTGTCAGTATCAAAACTTTGTTACATTGACTTAATTGAGGTTATGAGAAAAATATAGTTAATTGAATACAGCATGACAGAGCAACTAACATACTGGTCAAATACAACTATATGGACACAACTAACATATAAAAATATGAAAGTATAGTTAATTGAATACAGTATGAAAAAAGAGCAATTAAGTAACATACTGATCAAATAAAACTATATAGACACAACTAATTAACATAAAAAAATAGTTAAGTCAAATTATATTAACTATATATTATTTTGATAACAGACACTGTTCTTTTTATCTCTCATGTCATGAATGAGAATGACCATTAGATATAAGATTACCATTTTCACCTATAGAAGTGTAACAGAGATTAAAGGACAAAAGATAAAACTATATAGACACAACTAATTAACATAAAAAAAATTGAAGTCAAATTACATAAACTATATATTATTTTGATAACATGCACTGTTCTCTCCTCTCTCATGTCATGAAAGATTATTATATATAATATTACCATTTTGACCTATAGAAGTGTAACAAAGATTAAAGGACAAAAGATCATGAAAACAAATGGTGGAAGAATAGAAACCTCCACTTTGAGGCACCACAAGCATCTCTGTCAAAGCTTTAGAATCCAAAAGGTGTTTGATAATGACTAGCGGGCTCTACCATTCCACCTCCCCTCTATCTTTTATCACCTCTTTTCTCCACGCCTCCTCTCATCAAGTCTTTTTTATAACAACTTTTCTTTTGAAACCCTAATTTTACACCCTTAAATATAGTGCATGTTTAATAAATCAGCAATATGTCAGTCAGACGTAGTAAATACTACCCGAGCAGCCGTAAAATTGTTATATTATTGCTTCAGATGGACACATCAGTATAAGTATTATAACATTGATGGACTTAAACAAAAGTGAGAATTATACACATCTATATATCAAACTTTAACTTACATATCAATAAATGTTTTAAATTTTAGACAGAATCAAGGTTTGGAAAAATGTTGTTTCATTTGTTGAACTTGACATTAATATGAAATATATTATTTTTCCTAAATATAAGTGCAGATAATAAGTTGATGATGCATCAACAAATGGTTTAGAATTTTTTTTAGCATTTACTTAGTGGAGTTGCATAGTATTTTTCCCTGTAAAGAGATCTTTAAAGAGTGTGAATGAAAAGTGAGGAGATCTTCTCCCTTGTCTTGATCACATAATTTCCACTCAGCCCCTGAAAAAGAATGGAATTACATAAATGGCCTTCTTTCAATAATGTCCCATTCATGCCCTTGCATTATTGGGGACCAAAATAGTACCCCTTGCTTTTGGCTGATCATGATATCTTTTGAGACTATGGGTTAAAAAATAAAGGGAAAGTTTATCAGGAAGATTTCCCGATCTATATCACTTCTATAAACTTCTATTTGGGCCTCGTTTATCATCTTTTTTTTATTAAAAATAAAAGAAGGACTCATATGGAAGTGATAAAGAAAACATTGGGAATGATTTTTAAGAAGAGGCTCCCTATATAGACCCAAAAGGGAATAAAATGAAAATTATATTTTCTCATCCAAAAATATGGGTAAAAAAGTAAATAATATGAAAATTATTTTTATCACCCAAAAACTATGGTTAAAGAAAGTACAAAATATGGTTGGCCTTTCGGCAAAACTGAAGTAAAGTGGAATAAAATATTTTATTTTGCCAAACTAGCATGAATTAGAAGATTTAAAAAAAAAATCTATCTCAATATTTTACTATTCCACTTTAGCCCAGAGGCCCCTAATTTTTTTTTTATGTGAAGTCTTTGGAAGTCAACAAATTTTATTTGGTTTGCCAAGTCAAATTGTTTACCTCTTCTTGAAGAATGGTATCTCATGAGTTATGAGTAAGCTACAAATAAAATGGAGACTTTCTTTTAATTTTGGAAATTTCTGCAAAAAACAAGTTTGAGTGACTTAAAAGTTCAAAAAAAAAAGAACTATGCAAAAGTTACATGAGAAAAAGGCTGCTGTACAAACTATGTAGCCTGCATAGAGAATGAATGAGTTGTGAGCCTACAACTCATACCGAGATATATTTCACTATAATTGAAAATTGTGATAAATTTATAAATTTTCAACGACTCAATTCAGATTTTTTTTTTGGTAATTAGAAATGTTTTATTTTTGAGTGTTTTATTGGTGGTTGGGTCCAATGTGGACCAATCCAGCTAATAACTTTTTCTTCACATGCACTTCTTCTTTGACAGCATCATCCTTCTGAGCAAAGGTTTCATATTAAAACCTTGTCAAATTTTCAAATATCCAAAATAATCTAATATTCTATTTATTTATCTTAGTAACCCTATAAGTTTCCAATTTCACCTCAAATGAAAAAAATGGAACTTAAAATTTTGCCTTATATTTTATCTGAATCTCTTGCATTTGTTGCTAACATGATCATAAACAAGGAATTGCGATGTTAGTAACAACGAATCCGAAGTCTGGAATGATTGAAATACTTAATTTGGATTTAAAAATGATGGATATGTAATAAACCGGACCACAAATAAACTGGACCCACATGAAAAGGATGAATGAACGAAAGAAAAAAATAACATAAAATATTTTTTGTTTTCCTATAATCTTCATCTTTACACTAAAAATGTTGTTAATATATGTCTGAAGGCAATAGTTGATGCAAACTGTAATCTTACTTCTATAATTATATTTAAATAAATATAGTTAGATAGGTCTTCCTGATCAACTTTTGACATAAAATTAGTTTCTAAAGTATTAATAATTTAAAAAAAAATCAAAATAAAATATGAAAAATAGTTTGTTGAGGACATTTTGTCTAAAAAAGTAAACTGAAGGTAATCCGTAAAAAATAATCTTTGCAGGTAAGCAAAATAAATTCAATTCACTTTGTAAACACTAAAAGAAAAGGTATAAAATATGGGTTGCCTTCTTAATAATTCAGAAAATTTGCGTGTCGTTTGTGATAATTTCCTAATAATTTTATAAATAATGTTTTTAATTGAATTGATGAAAAGTGGAGATGGTAGTGATGGAAATGGCAAAAATCCCACAATTGACGGTTGGCGCCTTTGCACTTGCCACCCCTCCTTTTTCTTGATTTTGATTGATTGGAATCTGATCCTGCCATTATTTCATGTGCCCCTTGTTTTTGTATAAATTTCATATAGTGGGTCAGAATATATAATTTTATGACTTGAAATAAATAAGACAATCTAAAGTAGAATAAAATTATAAGAGGCTACATTTGTTGCTTCAGTAAGAGTGGAATAAAATGAATAATGTTATTTATTATGATGAATAATAGTGGAAAATATAAAAACGGAAAATTCTCGAGAGAGTTTTTCAAATCTTCTGATATGTCTTTTAGAATAAAGTGGAGCAAAATAAAAAAAAAAAATCTATATGGAGATGTAATCAGGAAAAAGAGTGAAATAAACTCAAATCTCTTTGTTTGCGGACAAAAGGAACTTATTTCAATTTCATTAATTTATCTAATTACCGAATTCGCTTGGAATAGAGAATAAACATTTTATAGTTTATTGTTTAGGGTTCAAGTTTTAATAAATGCAATCTTACACAACACATATTTAGCAAAGGGAAATGTGCAAACACGATGGCAGTGTAGCAGTTTTGTAGTACGACAGTACTGTAGATATAATGTTTTTCTATTTTATATATTGTTTTCTCATTTTTATAAATTGTTTAGTCATTTTATGTATTGTTATTCACTTTTTGTGTACTTTTTATTTTTTACTTTTATATATTATTTTTCCTATTTTATATACATTTTTTCGCTTTTATATATTATTTTTATTTTTTATGTATATACTGTTATTAGAAAATAAATTATATATATTATTATTGGATCCGCTGTGAATAATCGTACTCTGTCAGGTCTTTTTTAGCAAAATATCTTCACTATTTCATGGGTTGCTAAACAGAATGAGAACAGACTTTTTTGCTTTTTCTATTATTTTTTACACGAGTGCCTTTTCCTCTATTGCTTTTCGATGTGTCATCATCAACATTATTCTTTTTGGAAAAAGATAATATAATCGGTTTGACTCTTTCTAGCTAACTTTTCTTAATTTGATAAATTGTTCTTCTAAATACTATATTATTTTCAGACACAGAGTTTGAACCGATTTGCTGAAAGGCCAAAAAAAATTTCCTACTGATTAATACTGTACAAAAATCTTGAGGGCCAAATGCATAAAAATACATGTATCTGAAAAATAATTTTCACTAAAACACTACTGATATATATTCTTCAAGTAAAAATCTTGGGGGGCCTCCCCCCTATTAAGCTCCGTCCATGATATTTTGTAGTATAATATTATATCGGTGTTTCATTTTACATATGATGCTAATCATCTATTATTTTGTAGTATAATATTATATCAGTGTTTGATTTGAAGTATTTCAAGTTTGATGTATATCTCAAATACATCATCATGAGAATACATGATTTTGTGCTTTGTTAAATTTATTTTATAATTTATAAATCTCATACGTTACATATACAATTATTAAGATAAAATAAATAAATATCATTAGTTGATATAAAGGATTAATTAAACAAAAAAAGAAATTAAATACAAGAAATTTAAATATAAAAAGAAAAGAAATATTTTATTTTATGTAATTTATTTAAATTAAATATTTTTATTTTAATGCAATATTTAATTTAATGTAATAATTTATTTTATTTTAATTTAATGTTTTTTATGTTAAATTATCTCATATTCAATTTAATTAATATTTAATTTATATAATTTATTTTATTTAATTTTAATATTTTTCATTTAAAATTATTTAATATTTAATTAATTTATTAATATTTTAATTTTTATTTGAATTTGTATTATTTTTTATTTATTTGAATTTAATTTAATATATTTAATTTAATTTGTTTAATATTTATTTTCATTTAATTTATTTAATATTTTTTATTAATTTATTTAATATATTTTCATTTAATTAATTTAATATTTTTATTAATTAATTTAATAATTTTTACTTAAAAAATAATTAAATTTGAACCCGAGAAATACCGCATCTTGGCTTGTGCGTTATGACGTATCCCGAGAAGTATTACAAAATACTTTAAAGCTATCGCAATATACTGTATTTGATACAAATCAAACAAAAGATTACATCCTAAATACTTCATTTCACTTTACAATTTCCTAAAATACACACCAAATGAAAGATGCCCTCTATAGTATTCCAAATTCTAGTTATAATTAAATAATACTATAAATTTAACCATTGTAAAGAAAAATAGAAAATAACAGGATATTAAAATGCATCTTCAAGATATGTTTCTTCATATTTCGAAGTCCAATGCTCAACTAGCACAGTATTTTTTCCCCCTTTTTTACCACTTTATTCTTTTTGCTTTGCCCCTATCTATTTTTCAAAGCATTTTGTAGAATAAAAATAAAGCATCTATAAACATGTTTGAAATGAGTAAAGGGGCAATAATGCATGGTGGGTGTTTTCATGAGGGAGACAACTTGTCATTTCTTTGGCAAATGTACATTCAAAATTGTAATCGTAATAAATATTAATTTGTTCTCTAAGAAATCTTACAAGAATATTAATTATTTAATCAGTAGTAATCAAAACAAAAGGAAAAAAAAGAAAGAAAATTGAATCCATATAATATAAGAAAAATGCAACTTTTTCAAAAATATGAAAACATTATTTTTGCAAATATCTTTTATTATAATTTATAATGACATTTCAAAAAACTACTCGACAAAAAGTACACGATTGAAAGGCGGCAAAATCATTATCTATGTTGAATATATATATAAACAGACCAAAAATAATAAACTAATCAAGCAAAAAGATATTTTTTTCCTCAAAAAATAGTAAAAAAGATATTAAAATGGAGATATTCGGAGACAGAAGAATATTCCTTCATCCCCATTAGAGAAAATGGAATACTTCTATAACTATAAGTGAATAATTGAATTCCCTACCACCCCAATCTGGACGGCAAAATGTTTCATCACACCATATGTATTACCCCCCAACTTTTCTAAATATCCAAAGAAATGTGATTTGCAACTTATCTCTCCAACCAACCTATTTTGGAGTTTCAAATCATGTCTCAAATTATAAAAATAAAACTGAAAATTCCGTCCCAGGATTTAATCCTAAATTTTAGTGTTTTTAACATATTAAACATGAGCGGGATTTGAAACTCTAGTTTTATTTGATTCGGGATTTTATACTCTGAATTGGGCTAGTGAGAAAAATAAGATGAATGTATTATTTTCAGCATTTAAAAAAATTGAAGGATGTATTTGAGAAATTTGCCTCAAAATTAACTATTTTATGGTCAAAACCTATTTGAATAATCAACATTAGCATGTTATTTCTTTGACACAAATAATCAATTATTAGTTACTTGAGTTAGTATACATCTAAAGACAGAAGCAAACAACAAAATAAGTCCATACCATTTTAGGATTGCCTTGATTTTATTATATAGCAACTTAGGTGAATATATCTTCATGTCGAGAAAGGTAACAAGGAGGTTTCCGTATATATAAATTTTATAACTTCTAAATTTCCAAAAATATTTGATTTTCAACTTCTTTCAAGTCTCATATAGTTCAAAGTATCAAATCCCTCCTTAAATAAACAAAATGAGATTTCAAAATTCTACTTCCAAGTTCAAATGTTAACAACACTAAATATATTAGGGGCATAATTCAAAATCCCATTATTGTTTGAAAGGGGATTTGAAACTCTAGACTAATATGTTAGCGAAATTAAGTTAAATGTATTAGTTTTAACTATTTCGGAGATTTAGAATATTTTCAAGGTTAAAAATGAAAACTTGTTGTAGAACAACATGACATGGAAAGGAATGGCATATCAATATTATGTGCTCATTTAGGGGACCAATACCACTCAAAATTATGTCCATGCCACGCACCCCTTAGAGAGAGGAAGAGTTACAAGAACAGACTTTGAGTGGATGATAAATGGTTCAATGATGTACTCGTTTTGGCGTTTGAAAAAAATGGTGGCTAGCAAAAGGAACCTTTTCTTTGTAAAGTTAAGGAACCTAGCTGATGTGGAAGCCAAATCTTCTGTTGTGCTCGTGTGTTGTCTTTCATGCGTTCATTGCCAATAAAATTTGAACAAAAAAAAGTTTATTTTAATTGAAGAATATGTGGTTTGGCTTATTATTGTATTGGTATATAACTAAAAGTCTAAAACCAATGGAGGAGCTTGACTGGGTACGGTAAGAAAGACAAAAAATTTCTAACACTATTGGTTAAGTTCGTACAAAATGCTTTTTGAAAGAGTCAATACACATAAAAGTACATTATTTTTAGATTTTTATTCACAAATGTTTTATAATATATACTACTAAATTAAAAATCTTATAGAGTTATGACCTTTTTCGGTCTTGATAAAAAGCTCCGCCGGTGACTAAAACATAGCATAACAATTTCGATATAATGAAAATATATTGCTTCTATCATATATTTGACATGTATTGACAACATTATGATTTAATGACATCATAATCTTATTTTCTATCTTTTCTTGTGGCTAAGAAAAAAAAAAGTTTCGCAAAATTAAAAAAACATTATGATGTAATAACATGAGATTCCAGATGCAACAACTAAGTAGTGGTCCTTTTCATTTCACACTTTTTCCCAGGGTCAAGGTGTCTACATTTGGCCGAGTGAAGCCACCTTTTCCACCATGTTGGGGTGCCCTATTTGGATGTGGTACACCTCAACACATCACACACACAAAAAGAGTCCAAATCATTTGGGGACGTTATATCTGAAATCCTTACCAGTTACCAGTAATATCGAAAAGATTTTGAAAAAATAATTTGACTAGCCATACTATAAGAGTTTGAAATTAGTTTCTTTTTTTTCTTGAAACTACTGAGAACTGGAAAAGTATAATAGGCAATGTATACGAGGTTCAAACTTTTCTCAACATATGAAAAATTGCATGATGACTATATACAAAATAAGAAAATAATAACATGGATGTATGAAAATTATTGAGTGCTTTATCATCAATATATACAACTCAGTTGAAAGTCTTGTTTATCACCCCGTCAAAACAATTACAACAATGGTTTTAAGCAAAAATACAACCAAAATTACAATCGCTCACGACTCAAAAAAAATTACAATCGCTCAAATGGAGTTTTTCATCTTACCCCATAAAATTTCAACCTTCACTAAAATTCAACCAAGCCCCTCTCAACTTCTCTTAGTATTTAAAATACAATTCACACCTACACTAAACTTATTTCTCCAAAAATAGCATTGAGAGAATATAATTTTTTCCAAAGACGAAAAACCATTTTTCGTACTTTGAATATAATAGATTTTTGTATTGTCCTAAACCTATCTTTCTACATTCGAAACAAATTTAAAGCGCATGAGAAGCCGAACCGAGTTATACTTATTACCTTTTTTATCGTAAAGCGGCACACAACGGATGCCAGGCCGCAGCTCTGATACTGGCAAACATGACTGGCCTCCAAAGTCGTGTTTTTCTGATATGTCGTAGTCTTTTACTTCGATACGAAGTATCGCTAGTTCAGGCACATTTAGAGGGAAGGAGAATTCTTCGTCCCATACTGGAACCCAATCATCCTCTCTCACTTTCGTTTTCTTCTTCTGCGAGTCTGCTGGTACCCCGTCTATCGCTATCTGGACATTTGATTAGGGAAAAAAAATATAAAGATATATTTTTTATAATATTTTAATTACTTATCAATGTTTATATAATAAAAAAAATTATTAGCAACGTTAACTTTTTTCGTGATAAAATCAGACATAGAAGTTTTTGAGATGCATACCTTAGTGTAGAAATCAGGAGGGGAATATGTATCGAAATGTTTTTTGCTAAAATCGGCGCTCCACCCGTTTCCCGTGTAAACTTTCACCTGTTATAAATTATATGCAAATATATATTATAATGCAAAAGATTAAATAAATAGAAAGGTAAAAAATGATTTACACCTTCAAAGGAATAATCACTATAATTTGAAGGCATACATATCTTACAATATTGAAAAGAAATATGTAGCCACTACGATTTGATATTTTTTTGGTACAACAATCAAATAAACTTATTTTTGAAATAAAAAGTTTCGCAAAAGTGATTATTCAATCTTAAACATACCTTGAGAGTTTGTTTGATACGTAAAGTTGCGTTAGGGTCAAAAACTTCACCGTTTGGACCGGTTTTCATCAAAAAATCGGGTTTTTTCACGTAGCCGCATCCTCCATTGGCCTTGAAAAACCCTTGCATCAAGTTAAGTTGCTTTCCATATCCCTATAAAAAAGAAAATGATTTTATAAATTCAGAAATATAACTAAAGATCAAAATTTTCAATGAGAAATGGGCCTTCTTGGCCCATTTTTTGTTCAAATAAAAAAATAAAAAATAAGAATTTTAGCATTTTCCATTAACAAAAGTAACCATTAATAAGAGAGGCGAAAAAAATAAACCTGCATATTAAAAGCAACCATTTGAGCACCATGGGTCCATGCAAGTATCGGTTTATAATTCGTCGATCTAACTCTCGTTCCTTTCGGAAACACTCTCACAATATTTCTTTGCGTAAACCTACATTAACCTTTTTTATTATAAAAAGAACTCTTAAATATTTTCTTTGAATATAAATAATATAGTATAAATCAAGGACCTGATCAAATCAGCACAATGATTGGATGTTGCTTTGGCGAGTTTCTGCTCGCTGAGACTTAATCGCCTCACTTTATCAGGATCTACTTTTAGAGCGTCTATCGTATGACCTTTTGGTTTTCCCGCTTGGATAGTTATGAGGTTTTTATATTGATTATTAGATATATTTTTTTGCAATTTTGGCTCCTCTTCTTCTTCATCCTCAGATTCGTCCTGAAATAAAATTAATTATAAAAAATTTTAAAAAATATTTGGTTTTTTATAATTTGGTATGAAACCCAAAAAATAAATGCCTCGGATTTTGAATCAGAAGCCTCTCTTTCGTACTCTTCTTCTTGTTTGAGCAAACTTTTCGAATTAGATTCAACCTTGATAGAATCTTTCATGCAATTATCGCTCGTTTGAGACTCTTTTGTATTAGATGCTTTTTTGCCAATATTTTGAGATTCATTTCTGCTGATATCTTTCGATTCGAGATATTCTTTTGGTGGTTTTGTGGAAATGATTATCCTTTTTTGTAATTCGTTAGGAGACGGAAATTCTTTCATCGGTTCATCAGTTGGAACAAATAAGAGGTCTCCAAATGTTTCTTTGATCATCTGCAAAAGTAAATGTGGTATAAATCAGTTGAAATCAATTACAATTATAGTTCTTTTATAAATCAAAAGATCGTAGCCTCACTATAATGTAACTGAACTTCAATATTTTCAATTGCTTGCTCGAGTTATAAACAACAAAAAATAAATAGGTTAGGTTCAATTACTAACATTTTTGTCACGCAAACATATATATATTCAATTAGTAATATCTCAAAATCAGAAATGCTAAACTTATTTTCGACAAAAAGATGAAAAAATTTGTCATTTGATTTGTTGTTTGATCAAATTTCATAAAATTTTGAATTTTATAAACCATTAATATGATGTATTTGAACTGTTCTTTTTTTCATATTTTGATGAGATATGATGGTAAATATATATAGTTTCAAAAAATTATAAAACTGAATCTACAAAAATGATGTAATGTTCACCTATAGAGTTGAAAATTGATTTCACATTTACCGCAACTAATGTTGAATGTGTTGGTGCAAAAAAATATTGGTCATTCAGCCTAACCCAAAATAAATATATAATAATAATGAAGATAAAATTTACATGAGCAACTTTGGTTTGAAGATCTGGAGTGAGATGGTCTTCGAGCGTAATTATAAGCGGATACGGAGACGCTTCAAACGCATACTTTTTAATCGATTGCAAGCATGTTAGCATTCCCACAGGAGAACACAATGTCCTAATTCAAAAATAAAAACCAATTAATTAAATTATACAAAATAAATTGAATACATAATTAACTGAGGATGTATTTGGAACCTTCCGTGAAATATGTGAACTTATTTGCGAGCATTGAAAATGATATTGGAAATGGAAACAATATATCGATAATCAAAACTTCATATTTACAGTCAAAACAGTATACTTACAATGAAATTGATTTATGGATACTGCAAAATCGATATATTGACACCAAAAACCTCAATCTAAAAATGATATATTAATCAAGGATATTTCTCGAACCTTCCGTGAAGAATTTCAACGTTGTCTTTGGTAGAATTCGGCCACATGTCTAACTCAATAACTCTGACTCCTCTCAGTAGAGCTTTGATGATCGGTTTATCACTAGAGTCGCTGCTCAGCTGGTTTCCGGTCAAATATGAATTGTGACCGGTGAATATGTAATAATGCGATAATGGAGCGCTCATATCTTGATGAACCTAAAAAGAAGAAAAAATGTGAATATGTGAAAAATAAAAGTTTATTAAATCTAATTAGGAAATTTTGGATTAAAAATAGTATAGTACCAAGTACATTATTTTAGTCAAAGTTAGTACTACCATTACTAACAAACAGTGAAACAGAGGACCATGAACGAATATAACGTGTTTTTCAACATATATTTGGAAGATAACTAAAATCTTAATGCTTTCATTTTCATGTTATTTAAGCCTAAGTAATCTCATTATCTAACTACAGAAAATAAGCCTAAGTAATCTCATTATCTAATTAGAGGAAATTACTGTATGGCTCTGTTTTGAATTTCAATCCAAACAATTAATGTACAAAAATCAGTAAATAGGAGGATTAATTAAAGTCAATAAATAATAAATAAAGTAAACAAATCAACAAATTAATTAATTAATTACCGCTTGATTAATAGGAGGATTAACATCATCCAAGAACAAGAAATGGTAAAAGTCATCAATGGTGAAGATAACCGAACTCGATGCCTTAACAATCCTCCCAATCAAATGCTTGGTCGCTCCACCAATATCCTTTTCTGCGTGGACCCGGTCCATGAGTTTCCCCGCCTCAGCAAGACTAATTCCCTTCTCTCCCTGTTGTTCCATGAGAAACCGCCGGAAGCCCTCGGCGCTCATGGTGGACCCGCCGCCGGAACCCACTCCGTCGGCGTAGGCCTCGAACGCCGCCCGTACGTCCTCCACCGGCTGGATTTCCCCGTTCTTGAACTTACGTGTGAAGCAGAAGCAACTGTACGTCGAAAGCGCCATTGTCGCCTATTGGGTCTTTAAATCTCTCGATTCTTGATCGATTCTCAGTCCGTCAATGGCTATATCTTTCTCTATAGATTGAGGTATCAAATGCTTGAAGGTTGTTAATGGAGATGGACTGGGGAAAATGGGAATATAGATCGAAAGTGAGGTCCTACCTATCTATCTTCAAGTCTTTTGTTAGTATTAAATTGGAAAGAAGAGAAGAAAACTGATTGGAAATACATTAAAGAAAGTTTGTAGAATCGATTCGAAGCGCAGTTCGATCGTGAGGAAGGAGATGACGCCCATTGACTAGATACATAAACCCGGCCTACACACCGGACATTCACTGCTGTGTTCTAGGTTCTTCATTTGTGGTGCATACACCGCGTTTAGATGATTTATTTACGTCAACAATTGAAGTCTCGGGAAGGGAAGTGTGCACGGGATGTTTGTACGGTCGTTTACTCTGTGTGACGTGTTGGGTTATGGTTGGCTGTTGAGTGAGCTTATGGATGAGCGAAGGTAGTAAGTTTGTGAAACAAGTTGCGTGGTTTTAGTACAATGAAAGACTGATTTTTGGGGTTTCTTGTCACCTTCATGAGTATTTCTTGTGGGGATGTTTATAAATGTAACCCTCTTAAAATTCAATTTTTTTTACAATAAAAATATTGTATGTTTCGATGGATGGGTGTTATTTAGCTCTAAATGATAAATATGTTTAGAACAAGAGGGATCGGCAATTGATTAATTGATCTTTAGTTTTTTTTACATTCTTTTTTATATTCTCAATTGATCAATTTTATCATGAGAATAAAGATTACAACCACATATTGAGAATATAAAAAGAGTATTCAAAATGAAGTATCATCATATTAAATTAAAGAATTGATACTAGGAGACATGACTTCATCAAATGGTTGATTATAGAATGTTTTATTGCTTTCAATGTTTTATTCTTTTATTTATTTTATTATTGTATTTTAAATTCTCTGGCAAAATATAGTTTAAACTCTATTTTTATTAACGAATTTTAGAAATCAAGGTCAAATTTGAGCTTTTTTTTCTTCAAAAAAAATATTCTCAAAATAATTTGTTATTCAACATTTTTCCTTTACAATTTGATATAGGATTTGAAATTTTGCTTTTATTATATTTGAGTTTGACCAAATCTACTAACTTCAAGATTCAATAACCTATTTATATTTTGGAATAAAAAAACAAAATAGAGTTCTCAATCCTTCCGCGCAAAAAGTCTCAATTTTTGTGGTATAGTATTTTTGAAACTCCAATTTGTATATAGAGTGCAAAAAATTACATTTTTGTTCAACTCAACAATATCATATTTTCATGTATTGAATCTTCTTTTTTATCAAGTATTTTATCATTGTTGCTATTCATATACTTTTTATTCTACTCCCCTCTTTCAAAACCTAATAAAATAATGAAAAAATTATATATATATATATATATATATATATATATATATATATATATATATATATATAATTGCACTGCAATCCGACATGTATTTAAGGGGTGTAAATTATTGTTAACTTGATAACTCGAGAAATAAAAAAATTCAATTATGTTATTAATTGAGAAGTAAAACACAGTTGTTAAATGTTATTTACGAAGCAAAAACCTCTCGTACAGCAATAAAAATTTATGCTTTTCATTTCTCTTTCGTTTTTAGTATTTCATGTTTCAGTGATAATTCAAAGTTTTGTGAGTTTATATTTGTAAATGGTAGAGAAAAAATAAGCAGAAAGTGTAAAAATAGTAAACTCTTTTGGTAAAAAAAATCAATAAATACATCAAAATAAATATAAACAATAAATAAGACTTTTGTTCAGTGACGAATCTTAATAAGGACTACTTGACTAGTGGATAAATTAGTGTATTTTGTATAGAAATTGAAAGCTATATATAGCCTACCTAGATTTTTATTGTATTTTTCACACCGCCACTCTTGAGTTTTAGGTCAATATCCGTCACTATTTTTGTTTCAATCTAACAACAAATATAATACCAATATTTTTTCACTTTTCTCAAGTTGAGTTTGAGGACTCTTTTTTTCTTTTCGAAATGCTTTTTAAGACTCTTTTTCGTTTTGAATTTCAAAATACAATTAGACTAAAGGAAGAAAGTTGAAAAATAGACTATTTCGACTATTTCGAATTTGAAGAGGGTTAGATTTGGAAACTTCCTTCAGCTGTAGAAAGTCGTAGACAATTGATGGGATGATAGCGTTATAACTTTTTGGGAAATTATTAATGGAATTGAAAATTGAGGCGAATCGTGGCATGTGATTGGTTTAGATTTTCTTCTCTGTCTCTCTCTCATTTCCAATTCCTGCCAACTGGAAATATACAAGTCGGCCATTTAATTTATTAAGAGCATATTCGGTGTTTCGTTGTGGCTAACTTAATTACGTATTTATATTTTTATAGTATAAATATAATTAAAAACATATATTTAAAATATTTTGTTTATTTTACTAAATTTATTTATAATTATATTAAATGATCATAAAATTTGGAGAAATATTTTGTTAAACTTCTAAATATTCATTATAAAACAAGATATATTTATTTTAAAAATTATAGATAACTTCGATAAACAAACACATCTTATTAATTACAAGCAATATATTGTAAATATTATGAAAGTAGAATACTCTATCTCGTGATATAAAAGTTTTTAGGAAAATGTGCAAACACGACGGCACCGTAGATATACTTGTTTTTTCATTTTATATACTATTTTTCTTATTTTATATATTGTTTGCCATTTTAAATATAGTTGTTTATTTTGTGTTTATTTTTTTATTTTTTTACAGTTATATACAGTTATCCCATTTTTATATAACTAACTAAAATGTAAACTACATCTGTATAAAAAACTTAAATGTAAACTACTTTTGCTGGTACTCAGCAAAATTTATTATAACCAACTGAAATGTAAACTACTGTTATGCTTTATTTTTAGATCATTTGAACTCTTTGAAGCTATCAGTTGAGAGCCTTCAATTGTCCGTTTTATTACTGAACAAAAAAGATGAAATTCAAACTAATTTTATTTTGTATGTACATATGTAAGAAGCAATTACAAAAAATATTTGTATCTTTGTCGACGTCAATTACGGAATCAGTATCATCATGAGTCTCATCGTTTTAGACTTCTTTCCTGTTGAATTAGTTTGTTCTTCCTCAATAATCCTTTAATGTAAGTTGAACATTGTTAAGACAAGTTGGGTAAGAAAATATTGTTAAATGATAAATGATAATATTATCAATTTTTTGAAGAATTAACAATAGATTTTTTTTTAGAAGTAAAAAAGATTTACCTTGGTCTATAAGAGAATCAATATGTGGTTTCCTAGTGTACCATTTTTTATACTAATTAATGCGCTTCAAAATTTAAAAAGAGAATTTTGAAGAGAGGAATATGGTTTCCTAGTGTACCATTCTTTATACTAATTAATGCGCTTCAAAATTTAAAAAAGAGAATTTTGAAGAGAGGAATAAGGACATGATGGATGGAATTAAAAAAAGGCAAATAAAAGGATGAAATTATTGATGGAAATTTGAAGAGACAAATATATATTTAACATGAGCTATTACAATTAATCAATTATTATTCTAGATATTAAAGACAATATTTATTCTAGACTTGATTTTCTAATTTTCTTACAAAGAGTAAAAATAGGAATTTGTATACTTATTAAACCAATAAAATATTAATATCAATTTAGTGCATTGATTTCATATCTAACGGTCGCAAATAAAATTAGGATGATGACATGACTTCTTGAGAGACTTAAAAAGGGGTGTAAAATAACTATCACATAAATAGATAAAAAAAAATATGAAACTCATGAAATTAAGACTCGAATCAACGGTTGAGATTTAAACACTGAGGTTAATTCAACGGCTTAGATTATTATGGTGATATGATTTTTTGGGAAGACTCAAAAGTAGGTAAAAAATAAGAGATTGTAATTAATTAAACAAAATACCTAAATTTCTAAATAATGCCACTGATAGTTGGGACCAATAGTGGTAAAAATATTGTAGATTTTCTTTGATTATTAGGGCATTTGAAAAAAGGGCACTGTTTATGTCTAAATTAAAATTATCGGAAATTAAAATAAGCCCTTTTATTCGTAAGAAATTCAAAGATGTCCTTTAGTCATTGGTTTTGCTAACTAATCAGATGGATTAAGATATATTAATTTACATTGTTAACTCCAAGATAGACAGGGAGGTCTTTCTTTATTTCTTAATATCTTAATAATAGAGAGGGCGGTCTTTTTTTTTACAATTTGTCGTAATGCATATTTTTGTTAATTTAGGAATAATGAAGATCTTTTTATAAATTTTCCTTTATTCTTTCATTACGCTGGTAACAAAAAAAACTACAAATTTGCCAAGATAAATTTATCCCAATAAAATGAGGCAACTAAATCATCTGATTATATGTTTACGAAAATCAGAGATGACATTTGACTGCAATGGCTGATGTGTAAATGGTTTGAATATTTGAAAAGTTGTTTCTACTTTCCGATCCTTTTGTCTCATTCTTGGAGGATGGAATATATGAAGTGACTATCGTTCTCATAAAAGAGTGGCTTTGGTGTCAAACGATGCTTTATGTCTTTCATAAAACAAATGAGATGAGAGGTAATATACTAAGTTCATATTCTCCATTTGATAGGAACTTGTTTGAACATTTTCACATTTTTTTAGATAATTTATCTAATAAAGTATATATATCTGATTTGTGAAAACTAATATCGATAAGAAATTTCATTCATATGTTTTTAATTTTTGGAGAAAGCCTAATTCGAGGATGAGTAATTCGGATTTCAGACAGATTTGGAGTCGACTGAATCACTTTTTTATAAAAATTGGAATGAAGAAGTTTTGAAAAAAATCAACAAGATAAGAACAATTTAAGAAGTCAAATTAGAGCAATTAACACATATGTGAACACTATTGATATTAAACTTTATAATTTTTTTGAACTTCCTCAAATGAGAAATATTTTGCAAAACGAAAAAGAAACTAAGAAACCTTTATCCTCTTATAATTCAATCAACTACTAGATTATGTGTCAATTCACATTAAACTTTATTAGTATTATATAATGCCCTTATATGGTACACAATATAGCTAGTAAAGGTGAAAAACAACAAAATAAATATTAATTTATCATTTAATAAAATTCATGGACGTAAGATATGAGCCTACTCCTTTATCCTCAAAGTAAAGTTTAATTTATCAACAATCATACAAAATACAAAACTCTACTTCAAGGACAATTATAATTATTAAACATATGTAGGCCCTTAAATACTGATTACAAAGAGTATGCCAAAAAAATCGCAAAGCAGCATTTTTCTTCTCTTTTGATTATCCTAACATTATTTAAGCACTAAAGTTATCCTAACATTATTTAAGCACTAAAGTTATGCCCGCTACAAGATTCATTATTTTTTGAAGAAGCAAAAAAAAAAAATTACTTATTTTTCGGATCTCAAATGATTTTTGTATTAGGTGCTCAAAATAAAGTGAGTTTGTTTTAGGACAATTTCTTGATAAACCTAGTAAAAAAGTTATTGAATTAATTAATATTAAAAAAAAAAGTTATTGAATTAATTAGTGAAAAAGTTAATGAATGCAACTATTATTTTATTTAAAATGGCATCCCTTTGAAGGGCTTGTTACGAGAGTCCTACAGAAGCAATATATACAACCAACAAAGTCTAGTTATAATGCTACATAATTATATTAGTAGGAGTCAATTTGAGTGAGTTGGGGGGCAACTATTTTGTTGGCGAAGTCAAAGTCCAAAGTACATTTTTATGAGATATAATTAGAGTATGTGATTGGTTATGGACCCAAAAAACAGCTAAAAATTGCCTTGTGCTTGGGCTTATAAAGATGTTATGCTTTTATGTAAGAATTGTTATTTCCCTTTACAGTCAGGAAAATAATCGCCCACTAATACAGTTAATTTTGCTGTTTTTTAAACAATCTCTTGCACTTTCATGCTGATATATCTTGAAATATGGACGAATAATAGTCATCAAATATGTTATTTCTCCATCCATCTTCTATTTGTTTTTCTAATTTTATTTAAACCAAATTAACAAATAACATTGACTGGTTTTACTTTGAGCTTAGGTTAAAACCGAAATTAGGGCTTACTGGTTGGGCTTGGTCTTTTATAAGGCTGAGAGTTGTGAGAAAGTTACATTGTGATATATCTACGCTTTAACGGGGTTCAATATTAATTGATTCTGGTAATAAATATTTGGGCTGAGTAAACTTGAGAATTAGAGTGTTAAAGAAATTTCAGGGTTAGAGCTGGGCCTAGATTTTTTTGTTTTTCCTTTTTCTCTGAATGCACCACAATTCAATACCGTTGTTAATTTTTATTTATTTATTTAAGGTCATTTCGGGAGAAGAAAAAAAAAGCATCTGTGGGATGAATGAATGAATGAATATCAGTTTTTAACTTTTTTTATATCTAAAGGAAAAGTGGAGCTTACAAGTTATAAAACTGACTTTTTAATAGTATACATTTTTTTTCCCAACACCCCGTAGGCAAGTATAGATTCATTTTCAATGTTTATCTCTTGTTTAATCCTCCTAAACATTTAGTAACAGCCATAATATTGAAGTTCTAAAATTTTATTATTATTATTTATAATAATAATAATATAACAATTACCACTAATAATTTTTGAGTTGAGTGTTTTTTTGTTAATTTTACTATATTTTTGATTATATGGAGGGGGGATTTTTACTATTTTTGTGATGTTACCTTTTTACTAGTTTTGTTTAATTTTAAAGTTTGAAGTTGTTAATGGAGATGGATTAGGCGAAATGGGTATAAATCCAAAGTGAGGTTTATCCAGTCGTTTATTATTGTTAAAATCGAAATATATAAAAGAGGAAAGTTAGTTGGTTCAATCTAAAAGAAAAATTGAAAAAAGTACGTAGACCAGGTCTATATACACCGTCTTAGACCAAATACTCACTGAATTGTGGGTCTTAGTTCTGCTGCTACAGCATGACGCACTGTAGAACGACTGTTCACGATGGGATCTAATAACAATATATATAATTTATTTTCTAATAACAATATATACATAAAAAGTGAAAATAGTATATAAAAATAAGAAAACAATATATAAAATGGGAAAACAGTATATAAGATTAAAAAAAGAAAAAATACACAAAGAATAAATAATAGTATATTAAATGGTGAAACAATATATAAATGAGAAACCAATGTATAAAATGAAACAAAATAGTATATCTATAGTGCGTCGTGTTACAGTACAATCGTGTTTGCACATTTCCCTTCTGTTAAATGTACTATTGGACCATAAGCCAGGTCTAGAAAAAATATAATTATAACGATAAACTTTTTTTTAATCTGGAATATTTGGTCTAAGACAGTATATATACTATTGGAATTTTTATATAATGTTTTTTCGCCTTTTAATATACTAATGTTGATCATTATCAATAAACCGTTTATTTATAAAATTTCCTGCTATTTAATATATATTTTCACAATTACCAACTAATCAGTACTTATTTAAGGAATTTATTATAAATTAATATATTTTAAATTAGAAGCAATATCCTTCAAAAAATAATTAGAGGCAATATAATTCAGATTTCAATTTATTTCTCATTTCCAAATCAAGCTTTCATAACCCGAAATCGGGTATATGGATAAATAAAACGTTGCAGGTTGAGTGATGTTGACACAAAAAAAGAAGTTCCACAAAGAGCCATTTCTATTCAAATAAAAAAAAAATCCGAAACCATAACATTATTTCCCATATTTTAATTTTGGATTTGTCGATTTTTAAAATTTTAAATTATCCTACCTTTTTTCCAAGTTACCCAGTGATCAACCAACACAAATAATTATGGGGTTTTCTACGGTGCCCCGAAAATGCCCCTCATCTCCCTTGATGTGATAAATAATTTTATTTTTTAGTGACAAGTGAGTCCCATATATATAAAAAATAAAACTGTTTACCGCATCAAGGAGGATGGGGACATTTTAGGGGCATGTTAGAGTTTTCCAATAATCATTCTTCTCAACATGAACAAATTTTTTTTTTGAAAAGTTATGCAGAACTTTGTGTCTCCTGCGTAACATGAACAATTAGAGTCAGTGTTTCAAATAGCGACGTTATAGCGCCGTAATTATGCGCAATAGCGGATTTCAACCATAAAATACAATACACAATGAAAATATAGCTAAAATAGCGTTTTGAGTGCTACGAGCGCTATAGCGGTCAAATAGCGGCTAGAACGTTGAAAGTGTTAGTTTTGTGTGTGTGTGTATATTATTTTTTTCTTTTTCTTTTTTCTCTTCTTCTTCTTATTTTGGATAATTAATATTCGTGTGTTTATTTTGGATAATTATGCGGTATGTTTAGTTATGAATAATGAACTTTGTATGGTATTTTATGATAAATAATTATACTATTTTATTTAATATTTATAGTATTTGGATTTTTGTATATTAAAATTTTATTATGATCATATTTTTATCATTAATATTTTTAAAAATTTTACGAAAATTATAAATTATATTGTACGTCCAGTTTAAACAAAGAGGTCAAGTGTTTTTTCAATGATCTAATTGACACTAATATTGGCTTTGGGTTCATGTGTTTTTTCTTTTTGCAATTTAGTATTTTTTTCTTTTTGTGATTTTTTTTTGGAAGGAGAAATGTAGGCGATATCATACTTTTCATAATTTTCGTTTAATCAAACAAAATAGATACATTTCCGTCGACCTCTTGACAAGCCAAGCAGATCGAATTTACATAGAAAAGAGAGATCAGAAGCGAAACGAAACAAAAAAACAAAATCTCTAGTAGGGAGTTTTAACTAAGCCTAAATTTTCTGGTTGGTTGATTGTTTCTTAGCAGTGATTTTTCCAAAGATTTGTTTGGTTCCACGCCATGTTGGAGATGAGGGCCGGTGTAGATCGCTTAGAATGGAATATCCTCTGATTCCGCTCCTTCTAAATTTCCCACAAACATGATAGCCAAGTTCTGTCCCGATCTTGCCTATTTTGTGGATTGATGAGCCTCCGGTTTCGAAGCCAATTTTGAGTGATATTATCGTCGAAGTGCAGGTTATTAAGGGGTATCGCCTGTTTTAGATTGATCCAAACGTCCATGGCGAATGAACAGTTGCCCAATAAATGTCATGCTGTTTCTTGCAAAAGATTGCAATTAGGACATAATGTCAAGGGCAGTACGAACCGGTACCGCCAAATTCAAGATCGAACTATGTGAATCAAAACTCTAAATAACGGAAGCGTACCTTGATCCATGATTACGTTTGGTGAATAGAACACTGAATTCGCAAGTAGGGTCTTCCAAATACTTTAGGAACGCCAATTGAGATTCCTTTGTTGTATTTCTCTTATGGTCTCTCTTTCTCTCTTCTTAATGGGGCAGATGAAAGAAGTGACTTAGTTCATATGTATTGGGGACCAAATTGCTTATATAGTCTAAGAGGTACTCTTTCATGAAAAGACAGTCTTTGACTCATAATGTGGAACTTTCTAATTCAGCCCATCATAAAATATAGAAATACACCACCCACAATTCTACACATCAAAGGCCACACCCTAATTTGACACATTAATGTTTAATATTATTAACTAAAGTTGATCACTTTATTATAAACATATTTGACAGTAGTATAATACACATTATTATTTTACATATAAGTCCAATGTTGGATTAATGATCCAACACATAAATCTAGATGCTGCCCGTTTCTCTTTTTGCAATTTTGTATGTTGATTTTACTAATTTTTGTTTAAGTCTAATTTTTATTATTGTTTTCTAAAATTTGGATATTTTGCTAATCTTGCTAACAATCAATATACCACTAATGTTACAAATTTTCCGTCGAGTAAACATTCAAAAAAAAAAATGTTCAAAATTTTCTTGCTAATTAACAATTACTACTATTTTCCTATGCACGAATGCCTTCTCATCCATTTCATATCACTGGATTTATACAACTACATTGCCATGTAATATTTTTTAACTTGGCAGCATGAGAGGCAAAAAAGGGAGATCCAAGCTTGTGTATTTGACTATTGGTATAACAAATGCTAGCTTGCCAGTTCCATACTAAAAAAGGGCAGCAATTTCAAAACATATCTTTCTGTTTTTTTGAAGGAATGGTGGCAAGTAGCGAACCATTCAATTTTATATTAAAAGGAAATTTAAAGTTACAAAAGCAAGACGTTTAGTTAATTTACAATAGAAGCTAGGCTGCACTACCTAAAGAAACTAAACGTTTGATGTCCAAGCGATTGCTTCCTCCGAAGCTTTCCGGGCGATTGCTAGTGGCGGTCTTCTTTTATCGTTGAAAATTCTTTGGTTTCTCTCTTTCCAAACATTCCAATTAACTGTTGCCCATAACGTGTCCCATGCATTACGTCTTTCAGCAGATAGTTTTCGTCGACGCTTTATCCATGGTTGTATGAAGTCAGTGTTATGAAAAACAATGACTGGCGTGTTTGTCTCTCGATGTATCAATCTCCATATGGATAGTCTGTATGAGCACTGTCCAAAGAGATGATCTTTGGTCTCTATTGTTGAGCCACATAAGGAGCATTTGTCATTGTGTGGCTATCCTTTTTTATGTAGGTTATATGCTGTATTTAGTCTGTTGTGGCCCGCTAGCCAGATAAAGAATTTAATTTTCGGTGGGACCTTAAGTCTCCAAACCGGTTTTTGCCAAGCATTCTTGATGCCCGGGTTGATGAGGAAGTCGTAGGAGGATTTTGTACTATATTTTCCAGTTGCTTCCCATTTCCAACAAGTTTGTGATTCGGGTCCAGTATGAGTTGTGCTTACTTGATAAGCTGGAATTAGTTTGGAAAGGTCTTTTATAAAATATGAATAATAATGTGGGTTAAGTTCCGCTAATTGCGTCATATTTGTGATACCATACAGTAATTCCATTTCTATCATTATCTAGTTTTCATAGCCATTTTATTAATAGAGCATTATTTTGGATTTGTAGGGCCTTGATGCCTAAACCACCATGTGTTTTAGGTAGAGAGACTCGCCTCCAATTTATTAGACATTTTCCGGGATTGCATTTGTCATGTCATTTCCATAAAAAAGTTCTCATTGGCCTTTCTAATTGAAGGATTACCCATTTCGGTATCTTGAGTGCTTGCATTAGATAAGTTGGCATCACACCTAGAGTTGCTTTTAGTAGTGTCAACCTCCCTCCAAATGAGAGTAATTTTCCTTTCCATATTCCTATCCTCTTTTCCACTTTTCTGATAAGAGGAAGAGAGGCAATCTTTTTCGGTTTTCTAAGAGAAAGAGGGATACCTAGATAGGAGATTGGAAGCGTCATCTTGTTGCATCTTAGAATTGATCCTACTATATGATGCAGATGTTCCAGGATGGCGATTGGAAAGAATGCGGTCTTGTCCCAATTGATTGTCAGTCTCGTCATTTCGGTAAATATATCTAAAACATAAGAGATGATCTTTAGGTTATCAACCTTTGCTTCTACAAACATGACCGTATCATCGGCATATTGTATCACTTGTGCCCCGACATTGGATACGCTCTCTAGGAGTGGTGCTACCCGTGAAAAGAGAGTTTGAAGGATATTTACTGCTAGGTTGAACAATAGGGGGGAAGGGGGTCCCCCTTTTCTAACCACCCTTTTGTGAAAGAAAAATGTAGAGTTTAAGCCATTCGTCCTAATCGACGAGGAAGAGGAGCTTAGCAAATTTTGTATCCAAGATATCCATCTATTGGGGAAACTCATGTCTTTCATGAGTTTTAGTAGGAAGGACCAAGAAATGTTATCAAAAGCTTTAGCAAATCGATTCTTAGCATCACGGACGGAATTTTTCTTTTGTGGAAGTAGTGAAGGAGTTCTCGTGACACAAGAAAAGTGTCGGTTAGGTTTCTCTTTTTGATAAATGTCGTTTGATTTTCATGCATTAGCTTTTCCATGAAAGGTTGTAGCCTTGAAGCTAATATTTTCGTAAGGATTTTAATTGGCGTAGATATTACACTAACCGGTCTATAGTCTGTGACCATTGAAGGTGTTTCCGTCTTTGGAATGAGAGTGATGGTTGCTTGGTTGATTCTCCACAACTCAAGCTTATTTTCATAAAATTCCTCAATCACCTTCATGAAATCATGTTTCATTGTGTCCCAAATTTTTTGAATATATTCAATGGGGAACCTGTCCGGCCCACATGTGGGTGTGAATATATATATATATGAATGAATATTTTGGTCTTTTATTCTATTTGGATACAAATATTATCCATATTCATATAATATTTTTTTGCTAATTCTTTTAGATTTTTCTTCAAGTTGTTATAAGGATAATTTCATCCCAAATCACTCAACTTTCAAAAATGACAAAATTGATCACTGAACTTTCAATTGTCCCTTACAGGTCACTCAACTTTAAAAAATGACCAACTAGATCACTCAACTTTCAATTATCCCACATAAGTCATTCAATTCTAAAAAATGATTAAGGAGGTTACTCAACTTTCAAAAATTATCAAAAAAATCACACAAGTCGGGTGACTTATTTTATTTTTTTCAATTAATCGGGTGACTTATTTGGTTATTTTTTTAGTTGAGTGATCTGTATGGGACAAAAGTTGAGTTACCTATTTGATAATTTTTGAAAGTTAAGTGACCTTTAGGGGACAATTAAAACTTAAGTCACTTATTTGGTCATTTTTAAAAGTTGAGTGACTTATGGTGAAATTTACCATTGTTATAATTTATTAACTTTGTTATAAAAAATAGTTAAGTATTTAGAAAAAAAAATATAGATACGTAATAATATAGATTCAATATTTTTTTCATATCCAACAATATCGAAATTGTGTTCGTATCATTTGAACTTAATTCATATTTGAAGCTATCCGCATTCGTATCAACATCGTTAATATTTAGAATCTTTGTTGAGAATGTACCTTCAACTTGTCTTTGTTGTGGCAAAATCCGAATAGCGAGAATAAAGATAGAATTTAGGGCTAGCGTTTCTCTTTCTATCTTTTTATTTTCAAGTTTAAGATTCGAATTGCATCGAATATAATGTAACAAAAATCTTGTAATCATTTTTAATTATTATTAATGAAAGTCTCTAATAGGGCCTCGCTTACTATTTAAAAAAAAAATCTTTGTTGTGTTTATACTATATTTATTGTAAATTTTTGACACAACTGACAACTATAATACTTTTTTTTTACTAAATTAGTATTATGTTGTGCAATAATACTAATTTTTATTATATTTCAATCTTAGTATTATTATTATCTAAATGATGGTTTAAATTAAATTTTTTTTTTGAATGGGAGCTTGAGGTGATATTATAGAAATTTCACGCAGGTTTAAATTAATTTTATAATAATATTATAGAAATTTCACGCAATCGCGCGAATGATTTGCTAGTGTATGATATTTCACACAAAGTTTTAGATACCCAACCCCTAAATAACCACCAAGTTTATGGTCAAAATGATTAACCACCTTAAATGGTCATTAATTTTAATTTTGTTTCTTTTTTAATAATTATCTAATAGAATAATCATATATAATTAAAATTTCAATAATCATTAATTTATAATAATCACTCATTTCAATGACCACATATGTTTAAAAAATTAGTAATATCAAAACTTGGGTTTGATTCTAGGGATTGAGTATTTTTCTCTTTACACAATACACGATCTATGAAATATCACGTTAATTCTCCGACTTCTTGTGAGTGGACCAGCATAAAATATTTGATTCATAGTTCTTTTGGCCCAACAACATCACCAAACAGGCCCTTTGTAATCTTACCTTTTTTTCAATGTTCTTTGAATATATATTTTTTTTTTCAATGGCCCCATTCTAAAATTTCTACTAAACTGTACTGTTTCTATATGACAACTTATTTGGAACTTAAATTTCGGCCTGCTGTTAGGGGACCGAAGTGCAGAAAATTGTCTTCTTTTGCCTTTTTTTCCCCAAGTTTTTATTATAAATTAATTTTCTTAATTATATTTCTATCGTCTGTTTTTCTTGTGTTTAGTTTGAATCGTCAAAACACCAATCGCATTAAACTTAGATTGGCAAATGCACAATCCATCAAGAATGATTTTATTTTGGGCACATAAATTTGGTCCAAATGATATTCATATCATTTGTGTATACTAACACTCATTAGCACTTACGATGCACATCTTTTATTTAATGATCGAAAATTACAAGTTTTATGGGAAATTTATTGTGCAAATTTGAGTTGAATAAAATTAAAGTTTATTGTGCAATTTGAGTTTGATCAAATTTGTGCTTATCAATTGATATGATCAAATCTGTACGCTAAGACCAACCTCTGTTTTTATATTCTGTTTTATCAAATTAGGACCGGTTCATATCTGTATGAAGCGTGATAAAAAGAACAGTGCAAAAGATTCACACGAATGGATTTTCTTGACTTTTTTGGCATATAACAAGATCAAATCAGCATCATTCTGTTTGAAAGTTAAGGAATTTTACTTTCTAGAAGCTTATATGACACAGCATATAAGGTCTAAATTTCAACCTTAATCCACTACTTTTTCTAATGAACTAATTTTCTTACTTCCATTTTCCTACCACTACTCTTCTTTCATTTTCCTACCACTATTTTTCTCGTCTTCAGTTTGAACTGTCTCGACATCATCTTAAATGAGCATTCAAGTAAAATAATTAATCATCTTAAATGAGCATTCAAGTAAAATAATTAATTGAATTAAAGAAACTTCTTTTTGCAAAACAAAAAATAACGCAAGTAGTATACAATGCAAATGGTCAATCTAGTTGCGTAGTATCTTAATTGAGATAGCAGAGGTTGTAGGTTCAAAGTCAAAATGCCTCAATTCAAGTAATGTATTTTCTCTTAATTTATTTATAATATATTCCTTACTTGAGGAACTTAAAAAATATATATTTAATCACTGGTTAATTAGTTACAAAATAAATACTCTCTTGTCCATTTTTCGTATCAATTACTTTTCTTATATTCATATCACTATTTTTCTTGCATACAATTTGAATGGCCTAGATCAAAATCATCTTAAAGAAGCAATCAACTAAAAATAATAAAATGAATTAAAAAAATCTTTTTTGTTAACAAAATATAATGAACTAATAAAGAATATATTAATCAATGATTAATTACAAAATATATGCATTTTTCCCCGTCTCAAACCATCATCATAACTCTAAACTCATCAAAACTTATCACCCCATCTCCATTCAAATCAAACCTACAAATCACAGCTCTACACTCATCCAAATCAATTGGCTCGCCAAGCCGTTTCAACATCCGATTTAAACTAATCGGCGTGATGCATCCTTCTCCTTCCATTTCGTACATCCCAAAAGCCTTCTTCAAAGCCCTCATTCTCTCTTCTTCTCCCTCTTCGACATGAACTAATCGCATGAATTCCTCTTCATTTAACAAACCATCACCATCTGAGTCGACTGACGCAACGAGCAACTCAGCTTCTTCTTCAGAGATGCTTTCGCCTGTCGCTGATGTCATGCACAGCCTTAGTTCTGATGAGGAAATCTTACCGTCGCTGTTTCTATCAAAGGAGCGAAATATGCGATCAAATTCGATATATGTGGATGTGGATGTTTCAATGCTCATTTCTTGTAGAGTTTTCATTCTTTTTGTTGGTGTTCTCTACTTTTAGGGAAGATATGTAGAAAATTAATAGATGAAGTTTTGATCTTTGTTCTTTTAACTTTTGGGGAGTTTTAGATTGTAATTAATTTGGATGATGTTGTATATATATGGAGAGAAAGAGGCAGATATATATGGAGTTTTAGATAGGAAAGAGATGAGAAAGTTCCAGTGGCGCGTCTGAACCGTTTGGAAAGGGTTGTACTTAATTACTTCTCTTAGAGTTATTGTTCATATCTCCCAATTATACTTTTGTTGTATATACTTTGCTAACAAGTAACAAATATAATGATATTTGAAGAGTTATTTGTCTTACTTTTGATGAATTAATCCTTGTTTTCTATTTCAGTTGAAATTAAAATTTATTAATACTTTATTTTAATTTTATTAATACTTTATTTAGTCTCGCATCAAAGTAGATAATTCTCTTCTTTTTTCACAAAACTTAAACTCGATTCTTGTAGTGCAGTATTATATTATATCAAACAATAATAAAATTGAGAATATAAATAAAACCTAATTAGATAAAGAATATGAAAATTTACAATTATTCTATAATAGAGTAGTAATGTAATAGGTTAATTAAAAAAAATGATTAAGACTTAGACTCTAGACTAATTAATGGTTAGATTTAATCTAACGATTAGTTCATGAGCGATTAAAATTAACTCATTGTATTATAAATAATACTATTGTAATGTAATTCTCACAATTCAAGTAATATAGTTCATTTCTCTCTTCCCCCTTTCTCTATCTTAACATTTTATTTTTTTTCTACTTACAAAGAAAGATATGTACACAAAAATTTAGACTTTGACCAAAATTAATAGAGAATAATTTAATACAAATACGCAAATAAAATATTCTATGAAGATCAACTCATAGTCCTATTATAATATACAATTAAATCATAACTAAATATAATATCTCTTAAAGATCTCATGTGTATATTTAAACATTTTTTGAAAGAAGATGAACATAACTAAAATATATATCTTGTGCATATTTTTTTTTGAGACTTACTTGAGGATCTTACTTGTGCATATTATTACTTTTAAGCTATGATCAGTTGTTATAAATCTCAGAACTTAAGTAATCAACATAATATTATCACCAATCTTTTTCATGATGATATGTAAACAATTTTATAAGAGATAATTATTTGGAGATTCATAACAAAACCTCTTAATTTTTTTCCATGTAAGTTTTTCTCACTAGGCTGCTATTAAATATATGGTCAAAGTCTAACCACGTACAATAGGTTTATTCTCCGAAATTACCACACAATTTTTCAAATGATATCTTTTGACCTCTAAAACTTTTCGAGTTGATTGAATAAGACAACAAGTTGACCTAAAACTCAGAAGACATTTTTTTTTTTTTGCAAGAGCCGCGTAGGTAACAGAGATTGAGAGACGTCATTGCTAATTGCTAGTTACTGTACTATATGTTGAAGTTTAACTTTACGTCAATTTTTTTAAAGTTTAAAATACTACGTGAAATATTATTAAAAGAGAAATTTGAAAATGTGACGGGTGTTAGTATGCCCAAAACGCAACGATATAGTATCTTTTCTTTTTTCAATATACTTTTTATTTTCAATATATTATTTTCATTATTTTACATATATACTATTTATTATCTATAAAAAAAATTATATATTATTTATTTAATTTTATATATTATATATACATCTATGTAATTTTTTTTACTTACCATCCATACAGTTAACATTTGGTGTGGTCTATATATAATTGTGTCCACATGTTTTAGCACAGCTTTTCAGTTGTATGTACTAGTAATTATAATTAGAAATTTCATCAAAAAAGTGGCTGTAGTTTAGTGGTTAGAATTCTACGTTGTGGCCGTAGAGACCTGGGCTCGAATCCCAGCAGCCACAATTTTTTTTATTGTTGGTTTGTTTTTGTATTCCATTGCAGTCCTTATTATAATCCGAACTTCTATTGGGCCAACAAAAATAAGGCCCAACTTTATAATTCTGTACTAATCTATTTATATACTCTGTTTATTTCGACTTTTTTTTTTGATACCATTATTTCCCAAAATAAATCAATACTTGTCACTGTTTTGAAAATAATGTGGTAACTACCATTTCTGCCACTATTAGTGGCGGAACAACCTCTGTTCTGCCACTAGTAGTGGCGGAACAGATAGATTTTCAGTTCTGCAAAAAACGGTCCATTTGACACACTAAACGTGGTTAATTAGTATTAAAAATCTTGTTCCGCCACTAGTAGTGGCGGAACATGTTAAAATATTTCTTTACCCCCACTTAAAGATTAACATGGCTCATGAATGAGAAATTAACCTAAAAATTGAAGAATTACTATGTTCCGTCACTATTAGTGGCGGAACAGGTGCATATTTCACCTGTTCCGCCACTAATAGTGGCGGAACATAGTAATTCTTCAATTTTTAGGCTAATTGCCCATTCATGAGCCATGTTAATCTTTAAATGAGGGTAAAGAAATATTTTAACATGTTTCGCCACTACTAGTGGCGGAACAAGATTTTTAATACTAATTAACCACGTTTAGTGCGTCAAATGGACCGTTTTTGGCAGAACTGAAAATCTATCTGTTCCACCACTACTAGTGGCGGAACAAAGGTTGTTCCGCCACTAATAGTGCATGAAATGGTAGCTACCACATTATTTTCAAAACAAATGCAAAGATTGATTTATTTTGGGAAATAATGGTATTCAAAAAAAAAATTCGTTTATTTCATCCATTTATATTCTTTTTTTTTTTTTAGGATTAAAAAGTACTGAACTGATAAAAGACCTTTCAAGATATTATGATTGCTTAAGGATTTCATTTTCATTTCAATAAATCGATAAGAACCTACTCTCATGACAGTATGATTGCTTAAGGATTTCATTTTCATTTCAATGAAACCATAAAAACCCACCAATTAGAATCTGACATATTGCGTGAATCGTGATATGGTTTCACATCAATCAGTCTATTATTCTGAATCCTGCCGCAATTAATTACGTGCAGTTATTCGCATTAAGGTAATCACAAATCAATCCTTTTCTTGAGAGGTAATTTTGAAAGATCACATCCATCCTTAGTTTTCTCTCACATGTCTAATCTGTAACCACAAACTGCAAATAATGTGATACTAGACACTTGAGTAAAGTTGGAAGGACATAGTGAAGGTAATTTGAGGGTATTTGCATTTATTTTTATTTTTCCTTTGAAATTTGAAAGAGAAGGGTGGTTGTAACATGCATTCCCTAAATGATTTGATATTATGATGAAATATAGAGACTTCATAACTTAATTTGGGGCTATTTTGGCCTCATTTGGCTACAAATTGAGTAAGACACCTCACCTTAATGCCTCCTTTTCTTTCCATATTTTACAAATCTTTAACTTATTTTTTGGAAATCTTATAATATACACATCAGCTTTGATCAATTTCTTCCAATTTCCTAAATTATGCCAAATTATGAAACAATCCGAATTATCAGCTTGTCACATTCTAATTTCTAGAAATTTGTATGTCGAAATAACAGTGACCTACATAGTGAATATGACATTGAAGCGTACTTATTCAAAACTATATGTCATCATATTGACTTATAACTATATGATATGCCATCACTTTAGCTAATAATACACATTATTCAATATAGCCCATCTAGAACTAGTCTCTTCACATTATATTATTAAAATATAGTGTGGATATATATATGAAAAACAAGAAAATTGCAAGTAGGCCAAATTATTTGAAGTCTATCCAATCCAAATTTTTTGATTACAAAAAGGAGTTTTGACTTGTGAACGTAATTTAGAGGAGTCGACAACTTGTCTTTCAGAAAAGACATCCTGACATCTTATAATTCAAATTGATTCACATCACTATGGTTTTTTTATGTTCATAATTTGATTGGTGCAAAACAAAATATTTTATCCATGCCATTTGGAGCTATTTTGAGTTTTAAATAGGTTCTGATCAACTGGGCCACAAGCAAATTTTATTTTTTATTAAATCACGAACAAACATTTATTTATCTTATAGAGGTTGAGTGTTATTCATGAATTAGGTGCAGACTATGTAGAATTTGTTGTTAATTAAGAGGGGTTTGCATCAAGGAGATCGTACTTCGCCCCTAGTTTTTATCTTTGTAATGAATGTTTTCACAAAAGTATTCTCACTCGCAAACTCAAATGGGTTCGTCAGACCGCCATTTCAAATCACAAGAAATTGCATTATGTTCGCGGATGACCTTATGATTTTCTTCAAGCCGAACCACAATAATATTGCGATGACGACAAAAGTTTTATTAAATCCAATCGGTCAATTTACCGGTCTCAACATAAATTACCAAAAATCATTCCTTGAACCACTGGCCATCGATGGAATGAACATAAACACAATTATCGATACGCTCGGTTGCCAACTGAGCCAGTTGCCTCTTACCTATTTGGGGCTGCCATTAAATTTCCAAAACATTCCAAAAGCCTCTTTCATGCCGCTAATAGAATCTTTACAAAAAATAATAGTCAATTGGAAGGGGAATCTTTTGAGTATGGCCGGTAGATTGGTGCTATTGAATTCAGCTTTTCTCGGTAAAGTTGTTTATTTTATGTCGGTAATTAAATTGCCCAAATGGTTGGTTTTAAAAATTGAGAGATTGCAACGTGATTTTCTCTGGCAAGGAAATGGAACTGAGAGAAGAGGACTTAGATTATTAAATTGGGAGGCAACTTGTTTACCGCGACAATTTGGAGGATTGGGTATTAAGGAAATCTCAACTTTCAATGACGCGCTTATGAGTAAATGGCTGTGGAAAGGGCAGTCAGCACAAAACTCGCTTTTGAAAGAATTATGCCAGGTGTTTTATCAACCTTTTTGTGGGCTAATGGATGGGTCCGTTCAGACAAGAAAATCAACCTGGGTTATGGCGGCCGTGAAAAACGCGTCGCTATTTATATCGGCAGTGAGATTTGAACTTGGCAATGGAGAGACAATCTCATTTTGGTTCTATAATTGGAGGGCAATATGTCCACAATTTCCACAACTCAATTTAACGGGATAATCAAAAATTTGCCGGTAATACAAGATAATAATGTGGACAATATATACTGGAATCTACCCGGTAATAGAATATTATCAACGAAATCGGTTTCCAAACGTTTAACTTTGCACCGGGGGGGGGGGGGGGGGGGGATAATTTGGAATTGGACATATATCTGGAAATTCAAATTGCCACCAAAGTTAAAGATATTTTTATGGAAATGAGAAAAACGGATTGTACCGACACATGATCTTTTAAAGAAGAGATGATGGTTTATTCCGAGCATGTGTGTTTTATGCCGTCGCATTGTTAGTTTTCGAGACAAGCTTGAGACATTTGGATTCAGAGAGGACTGCTAGATGAAAGGGTTACCTATGAAAATATGCCACATGACAGGAGTCTTAAAGGAACTTCAGTTTTGCCTCCTTTTTGAAATTTGGAAGAAACGTTTCAACCGGCTGTTCCGAGACGAGAAAAGTTCCTCTCTGATGGTTATGGAGAAGGCTAAGGCAGAGTTTAGTTTATGGAAAAATAAGCTTAATGAGAGTTGATGCTTTCATCTTGTTCTATTTTATATGTTTCTTTTTTTTTCTTTCTTTTTTTCAGTTCTTTTCAGCTTTAAGTGCGAGTTAAGAATAGACACCTCACCCATTTTTGTACCGTCACTTGAAAATTTGTATTTGAACTATTTATTAAAAAATGGAATGAATGACCTAAGAGTGTGGGTTAACTCAACTCGGGCAAAATCCTTTGAAAAAAAAAATTAATAATGATAAATTACATGAATTATGAAATCATGATTTCATAATTCAGCTAATTTATCACATCATTAATTAATTAACATTAGGTTTGAGTTTGATGCAAGAAGACGTAATAAATTAACATTATTATGTCAGGCACAGAACTTGACTCGATTTACTGGGGGGGGTCAAAAAAAACTCTTCACTGATTAATAATGTACAAAAATCTTGGAGCCCAAATATATAGAAATACATATATCTCAAAAATAAATTTTACTAAAGCACTACTGATATATACTCCTCAATCAAATGCCCCCCCCTCTATTAAGTTTTGTCCCTGATTATGTGTATTATTTCTATGGACAAAACTAAAAGAAAAAAGAGCTAGTTATAAATGGGCAAATAATGATATAAATTATCTAAATTATGGGAGATTTTATTTATTACATATTATTTTTGTTCTTTATTTTTCGAAAATTCTTATCTTGCATTAGAATTTGGAATGTGATTTTATTTTTCATTTTTTGAAGAAATGTTTTGAAATTTCATAAAATTGACAGCATTTCAAACTTCCTTTTCAATTTTTTTTTCTTTTTAGCATTTATTTGATGTAGAGTTGTGGTTGCAACTGTTTGCTTTAATCTCTTGAGAAAGAATAAAAACAACCAAATAGGAGCCAACAGACGAGAATAATGTCCTATATTTGTGGGTCCTAAATATCCTATAAAAAGAGAAAAATTATACATTGATAAACATGACCTTTACAAATCCAAATCCTCTTTCTTTCTTTCCTTCATTTTTCTTTCATCTTTATCTTTCTTCTGTTTTTGAAAAAAAATCTTACTCTCTCAATCAAATCTCTCTTCATCAACTTATTCCCTCTTTATTCTTCTAAAACTCTCTTGGATCAACAAAAATGCTCGTAGGAGATGGCGAATCGGTCCAATCAAATCTTTCTTCTTTCTCTCCTTTATTATTCCTCAAATCTTTTACGCACCAAATATCCGCTGAAAAAGATAAATCTCTTCGATGCGGTATACAAAACCTAATTTCATCTTCTCCCCCTACTTCCGTAACAATAATCTTATAACCCTTTTGTTTGACTGCCAAGTTGCGGACATGCATACAGAGTGCCTGCATCAGCATCTCTGCTTTCGGTCCCTTAGTATATGCACCATATATGATATAAAACCGAAAGAATGAGAAAATATTCGGAACTCCTACGCCCTTAAAACAAGGAAATAATTTCTCAAAATAGTTCAAGAACCTTGCCCTAAACAAGCAAGAAAATGGAGGTCTCCCTACCCGAACTTTGTAAGGGCAATTCCAAACGCTTAGAACAGCCCAACTCGATGCGTCCAACCATGACTCGCCACGTGGACATGCAACCCACGTGCCCAAACTTAACTTGTTCGCAAGAACTTGGTCTATATCTTGTGGGAAAAACTCGAAGGAACTCATACGCATTCTATAAATCGATTCCGCTTGAGAAACTTCCAACCTTTTGATCGCCACATTTGGGTCTATTTTTCCCAAATGGTGCCCCACAGGATTCACTAAAATTGTTGGGGTTCTGAATTTGGTGTAACCTAGTTTGTATGTGAAGAGCTTGATTGAAGCCTCGTTCTTCTTTTCAGTCGCCATGTATGCATAATCTACTTGGTTCGTACAAAACCATTGTTCCATTTCTAGTACGAGTTGTGAACCAATACCTTTCCGGCGATATTTCGTTGGAACCCTAAGTCCAAGAATATACCCTAATTTTGCCTGGCCGTCTGGCGATGACCCATTCACAGTTGTGATCTTGATTGAACCGCATATTACACCGACCAGTTCGTCGCCCAATTCGGCGACCTATGTAAACAAGAATAGAATTTATAACTTGTATAAAATTTAGTGAATCTTTTAATTTATTTAATGGGGGTGTATTTGGTTACAAAAAATCAAACAAAAATAACACCTAGCGAGTTCTTTCACATGAAAGTAATTAAAATAAATCTATCTATGAGGACAAATTTTAATGATCATTTTTATTCTTTGTGTGAGAGAGAAGGAGAAGAGAGAAGAGAGATGAGGGTAGAGAGAGATTACGAATAAACGATGAAGAGGAGTGTTGCGAATCCTACAGAGAGGGTCACCTAAAGAGTCTATAACCAGAATTGGCCTCTTTTTAGAACCAACTTCACAATTTCTCTCCAAGTCTAAAACTCTTTCAAAATCTATCTCCTTGTCGAACACCCTAATTGTCACAACACACTCCTTCAATGCATCTATCTCTCCCCCTTCTTTCCCCATAATAACAATATCTCTAGCTAACTTTGCACTTTGGTCCCTCCTAGTTTCATTATTGAGACTTAAGAATCAATTTGGTGGTTGGTTTCGGTTTGGATTGGTATTTATAGAGGAAAGACAAGCCCAATCATTTCTGAAATTGACATAAAATACTAAAGGATGTTTTCTTGTTGTTCTTGTTTTCCTTCTGACTGTGATAGCTTATTTGGGGCCCAAATTAATACCGGGTTTAGAATCTAATTATTTTTGCGATCCCACTTAAAGTTATATAATATAAAAACGCATGTAAAGGCCTGCACCAGTTCATTTGATGATCTATATTAACTCTTTAAGTTCAGATCCAAATTATCATAATTAGGTTAACATGAACATGGTTCTTTTACATATGGTATTATCATTCGAGTACACTTCATGCAACAAATAAAAACTGTTTAAATGGACTGGGTGTATTATGGAGCAAGCCAACGAAACCACCCACCGTCAAATTTGGGCGTGCTCTTATTGGTTCGTTATTCCATTCTTTTCTCTATTATTTTATGTGAGATTCTTCTTCAAAAGGCAAAATGAGGCCTTCTTTGTCATGATATATATCGCTTTCAGAACAATCACTTAATAAAAACAAATAAGATTAGAACTTTAGAGGTTCCCCCTATATAAAGCTACTCATTTTTATGGATGCCCTACATTTTATTCTATTCCTTCCATTTGTTAGAAAGTTCAAGCCACTTTTAAGATCATAACCCAAATAATACCTCTTATTTCATTTTAGTATTTCTATTTCATGCAAAATACAAGAGATACATTTTAATTAAAAGTACATACTTTTCAGGAGATAAAAAGGAATTATATTATCTTGTTTATGTGTTTGCATATCACTCAAGACGTCATTTTCATTTTTTTCTCTATTAAAATTTGCACCAAACTCTTATATTATTTGTTGGTTACCTCGTTCATCTTATTAATCTGTTAATTCATCTCCAGACTCATCACCAAAACTTGAGATGGATACATCTTTAAAAACCTTCATTCAACCAAACAAAAATAACAATTTACTAAATACCATAAGAATGAAGATAAATAATTAAATAAATATATAAATTTGAGAAGATAAATTCTATATATAACATAAAGTCAAGTCCAATAATATAAATGTTTATAGTTATGCTGAAAAAACTCTTATCTTATTTTAATTTCATGACACGTGATTATGTTTCATGTTCGAGTAAATGGAGGAAAATGTTTTGAGATAACCGGAGAGAAGAGACAGAAGTGGATTAAATATCATTTTCCATTTTAGTTGGCTCTCTGATGAAGTACACGTGTAAGGTTCTAGCGTTGACTGCCAGCCCTTGCATGACATGTGGTGTACTTTGTTGGCACACTTAATTACATATATGGAAAATTATAGTTTTCCCCTTATTTTTTCCCAATATCTTGATAACGTGACATGAGATGATAAATCTAATACAATATGTAATAAACAAAAGTAAATTTATTATGATGGTGAATGTAATACAACATGTGTTAAATTTAAAGTCCGTTTTTTTATATATAATCACAAATTTATCATGAGTTGGTATGAGACGATGAATCTAATATAATATGTGGTAAACTTAAAATTCATTTTTATATAGAGAGACCACAAATTTATTATGAGTTGACATGAGATAAACCTAATATAACATGTGGTAAACTTAAATCTCATTTTTTATATGGAGATCATAAATTTATTTTTATGTTTATTAGCAGTTTATTAAATACAAATTGTCACGTCATCAAGGGAATAGAGGGAATAATAGGGGAAAGGCTATCATCACTCTTACATATATTTCAAATTATTTTATTTAAAGATTATGATCTCAAAAGTTGTATGATATATAAACTGTGAAGTGGAAGTGTATATATATATATATATATATATATATATATATATATATATATATATATATATATATATATGAATGGAGATGCTAAAAAACATACGTATGCTCGAACATACGTTTTTTTAAAATACCCGTAAAGTGGTTATAAAAAGTAAAAATTCAAATTTCAACCGTATGGATGTAATATATATGTTATGAATATATTTGTGGATTAATTTTCACAGGAATCAGAATAATATATCATTGTCATCATATATCATCAAACTATTATTCCGATATATGTTTTGAATAGTGCTACATATTCTGATTCCTGTGAAAATTAATCCACAACATATTCATACCATATATATTACATCCGTACGATTGAAATTTTTATTTTTATTTTTTTAATACGTATTTTGGGTGTGGCTAAAACACGTATGTTGTGCATACGTATGTTTTTTAGCCACACCCATATATGAATATATATAACATTTTTAAATTGTTGGCGCATCAAATTCGAACATGCCACTAGACTATGTTAAGTGAGAGAATAAATAAAAGTACAGATCATTTTAAAAATTATCTCTAGTGACCAAATTAACTGTATACAAATGCATCATATAATATTGACAGAATATTCGATTTGTAAATCTTACTTGCAAGCGTCATTTGCAAAAAAAATCATTTTAAAGGGGCATATATCATAAGCAATTACATAATTAACAGACCTTTTCATTATTCAGCTTAGATGATATTATTTTTTTTTTTCTAATAGTTGAGATTATAATTAACTAAAGTGATTTATATATTGTGATCGTTGATCCATTTATAAATCATGCATTTGAGGTAATTCATTGCTTGATTTATGAATTTTGAAATTCATGAATTTGAAATTCATGAAATGTCAAGTCCCAATATTTAAGTATTTTCAATATTTTTCTCAAATTTGTATCAAAAAATACAGTCTTTCTCCCAAAATTTATCAAATCAATCAACTAGATGAATAAACAAATATATTATATGTGGACTTCAAAATCTCATGTACTTGAAAGTCTCCCCAATCAAATACGCCCTATTTTTTTTATTGTGCATCTAATACAAAACATTGTTTAGTGATACTAATTAAGATAATATCCATTATACTTGATAAATGATAAATGAATAAATATTTCAAAATGATGCACACTACGCATATCTTAATACTATGGATTTTTATTATTGCTTTTTTTATGGGTCTCAAAAGTTCTAGATGGGATGGATTTGTTAGTTAGGAAAGTTTAAACAAGTGAAATATTATTCTATTAGTTATATTTAATTATGTACCTCTACTAATTATTTAACTTCATGCCAACTTTGGAAGCTAATCTAATCAATGTCATCATTTTGCCAAAAAAAAAAAAAACAATTACACCATTTTGTGGAATGGGGCTTGGGACAGAAAAGTTGTCCCATCATCCCCTCAACCGTCCGATCTGATCAGATTGATATCCTCTCTGATTAAACATAACTATCAGTTAACTCTCCGTTAGGCAAAAATATGCACATGCACGGCTCCTCCTCCTCCTCCTCCTCCTCCTTCTTCTTCTTCTAGTATGGAATGACCAGTCAGTCACCTCCTCCTCAAGAGATCAACGGGCTCTTCTGACCGGTTTAGCTCTGTCTTGAGAGATCGTTGCGCTTCTTGGCTGGTCGGCTCCGTCTCGAGAGATCCGGCATGCTTCTATGACGGTTAGCTTCGCCTAACTCAATCTCAGTGTTCTTCGACTCCTGCTTCACCACTTGCATATATTCAATCATTAATCCAACGATTTTATTTTCTGAAATTGACCAAGTCAAAATTGAGAAAAAACGTATATCTAAACCAAAAATCAATGATCTCAAAAGTGATCATTGTAAATATTTCTTAACTAATTGAACCAAACAATGTTACTTCAGAATTCAAACTTAAATCCTGCAAAATTTAAATCCTTTCAATAAATCTTCTCAATACCCATGTGCACAAAGCCGCATAGTTTGTTAGAATGCAAACTAGAATGCAAAACTACACAAGTGAACAAACAATAAATTAATAGAAAATAACAAATAAAATAAATCCAACTTGAATATGAATAAAACAAACAATTTAGATTCATCCAACTAGATCGAAATTCAACAATTGAAACCTAACTTCACCCAATTAGTTTATTCAATCATAGAGGGATAGACAGAAGAATTAAACGGATGGGATGGTTAACTTGATCGGACGGTTGAGAGGGTGTTGGGAAATCTTTTTAAGTTTCACAATTATTTTTAAAGAAATTTGACTTTGTCAAGATTTAAACTCAGAATCTTTAGGTTTGTGGGGGTAATACCTAACCAATTATATTAGAGGAGCTTTGGATTTATAGTTAAATCTTTATTTATTAAGATAGCATTTATTTATTAAGATAGCACATAAATTATCTACTCGTAATTAAGCAAAGAAAAATATCAACGACTGTTAATAGTATAAAAAAAAAATTAATAATTGAATAAATATTAAATTCTTATATTGGGCACTAGCATTGCATCTAGGTGACTAGGTCCTAATTAAGTGGAACTAAATTAGGTAATTGTCAAGTATTGGATGAAAAAGATTGCATTATATTATGATATGGTAGTTAGAGTAGAAATTAGGATGTGATGTTAATTGTATATATTATTTTTTGCACGCTCAACTCTATCATTAGAAATATATTTTTCTTTCCAAAGTATATCTATTAATATATTTAAGGAAATTTTCCACTAATATACCAGTTAAGTTTTGAAATGACAAAAACATACAAGCTCAATAGAAAATGTCTAGAATGACATATTCGGTTTCTCAAACACCGAGAATTATAAAAGGTGGGCACCCATTCTAATTTTTTTCTCCATTATGGCATTATATGGTGCATGAATAGTAAAGAAGTTGAAAATTTCTCTTTGCTCCCTACAAAATAAGATATTTGTTAAATTTACTATAAAAACGTCACTCCACTTATAAATATATGTATAAATATTGAAACATTAATAGCAAAAAGTCTGATACTTTTTAATGCATACTATCTTGAACAAAAAAAAAAATTCTTTTTTGACATATTTCTAACAAATATATTATGATGGGATTTGAAATATCGTGACACACTGTAGCACGTTCAAATCACGACGACAGTATATATATAGTTAATATACAATGTAAAAATTGAAAAAATAATATATATAATTCATTTTTATAAATATTTTATATGTAAATAGTGAGAATAGTATATAAAAAACAGATAGAATATTAAAAAATGATAAAATAATATATACGAATTTCAAAAATAAATAATAATTAAAAAAATACGTATAAAATAGTTAAAATGATATATAGAAAATATGTATAAAATAGTTAAAATGATATATATACAGTCCGTTGTGATTTGAGCGTGCTACAGTACCGTCTTGATATCACATTTCCTTGTTATGATTTAAACAAGAAAAAATTGTGTGTGAAACAAATTCTAATAATTTCTATTTAAAATATCTGAAACAAATGTATTATTGTGTTTCAAATAGTATGAACAAAAATAGAATCATATTTTTCTCCTTAATTTTAAATTTTATGAATATAAAAGCATTTTTATAGTATTTTTCTCAAATATATTCTTCTTTTATAGGGACCAAAGTAAAAATTTCTATCTTTTGAATATTGTTTGCACCGTATAGTGAAGAAGGAAATAAAGACGGGACCCACCTTTTATAACTCTCGGTGTTTAAGAGACCGAATAAGTCATTCTAGGCATTTTTTTTGAGCTTGTATATTTTTTTCATCCCAAAACTCAATTTGTATATAAGTGAAAAATTTATTTTTATTTATATAAACTAGCAAAATCCTCACGTTTTGCGCACAATGTTAGAACTCTTATCATATTTTATATATTATATAAAATGGTAGTTACTACAATTTATTATAAACTTTATATGAAAACACCACAAACAAATCACAGTCCAACTGCAAAACTTGATTACAATTTAGAAAATCAAATATCGAATTTAACTGAAATATTTATCAAGTAGACATATATATGATATATTGAATTTAACCGAAATACTTATCAAGTAAACATATACATGATATCTCAAAAATTTAATTAATCTTGCTTGGCTATATGACATGAATAGATCCATTAAAAAATTATATTGTATGTACATGACATAAGAGAGAGGGAAGAAAGTATCTAGATGCTCATGCTAGATTTTGGTACATGACTGAGTTATCGCATCCATACTTAATGAAAGCTAGGTCATTTTCATTTATCATTAGTTATTGAATTTGAGCCCCCGATAAGATAAACTAAACTCAAATCAAATAGAACTCAAATCAATCATATCAATCACCACTAGAATAGTGTACTGGTTTGGTATTAACATCACATTTTTATATATGAGGCTTTCTGATCTCGCATCTAGCATGATTGATTTAAAATTTAGAGAGGGCATATGAGTTGAGAATGAACCATGTGATCGCATGTAATTATCTCTCAATTGTGTTAGAAAGTTTGAGAAAATATTTTTCTTTATTTTTTATCTTTCTATCTGTTTTTTTTTTTTTTTTTTGCTTATTTCAATTAAGTTCAGTGGCAAATTTTAATAGAAACTAAGAGTGCAACAACCCCCTTAAATTTTGAAATAATAGTATATATGTGAGTTATACTATTGTAGTTGCATAGAATTATAAAATATGTATACACATGCATACAACCTAGATTTTTTGTGTATTTTTTATAACCCCCCCCTAAATTTTTGGTCAAAATCTGCTACTGAATTTAAGTTTATCATATTTTTGTTTTTCATTTTTTTTTATCTTTCATGCTTAGAACGCAATTGATAAGCAATATGAGTATCTCGCGCAAAGCGTGAGCTTCCCCTTGTTTCCTATATATAATCCTTAATCCCTTTATCTACAAGACTTTCACCAAAATTAGCCATATCAGTCTCTTTTTTCTTAGCCTTCTGATAATGAATGTATGATCAAGATTTAAGTAGAATTGTGTACAAAAAGTAGATCTATAGTCCAAGATTAAATTTCAAGTTTTTAACATATGAACAGCTAAACTATTTTACATAAAGCCCTCCATGGAAATATTTTATTTCATACTAACTAAAAATGAAACTTTGACACTTATAAATCGATAAAGTCTTTCAACTTTCAGTTTTGACATTTTTTTAATTTACTATGTTTCGTTATTTTAAACTTGGTTATTTTTTTGTATCTTAAAAAAAAACTTGGTTGTAAAAGTCTAGTATATTAACTGAGTCAGCCCAACCTTCAGGCCCACACTATATTGTCCTGAAAAAAACTTAAGTTTAGTTGGTGGTAGTAGTTAATGCACTAGATTATTTAAGTAACACAAATTCAAATTCACAAGTGAAGATGTGACTAATCAACTAACCCCTTTGTTCTAAGATGTTACAAACTCCCCCACTTAAATTCTGACATTCTCATCATAACTCACAGATGGTCAGCCGCATCCTAGTACACATCCGTGCGCACCTTAGAGCCATGCGATAATACTTCAGGTCTCTTTCAACCAATAAATATATGTATGCATTTGGCCGCATGATAGTACTCTCAGTATCGAATGTTCAGATACCATATGTAAGAGCCTAGTACATTAACTGGTTCAACCCAATCTTCAGATCCACACTATATTTTTATGAAAAAGACTTAATCTTCATTGGTACTAGTAGTTAATGTATTAACATATTTAAGTAACACAAATTCACAATCACCAGTAAATATGTGACTAATCAACTAGCTCTCTTTCGTTCCGGGGTGTTATATTGGTTATTTTTTTGAGTCTCATGTTCATTGCAAATAACGCTAGCTAATTACATTGTCATTATCATTGGATGAGTGTGTCTATTGCTTTCTACTTGTTCATCACATTCAAGTAATTAAGTGAGTTCACCAAACCATGCAAATCAAATATTATAATTTGCAGTAAGGCCTATTAATTATTTTAGCTTACTTGCATTATTTGGTTCTTCTGATCATGCTGCTTGTGTAGCTTTTTGTGCTATTATGGTAAAATAGAATAAAGGGAAACTTAGTGAAATGAAATACTTCAAAATTATATCACAAGTGCATATATACATATGTATGTATATCTGAAATAAATTGAAAATTAGTGATAAATGTTGTATTTTTCGAGAAAAAAGTAAGGAGATAAACCATCATTTTATTAAAAAAAGTATATCAAAAATGCATTTACGTATGTTATAATTTAAAGAAATTATATAATAAGAGAAATGAAATACTTTAAAAAAAAGTATATCATAAGTGCATATACATATGTTAGGAGTCATTGACCTAAGATAATCAAAAGTTAGGAGACAAGCCAAATATAATTTAATCACAAGCTAATAAGACATGCAATTAGCATTAATTATATATAGTATCAATGCATTAACTTGTGTTAATCATACAAACAAGCATTAAAAAATAGACACGTAGCAACATTTATCTAATATTTATCTGCCCTTTCTGAAAACACAGATCTTACCAGATGGATTCTACTTTTTAGAATATTAATGCATGTCAACAAGTAAACTATTAAATAAAGCATGAGGAAGTTTTTAATTTCCACTTTGGTTTCCTTTTCTTTTGGGTTTATATACACATCCCCCCACCATCCCCCCAATCCACCGTTTACCACTGGTAAATGGGGCCCACTTATTTTGAATATAAGTGGGGCCCGTTTACCAGTGGTAAACGGTGAGTTAGAGGGATGGTGAACGGAGAACATATATACTTTTTCTTTTCTTTTTTGGCATTTTATTTTTGTACGAATCATATGACAAATCATAATTAGTTCGATCATGCCGCGTTGTTATTTATCCTAGAAAAAATTATCTTAAATTAGCCATATAATAATATACATTATTCTTTTTAAATTTTAAGTGTCAATATATATGTTGAAAATTTTAGCGTGTCGGGTTTAATACTTTTATGAATAATAATTTTTGCTTTGATTCATGTTTGAAAAATATATCGTAACTAACTGATATATTTGATCCCACAAAATCAGTATTTAAATCCACATAATAAGTTTCATTTTTTTCAGTGAAGGCTCACGGAACCTTCTTTTTTTCTTTTTCCCTTATAAGTTTTTCTTATTTATTTTTATTCTTTTTTGTCATTTTGTTTACTTTTTAATATATTTTGTTTACTTTTTAAATTTAATTGGAAGTAGGGTTTTGAGCTTACTCCATTTCATTAAAAAAAACTACTTAATTTTCCTTCACATCATACAATAACTATATTTTCATAATCTAAAATTTTATTAAGTGGCGGAACTTTATAGAGATTGGGAGAACATGGCTTCCAAAATTTTGACAGAACAGTATATGTCATTAGTGACTCCAAAATTTTGACACAACATGGCCTCCAATATTTTTTTTTTCCCCCAAATTTTTTGTAGAGTACTAACCAGCAGAGAAAATTTTATTTGCAACCCCCCCCCCAAACCCTAAAAAAAATAACATTTCAGACAACTTAGAGTATTTACTTTCACCACCTTTTTGTGTTTTATTTTTCATTGAAAATCTATTTAATGTTAGTAACGCTCTTTTTTTTTTTTTTTTTTGCAGCAAGAATTCAATTCTCAAATGGTTTAAGTCTTTTTACGTTGGTGCATTATTTGGACCGAAATTTTTTCAATTCAGACAAATATTTGGTCAAATAAACCATAGATAATAATGATTCATCAATTCTCAGCTATTTGTATTTTTACAATTTCATAAATTATTCCCGGTAACAATATATTTCAATTTTGTGCCGGCATTTCTTTTCAGAAGGAAGCTTCAAATCAATATATTTTTTTCCACCAACGATATCAACCAACATTAAAAAAGAATCCACTCTGCTTTAAAAAGTTCGAAAAAATCTTCAGATAAATGAGAGACACAACACAAAATTGTCCTTATTAAGCTCTAGAAGCCTGATATTAAATTTAGGCACTATTAATAATCTGAACTAGTCCTGTTCAAACATTTCCGGCCCAATTAAAATTTCCATATCAATCTATGTGCCCTAAAAGATTTCTTTTCTTAATTTAGTTATTAGCTGGTATTATGCGCGTTTTCAACGAACTAACAAAAGAAAACATTTCTATTTGAGTTCCAAATTTGTAACTGAAAGTATCGGCTTTAAGGATCCGTCATGATTTGTATCCACTAGCCAAAGGGTTGTCTGTCCATTGTGTTTTAGTTGTTTTTTTCAAGGGCATTAGTTCCAGATTTGTATATCCATAGATCAAAGACAAATCTTGCAATTGTGCGGCGTGTTCCATAAATTATTTGCGTATCACCAGTTTATTATCGTTTGATTGCACACTGTTATTTCGCAGAATTTGTCCATCCTCACCGTAGTAATCAGTCTTTTGTATGTGCCAGTATCCAACCGAAGATGTTTATGTTTCGGTCTGATGATACTGCCAAAAAGCGGTAAGCTGACAATAAAGATTCCTTGGCTGTCTTTATTGTGGTTACATTTCCACAATATCTCATCTTGTGTAGGAGTTAGCGTCATTTGTTGCGATATGGTGTGTAATTCGCATTACTCCAAATCCAATTTGAAATAATGCTTTTTTTTTGCAGGAAGACATCAATTGTTTAAATAGAAGATATGGACAAATTAATCATAATCAATAATTTAGAATTCATCATATGTACATTATGCGATAGGTTCATGCATTATTCGAAATTTCGAATCAAAATTTATTAAGTTGGACAAATATTTGGTCAAATAAAGCATAGTCTATATGATTCACCAACTCAGCTATAATCACTGCATACAAAGCTCAGTTTGAGCTAGAATTTTGACACGTGTCAGTAGTTTGATTTTCTGTGGTCAATCCTTATGATATTTAAAGTATTGAGTCACTTTTTTTAATTATATTTTCTTAAATGATCATTTTACCCTTTTATATTAATTAAATTAAATATATATTAACTAGTACAAATTAATATTAACTTAACACATTATGTATTGATTATTTTCCTAATTACAATGGCTAAATTTTTATGATGTTCATTGTAGTGAGTCACTTTTAAGTATAATTTTTAATTATATTTTTTTAAATGACCATTTATCATTTTTATAGTAATTACATTAAATGTATATTAATTAATACAAACTAATATTAACTTAACACAATAATTAATATGTAAGATATTAATTATTTTCCAAATTACATGTTAATCATTGTTTTTAAGGTTCTTGCATTTTTATTAGAAAATAATAAAAGGTATATGATACTATTATTATGTGAAGTATATACTATTTATTATGTTAATTAATATTTTAATATTTAATTTTTTAATATTTAAAAAATATTAGGGTATATAATCAAATTAAATATAGAAACAAAGGAGATCAAGAAAAAAATTAAAATTAATTTATGATTGTAAGTCTTTTTGTTATCAATGACTGAAATATCCAGTTACTTAAAATTTTTGATAATTAACCCCAACCCCTTATTTTTCATCTACCACATCATCACTTTTATCTTGACCATTCAATCAATCTTTTTGTCGAATCTTAGCCATTCATTTTCTCAAATTTATTGATATTTTATGGCAACATTTATGTAGTTATTAAAACATAAGCATATGATTGGTGATTTTGAGTTCCATATTGTTATGATTTCAATTTTTTTTCTTGCTAAAGTATGTGAATATAGACTATATAAAAGAATATGTACAAAAATGATATATTCATTAACTTATATATTATACCTTATTTTTCATCTATCTTTGAGCATTCTCAAAAGACTTATTGTCAATTTTATCTCGGCAGTTGATTTTTTTAAAAATCTTAGCTTTTCATTTCAATTATATGCACAATATCACATAAAGACATATTATTATGATTCAAATTTTATTTTTTCTTAATAAAATATATGAATATAGACTATATAAAAGAACATGTAATAAAATGATAAGCTCATTTACTCTTATTATATTCTTTTACCCCTTTTTGAAAATTCTTAAGAGAACTATTATCAATTTTCTCTTACCTGTCGAATAAAAAAAATTATCAAATTTTAGCTTTTAATTTTAATTATTATCATAATACCACATGATTAGTTAGATTAATATTCAGTGTTATATCTCTCTTATGTGAGAACTATTATCTCAAACAAAATTTCGTAATTTTGAAAACTATATTATATTACTTAATGTACTACGGATTTTATAATAATATATGTATAATATATACCATTTTAACATCTAAAAAAAATAAGAAAAATAGCGGTGACAAATTTTTGAAGAATATGAGTAATGTTACATTTTCCTATGTAGTATACATATTTTTCCCATATATATATAATATTAAATATATCAAAGTTAATCATCTATAATTTAATCTTATGTAGTTTCAACTAAAATTTTCTAAACTAAAATCTTCGAAATAAATTATCTTGGATTTTATTTTTTCTGATCTCAGTCATCAAAACCTGATTATTACTTAATTTATTTTTCTAATATAATATGTTAACGAGATAATGACATAAGAAAATCAAAGATAATAATTTTTAATTCTCATGTATTATTTATATATTATGGATTCAGAAACTTTAATTTTGAATTTCATAATAGTAAATTATACATTATTAGATTGAAATAACTATTCAAAATTAAAATACTCGCCGCGAAGCGCGAGCATTGTTCTAGTTGAAAAGTAATACATAACATTAAGTTCTTTTTTTTTCCTTTCTTTCCTTAAAACAACAAATATTATGTAATTTGAAAAAAAAAATGAAGGCATCTTATCCGAAGCGGAGCGAGGATACTTGCTAGTTGTATATAATTCTGTTGATTTTACACCATAAAATGATGTAATAATTTGGTATAAGAAAACATGTAAATATAATTTTTTTCATTCTGAAATAATTGAGAAATATAATTATTTTATGAAATCATATTTATTTTTAGCTCAAAGTATTAAATATTTATTCAGTAAAAAAACAAAGTATTAAATATTTAGATTGTTATTGATGTTTCTTGTCTTAATCTGTGTTAAAAACTAATTTTTTTTATTCTAATGAATAAATCCTCATTTTTTGAAAGTATATTATTTGTATTATACGACAATATGTGTACGGAACGGATATTTGTTACGTACATTGTGTGCGGATACATAATCATTATAGAGAATTTTTAGCAAGGGATGTAATATGCACTGCTTTTGGAATGCTAGCACAGCACTGGCAATAAGCCGGTCCAATGTATGAATAACAAGGTCCCAAAAAAGAGAGGCATAATATTTGTTATCTACAACATTTCTTATAATGGAAAAATGGCAGGGCCGAATATATATTTGTTATTTATCTACTTACTACATTTCTTATAGTAGAAAAAGGTAGGGCCTAATATTTGTTATTTATCTACTATATTTCTTGAGTAATAAAATGCTTATTATTTTAATACAGCCCAGCCAACAAATGAAGTCCTTTATTTGCAATGTGGATTTGCTAAGTTCTTTTTACCCTTTTAAATTTTCTTATTTAGCACCAATCAACCTTGAAATGTGCAGTTAAGCTTCAATTATCCTTAATATAAACACAAATTTATTCAAATTTATTGTTAATTAATGATTCTTTAATTAAGGATAGAAAATATTTTTGAAGAGTCTTTGAGCATTGTATCAATTTTTGTCAATAGAAAGTTCACCAAATATTTCCCCGCTTGTCATACTAGTGGTTTACAGCTGTGTTATAGCTCAAAAGACCAATAAATAAATAATAAATTTTTATTTTGCATGCACTTTGTAAATTAATACATTTGGGGGGTTTATTTTTGAAATTGGCCTGGGGCCGGGACAGGCTGTGGCATATCACATTTTGAGATAATCTGAGTATTATGTTTTCAGTTTTATATACTGTATTCTTTTTGGAACCTAAAAATATCACGTGATAATTTGGTCCCTACTTTTAATTCCAGCATATCATTTAAGAGCCAAGCTTTATATCAATATATTTTTGTAACTACAGTCTACCATGTATACCTTCAAAGTATCAATAATACGTATTTCATTGTCAATATATCATTTTCGGCTAACAATATATGCATGACTAAAAATTTCCCAAGAGAGCTTAAAAAAATCTTCACATAAACCATAAATAAAATCAGCCTTAATTCGTCCATTAGTATGGTAATACACAGGCCTGTAATCAAATTAAGCCATTTTAATTAATCTGAACTAGCCTAGTTCAATCATTTCCATCCCAATAAAACCTTTTGAGTCAGGCATATCATATCACCAAACTGAATCAGTTCAAATATTTTAGTTACATTTTCACGTTAGCTTCATTGCACGCAAGGTGTTTATGCTTCGTTTTAATTTACTCAATTGAAACTTTTTAGGTGATTTGAAGAAGGAATTAGTGAAACAACGTGGTTTAAATCCTTAAGATGAAATACTGTTATTCTGAGGAAAAGAGAGTGAAAATAAAAGAAAGGCCAATCGGTCCTATGTAGCGTGAAAAACTCTTTTTTTCGCTTAATGTAGTTACAAGATGTCATTATTCGCGTAAAAAAAACCAACAAAAGAATACATTTCTATTTTAGGCTGTTGCGGTTAATTACTCGTCCATGTCCAAAATTTGTAACAGAAGAAATTGTATTAAGGATCAATCATGATGCTTACGTTTAAGAACATATAAATAGGTTTTTATTTTAGGGTCAATATATAAGGCAATTCAATTCTTTCTTTCGCGAAACCAGAATCACAATGCCGGAAAATAATCAGCCACACGAGACCACAAGACCATTTTCTGAGATATATTCAAAGGTATTATTTCATTATTTAAGTTCTTAAATTCAAAATATGTGTTCTTGTTCTTTGGAAAATTTAAAAGTTACCCTATATATTCTAAATATTATTAAAGGGGAGGTCTCATAATCTTTTTGTATTTTAATCTCAATAAATTCCAATATTTTTTTTTTTTTTTTTTGAGGCAAACTTAAGGCAATAAATTCCTATATGTTATAAGCAGAAGAAAAATTGTCAAAGAATAATTTAAGAGGGCAAACTGATATTTTCCTTTGAAAAGCAGGAAGGACACACATCTGATGATAACTTCACTTCTTTTGAGTTTGCATTGATGCTAATTGTGTTTGGTTTCTTTTTACATGATCTCATCGGAAGAGAAGCATCATTTGTGCGTACATTGGGCTTATTTTTAAGTATTAGCTCTGGTTTGGTTGATATATTTGGATTTTTTTATATGCTTCTTGGATCCAATCAAGTTTCGAAGAAATTATCATGGCTAATGCGTATATATTCTCTTGTGAACTTGAGCCTCGTTTCGCAGATAATAACATACATGAATGTTGCTGGTCTTAAATATTTTTCCTATTGGATACCTTTCTTTTGTGCAAGTACCGCGGCCACCATATTTGGTGGTATCGGATATATAAGCGAATATGTTTTTGAGAAGGTAATAATATTTAATTTTATATTAGATTTTGAATTTGTTACACCCCGGAATCAAATAGTGGAACAGGAGGGCTAGTTGATTAGCCCCACCTTGATTAGTGAATGAAAATTGGAGTTACTTAAATAGGCTAATGCATTAACTACTAGCACCAACAAAACTTAAGTCTTTTTCAGGCCAATATGATGTGGGCCTGAAGGTTGGGGTTGGCCAGTTAATGTACTAGGCTCTAACAAATGATATTCAGAGCAGTTCGATCCTGGGGGTACTATCGTGCGGCCGGAAACGTACCATATTGTTATCATGCTCAAAGAGCCTGAGGATCTTATATGCCTCAGTGTCGATACATGTATGGGGTGAAGACTTGCACGGATGTGTACTAGGACGATGCTAGGAACCATATGTCAGTTCTGACGGGGACGTCAGAAATTTAAGTGGGGGAGTTTGTTATATCCCGGAACCAAATAGTGGAAAAAGGGGTTAGTTGATTAGTTCCACCTTGAGTAGTGAATGAAAATTGGAGTTACTTAAATAGGCTAGTGCATTAACTACTATAGTGTGGAACTGAAGGTTGAGCTAAGCCAGTTAATGTACTAGGCTCTAACAGAATTTATTTAGGATTTTCAAAAGAATAAGTTATTAAGATTCAGGTTGTTCGTGCAGGATCCTGGGACATGGTTCAAGAAAAAGAACGTCTTAGAAAACTCAAGAGTATTTTACCACTCTTTTGTGTTTTATATTTCATTATTAAACCTGATTTGAAATTAGTAATGCTTTTTATTTGCTTTGTTACAGGAAACAAAATGCTCTAATGGTTTAAGATGACACGACTGATAAAAAAACATAAGCAATCGTCACCGCGCGATACTTATGTTAAGCGATATGTTTGTGTGTTTATTTGAAAAATTAATTTGGTAAAATATTCATTTTTGTTTTTTGCTAAATTCGTCAATTCAACTAGTTGTATATAGTTAAGTTTATTTTATGCAATAGGGCTAAAACAAATATGTGTAAAAGTATATGGAATTTTTTATGAAATAATGTTTATTCTAATTCAAAATCGTAAATATATAAATGGTTGTTGATAATTCTTGTCTTAATCTTTTCTCCAAAGTGAAGTTTTAATTTTTTTTAATTTTATGGATAAATCTTAAGTTTTTGATAGTATTCTTGTATTATATAACAGTACCGATTTTTTCAGAATTTTTTTAAAGTTTGTAAATTATTTGGATACATCAATATGATAATAGTAAGTCACTCATATATATGTTCGTGAACTATACGATTATTATTCGCGAATTAAACAATTATGCATAAAATTGAAGTATATGTAATCTAATCGTGTAATTAAATCCTTCCCTTTTATTGTTCACTAATTCCACACCACATCATACTTATTAATCATTCATTGATGATGTGGGGGAATATTAATCATTTTATCCACATTTGATTCTTTTTATGCATATTTTCTTAAGTTCCTCGACTTTTTTATGCATATTTTCTTAAGTTCCTCAACTTAAAAAAGGATTTAATTTATTGACAATTGATTCTTTTTATGCATACAAAGGATTTAGAAGTATTTTGTAAAGAAAGAATACAATACGCCATTCCAATTAATCCATAGACTAAAAGGCTTATTTTTCCAACTCAGCTTAAAAAACTCACTTAAAAATAAAAATCTTCATAATTCAGAAATTAGCCTTACTTCATCCATTACCATTAGTATGACAATAATTCAATGCACACACCTCTTATCAAATAAATTAGAGAAATTATTCGGAGTGCCCGCTTTTGGAGTGTCCAGAAACGCTCACCATACAATTTTAGCTGTACACATATATATTTGCACTTGAAATGTTTACAAATATACTTTTTTGTAATTTCACTATACCTTTTGTGTTTGCAAAAATATTTTTTTTATAATTTCATCATACATTTTCTAATCTGGTGCCGCTGGAGGCTCCAAATTGCTGACACTTTATATCTTTATATCTGAACCCTTACAATAAATCTGAAGCAGCCCAGTTGAAATATTTCCGGCCCAATTAAGCCCATTCAAATCAGGCAGAGTCTCACATCCTTCACCAAACTCTATTTCCGACCTACACCTGTCTTACCGCCGTACACCATGAACCATATCATATTGAACACGCCGTTGGGTTGCCGGTCCAATGTGCTCCGAGTTTATGTAAATCATCATCTTCACCAGAACATTCGTTCCTTTTTACTCAAGAAAAAATATTATTATTCCGATTCCATATTCCCAAATCACCATTTTTGTTTCACTTCTTCTTCTTCTTCTTCTTTGTTAACAATTGAAGCCATGAATGGTTCTTCACCCACAGTCAGAGTATCTGTTTCTCATGGACCCAAGCAGTATCAGCTCGCCGTGCCTCTCCAGTTCACTTTCGGTAATAATATTTGCAATAAATAAGCCCTTTTTTGTGGCTAATTAGTTTTGTTTTGGTTTGATTTTGTGTGGGGTTTTGTTTGTTTGATGGGTTTTAACTTTGATTTTGTGGGTTTTTTGTGGTGAGTTTAGTGGTTGATTTGATTGTACATAAGGTGTTTGTAGAAATGATTGGTTTTAATTTAATGATAGTGAAACCATTTTAGGTGATTTGAAGAAGGAATTAGCGAAAGAATGTGGTTTAAATCCAGAAGATCAGAGACTTTTATTCAGAGGAAAAGAGAGAGAAAATAGTGAATTACTTCGCTCAGCTGGAATTAAAGACACGGCTAAAATGATGCTTCTAGAATCTTTCGCAAGCAAAGAGAGGAAGCTGGCGAAGGAGAGGAGCGAGAAAGAGAGGAAGCTTGAGGAGGAGAGAGAAACTCAAGAGAGGAAAATCGAGGAAGAAAAGAAAATGCAAGAAATTTCACGCTCTTTAGAAAAAATATCGCTCGTTAGAACTGAAGTTGATAAATTGGCCAATAAGGTAACTTTAATTAATTTCCCTTTTTTTCTATTTTTTAATTTAATTGTTTATTATTATTATTTTTTAATTGTTTAGGTTTCTGGATTGGAAATGAATGTGAATGAGCGTAAGAAAATAGATGAAAAAGATTTTACGATTTTGCCTGAATTATTAATGATTCAATTGTTGAAATTGGACGGAATTGAAGCAGAAGGTGAAGCTAGATTACAACGCAAAAATGAGGTATTTTATTTTATTTATTTATTTTTAATTATTTATTTTTAATTTTTTTTTTTTTGAGATTTTTTATATTATATTCTATTTAATTAATTAATTTCTTTTTTTGTTATTTTTTGTTATTATATTTATGTTATTTATTTATTTTGTTTATTTTGTTTACTTTATCCCTTCAATTTTTGAAATTAATCTGATTTTCAACTTACTCATCTCTATTATATTATATTATATTATATTCATAATATTTTTCTATGATTCCTCACATTATTTAAATATAACCAATGATAATTGAAATTTTTAGGTGAAAAGGATTCAAAATTTAGTAGAAAAAGTTGATTCAATGAAGGTGAAATATCACAATCCGTTTAATGATGGAAATAAATCGGTTGAAGTAACGACTCAATGGGAAACTTTTGATAACGGATCGGGTTTAGATCAAGAATCCAAAACCGTTACGAAAACGACTGAAAATTGGGAGCGGTTTGATTAAATCTAATATATTATTATTTTTAATGTTTTTTCAGCCAAGATTATTGTGTCATCTTTTGGAATTGATTGTATGTATGTTTTGAATACATGACAAAACTAATGAGGTGCTAGAATTTCATATATATGAGAGAAGATTCTTCTATATTTTACTTTATTGTTGAAAACAAATGGAAAGAAATCCACAATATTGTGATTATGGTTGTTACGTGTATAGTGATACTTGATGGACATACAAATCACAGTTCATAATATTGTGATTACAATTACTATTTGTTGAAAAAAAGAACTAATAAGATACCAAAATTAAAAAAATGTCCCCAACACTAATTGAAAATGCAACGAGATTGAAGGTACTCTGATGAACACATTTTGAAGAAGCAAAATCTAATACGACCCTAAAATTGGATTTCTTTCTATATATAGGCTGAATAAATATTAGGCCTAATGGAATAATAGTCTGAATTACGATTTAAAAATGAATTCTGGACTTGACTTATTTGCAAAATAGCCTGCTATACTCCAATATTAAACACTTTAATAAACTGTTTTAGCAGTTGCCAAACAAAAAACACAAACAAATCAATTTGACCGACAACAAATAAATTGCGGAATATGAAAATTAATAGATGAATTTTCTCTTTTATTTCTTAATAAGGATAAAATAGTGTCTGATGTGGAGGGAGAAACAGATGTCATATCACATTTTGATCAAATTAGTTTGTTTGTCTAGTTTTATTAAACAAAAAATACATTTTACAAACACATTATAAGCAAGAAATATTCTAAGAAACAAAATCTCAGCCCAAAATTTCTCTTTCTTTCTTCCTTTCTCAAAAAGATCAAAGAAAGCAAAGCTCACCCGCCAAAAATGAGGCAGAGCAAAGCTCTCTGCGTAAAACTTTCCACAAACAAATCAAAAAATCTCTCCACAAACAAATCAAAATCCATGCTGCCCGCCAAAACGGGGCAGTGGTCGGATTTGCCGCCGGACTTGCTGGCCACCATTGCCGGAACCCTAACAGACTTCACCGACCAGCTCCGCCTCCGATGCGTCTGCTCTGGCTGGCGCTCCGCCTTAAGTTCCGTTCCTCTGCCGCCTCAGCTACCCTGGCTCGTCCTCTCCTCAGAATCCTCCAGCCGTTTGTACTCCTTGTCTGAACGTCGTTTCTTCCCCTTCCTTCGCTTCACCGGCGATTTGTTAGCTAGACAAGACGCTAGAATCTCCTACCTTTTCGGATCTTCGAGCGGTTGGTTGATTGCTCTCAAGGGGCCTAATGGGTACTTTCACTTTTCGATGATTCACGCTTTCACCCGTGCTTCGATCAATCTACGTAGTCCGGATCCGGATTTCTCTATAAACTCTGTATTAGATGATTCGCTCGTTTGGGACTGTTCCAACTCGGTTGTTGTGATGGCATGAAACATGACAAGAGGCGTGTTTTACTGCCACCTAGGCACCCAACAGTCTTCTTGGAAGCCGATCGAATCGATGCAAAACATTGTGGCAACACGCATCACATCTCATAAAAGTAAGTTTTACGTCATGAATACTTATTGTGACCAAATAAGCATCTTGGAAGGAGAGAGGCTTGAAAAAATCCTCGTGATAAACTCTTTGGCTAGGTGTTTTCCTTGTAAGACCAAACACTTAGTCGTATCTTCTGAAGAAACTCTTCTCTTGCTGAAGAATATTGAATCTTTCTATTGGCCATCCTATGAGGTTTTTGAGATGAATCTGAAAGACGAGGTAAAGAAGTTGAGAGAGGTGAAAGACATTGGAGACCGTGCGATATTTGTCGATGAGTTTCGTTGTTTTTCAGTTGCAGTAGTAGATGATAGAAGCGAGTTGAGAAGGAATTGCATATATACAGCTTCTGTATATGTATCTTTATACACAACACCAGCATGTCCTTTGAAGAAGAATTTTCATGTGTCTATATTTGATTTGGGAACGAAGTGCCATACAAAATTGGAACCATTGAGTAGTCAGATTTGTCCTGCTGCAACTCCTCCCACTTGGATTATGCCCCCCCTCTCTCTCTCTCCATTGAGATATTAGACAAGGATAGAGAAAATGTTTCTTGTCAAGATATAATAGTGGTTATAGTACAAAGAATATAACTGCAATGGTATATCCATTCATAATTGGAAAATCAGCTAGCTGCGATTTCTCCTCTGATTTCTCTCCATGTAATTTGTTAGGGAGTGATTCTGTCAAGAGATTTGATTAGCTATAATTAAGGGATTGATTAGAAATTTGATTAGGTATAAATAAGGGATTGATTAGATTAGCCGTTTGAAGAGTCTCTATAAATAAAGCTCTTCTCTGTATTGTAATAAACAACTTAACAATTGAAAAACAATGAAATCAGAATCTGTTTCCTCGTCTCTCTATTCTCTAAATTACTCTTACATGGTATCAGAGCCTTGAAATGAGCTAACGCTCAATCAAGATCCACAATCCACGATTCAAGATCTGATTTTTTTTTCTTTTCTTCATCAATTCTTAGTCTGATCGTTTCTTTAAGATTCTTCATCTGATTCTCTTTCTTTCTACACTCTCTCTTAAAACCAACAAAAATTCATTCTTTTTCAACACAACCTTGTCAAAATATCGCAAAATTCTGCTGCCCCAAATACAAACCCAATTGTGATTAATCCGGTTAACCAAACTGATAAACCGGTTACATTCACGCAACCGACACCAATTAAACTGGACCGCAGCAATTTTCTGTTGTGGCACTCTCAAATTACGCCAGTTCTCAAAGGATATGACCTCATGCATTTTCTAGATGGATCAACTTCTTCCCCAGTCCAATTTTTACTTAATTCTGATGAAACCCCGACCACTCAACTCAATCCAGCGTTCAAATTATGGACTTGCCAAGATCAATTGACATTGGCATGGCTCAAATCTTCCTTATCCGATGACATTCATGCTCAAGTTGCTCGCTGCACTTCCTCTGTTGAGGTATGGTCGTATCCCAGTCTCAGTTTTTCTAATCACTACTGAGCTTTGAAGCTCATCTCGAACAACAACAGCACACACCAACTACTGCAGTTGCCCTTCTCTCCGACTCTTCTGCCCTAACACAGTCAACACCACCACCAGTCAACTCCTCCTTTTATAACCCATCCACATCTATGGGCTCTTCATTTGGACCGCACAATGGACCTATTCAAACTTACTTTACTCAATCTAATTCTCAGCCCGACCACTACAATTCTTAGCCCAATCAATACAACTCTCATCCCGGTCGAAATTCTTCCTCTTGTCAAAATAATTACCGCCCAAATTTCAACTATAAGAACTGGAAAGGAAAGAAGAAAAATGGACCAAAATGCCAAATATGTTCTTTAACAGGGCACACTGCACAAGTCTGTTATAAGCGTGGCGATCCAACTTATGGATATGTCCCTCGTCCTCCCACAGCTTTGGTTGCTCATGGACCTTCTACCTTCTATCCTCAACCCTTCTACCCTTCACAGAACTATCCGCAATCCAATTTTGAATCGCCTCAACCAAGTTTAAAAATAATCAAGAGTTAATTAATATTGTACCTTTTTCTTTTTTAAATATTAGAAAGAATTCGGAAGAGTATTTGTAATCAACTCCACCAAATATATATATATACGGCTCTGATTGTCTCTTCTTTTCATATGTTGGTAAGTTAAAACAATATTAATCTCAAATTTAATTATATAATATCAAATTATATTTTTTGCCAACTTAAGAAAAAAAAACAGTACAAAACAACAAAAAATGTTTTAATTGAACATAACGCACTTCATCTTCATTATATTAAGGAACAAGGCCAAAGGAAAACCCACGAAATTCTTAAACAGAAAATGAAATTAATGATGCACATTAGAGAGAGATACATTAGAAAGAAATGAAAGAGTAATTTAGAGAATAGAGAGAAGAGGAAACAGATTCTGATTTCATTGTTTTTCAATTGTTAAGTTGTTTATTACAATACAGAGAAGAGCTTTATTTATAGAGACTCTTCAAACGGCTAATCTAATCAATCCCTTATTTATAGCTAATAAAATTTCTAATCAATCCCTTAATTATAGCTAATTAAATCTCTTGACAGAATCACCCCCTAACAAATTACATGGAGAAATCACAGCTAGCTGATTTTCCAATTATGAGTGGATATACCAGTGCAGTTATATTCTTTGTACTATAACCACTATTATATCTTGACAGCCCCTCTCAAGCGAGACATCGAGTAGACGACGAGCTTGTCCCTTAAAAATTGAAACCGAGCAGCAGAGAGTGCCTTTGTGAGACCGTCAGCTAGTTGGTCTTTCGAGCAAATAAAATTTACGAGTAATTGTTTGGATTGAACGCTTTCTCGCACAAAATGATAATCCATTTCGATATGTTTAGTGCGAGCATGGAATACTGGATTGGAGGCAAGGAATGTAGCACCTAAGTTGTCGCACCAAAGAACCGGAGTGTTGGAAAGAGGAACCGCTAGCTCAGCCAAGAGGGATTGTAGCCAAATTAGTTCAGCTGTGGCAGCTGCTAATGCTTTGTATTCCACTTCGGTACTTGACCGAGAAATGGTTGGTTGTTTCTTGGATGACCATGAGATGAGATTTTGCCCAAGGTAGACACAAAAATCCGTAGTGGATCGGCGATCATCCGGACAACCGGCCCAATCAGCATCGGAGTAGGCATGAAGTGTGAGGTGTTGTGATTTGGTGATGAGCAAACCAAGGTCAAGAGTCCCTTTTAGGTATCGAAGAATTCTTTTGGCAAGAGCAAGGTGTCGATCTGTTGGATTGTGAAGGAATTGGCTAGCTTTGTTAACCGGGAAGGCAATGTCCGGTCGTGTGATGGTTGCATATTATAATGAACCAATCATAGACCGATAAATTTGCGGATCAGGAATATGATTGCCGTCGTGAGAGGAAAGGGAGTCACCGGGAGCCATGGGAGTTGAGCAAGGTTTTGCATCCTGCATTTTAAATTTAATTAGTAGATTTTGAATGTATTGTTGTTGAGATAAATGAAAACCATGACTTGTTGTTGTACATTTGATTCCTAAAAAGAAATTTAGAGGGACTAAGTCTTTTAGAGAAAAACTATTGTTCAAATTTGTGATGATTTGTTGGATGAGATGTTGATTATTGCCAGTTATGAGAATATCGTCAACATATACTAAGATCCATATGATATCAGTACCATGAGTTCGAATGAATAAGGACGTATCTGAAGAACATGGTTTAAACCCTAAATTGCTAAGTGTGTGTCCTAACTTAGTGAAGCAAGCTCTTGGAGCTTGTTTTAATCCATAGATAGCCTTTTTGAGTTTGCAAACATGATGTGGAAAATCAAGATTGATAAAACCTGGTGGTTGAGTCATGTAGACATCTTCTTCGAGGGCTCCATGCAAAAACGCATTATTAACATCTAACTGATGAATGATCCAACCTTTGCTGGCCACAAGAGAGAGAACGAGACGAATGGTGGTAGGTTTTATGACAGGACTAAATGTCTCATCATAGTCAATTCCGTATTCTTGGGTATAGCCGCGAGCAACTAGACGTGCTTTATATCGTTCTAGAGAGCCATCCGCACGTTTTTTGATCCTGTAAACCCATTTGCTAGAAACTAAATTTTGATTAGGAGAGGAGGGAACAAGGATCCGAGTAGAGTTGGCATGAAGAGCATTTAGTTCATTTGCCATAGCTTGTCTCCAATTTGGATCCTTGTTTGCCATATTAAAAGTGGTTGGTTCAATTAAGTCAGAAGAGTTTGTTAGTTGAGTAGTTAAGGGAATAAAATCAGAAAATTGCTTAGGCCTTAAAGTATTTATTTTTGATCGAGTAACCATGTGGTGATGAGAACCAATAGGTCTAGGAGAGAAATCAGAAGTATTAGAAATCTCAGAAGACAAATGCAGAGAAGTGCCTTCATTGGATGAATGACAGCTAGTAGAGGTTGGCAAATTGTCTAATGCTGCAAGAGAACTAGAATGCAACTGTGGAAGAATAGTTAGAGGAAAATGAGATGAGGAGACAGGAACTGTAGATGAATTGGATTTTAAGTGTGCAAAAGGAAAAACTGATTCATTAAAAATAACATTTCGACCGACATATATTTTCTGTGTGGCTATATCCAAACATTTATAACCTTTCTGAGTGTTGCAATAGCCTAAAAAGACACAAGGAATGGATCTCATTTGTAATTTGTGATCATTATATGGCCTAAGGTATGGATAACATTCGCAGCCTAGTACTCTAAAAAATTGATAATCAGGAATTTTGTCGAATAGTAATTGATAAGGGGATGATCTTGATAAATGGAAGGAGGGTAAACGATTGATGACAAAGACAATACTGTTGAAAATGTGGCACCAATATTTAATAGGGAGAGAGGCTTGAACCATAGAGGATAAACCTAATTCAACAATATGTCTATATTTCCTTTCCGCAATTCCATTTTGTTGAGGAGTGTATGCACATGATGCTTGATGAAGAATTTCAGGATAATTTTTGAGAAAAAAAATACTCAGAGCCACCATCAGTTTGAACACATTGAATTTTAGTAGAAAGTAAAATTTCAACCAATGATTTAAAACGAGAAAAGGCTAAAGACACATCAGATTTTGATACAAGAAAATAAATCCAAGAGAAGCGTGAAAACTCATCAATAAAATGAACATAATACTTAAATCCATTTATTGAAGTAATAGGGGCTGGACCCCATAAATCGGAATGAATAATTTGAAGAGGTTTTGTTGCAGAATTTTTAGACAACTTAAAAGGTAATTGATGAGCTTTTCCTTGACTACAAGCAGAACAAAAATCAAACACCTTATTTGAACACTTTATTTGAGAAGTAGAAAGTAAATGAGACACAACAAGTTGAGAGGAGTGACAAAGCCTCTTGTGCCAAGTATTAAAAGAAACTAGTTCAGAAAGTAATGCAGTAGGAGAGGGAATGGAAGTTGAAGGGAGCTTGTATAATCCATTAATGGCTGGTGCCTTGAGTATAATAGCTTGAGTGTTGGAATCCTTCACAAGACAAAAATCAGGATGAAATTATAATAATACTTTATTATCATTAGTGAATTTTGAAATACTTATTAAATTGTGAGTTATGTCAGGTACATGACAAACATCTGTAATTGATGTGAAGGAGTAAAAATTGAAGATGAACCAATATGTAAAATATTCAAACCTGATCCATTACCCACTTTAACCTGTTCTTGGCCTTGATAAGGAGCATAGAAGCTGAAATTGTTCAAGTCGGGACTCACATAATGAGTTGATCCAGAGTCCAAGAACCATTCATGTGGTGGCGTTGCGACGGGCTATTTAAAAAAAAAAACTAAACGAAATAAAGGAGGGAGAAAACAGCAAAAAGGAAAGGAGGGACCGTCCGCCATCCTTCTCCCTCTTCGTTGTACTCTTTTCGGGCTACGTCTCTCCCTGGGTGCATTTCCGCCAGCTGTTAAAATCGTCCTTTGCCGAGTGAAGTATGGATGTGAAATTCCGGCTCTCATCTCTAAACTTTCTATTACATCTTTCGCGCCAGATTGCGAAGTTTGCAAATAGTTGAAAGACGGTTCTTGTGGAGGTCGGCTTGTTTGCGATGAGTTGTAATATATTAGCACTAGGGTGTCCCCCTGTTGTGGCGTTTTGCTGCCACAGTTGTGCGGTGAATGCACACGAGGCCAGTAGATGGTCTAGGGTTTCTGCTTGTTGTTTACAAAGTAAGCAACAATTTACCGTCATGACCCCCCTTCTTTGCAGGTTGTCGACGGTTGGTAGCCTATTTCGTATGGCTTTCCATATAAATACCTTTATTTTCGGCGGTACCTTTATTCGCCACAGCGTTTGCATATCTTTATGCATTAGACCTCCGTTCGACATAATTTTGTATGCCGATTTTGTACTGAACCGGCCATCATTTTCCCACCTCCATACCACCTGATCCTCGGTTTGGTTCCTTTGCATGTCTTCTAGGTGTCCCGTCAGGAGTTGGAGTTGCCTTTCTGCTGTCACAGATAAGGTCCCGCGAAATTAATGAAGTGCTAAATTTCATATACATGAAAAAAGACTGTTTCCGTTTGAAGGAGGAAACATGTCTCCAAGCAACTCACATCAATCTTTACATTTGTGGTGTGGAGAGAAAAATGTAGACGAGCCTCTACAGATGAAAAGAGAGTGCATTCAGCATTAATTGAAGAAGCAATTGATGAATTTACATTTAGTTAAGTCTTTTTTTTTGCGGTTTTAACTTGCCCTTGGGCATTGCATTCATCTCTAAATTCAAAACATGATCATTACAAAAGAAAAGGCAGCCTATAAAAAGGACAACTCTTATAGAACACGAGTTGTTTAGGCCCCATATTTAGAAAAAAACATTTGATCCTTTAACCTAAGAACTATTATAAAAAAGAAGACTTAAAACAAAACTCATAAAATATAAAATTTTGTACTAAAAAAAACAGCGCCTAGCCAATTCCTTGCGGGTTCATTAATGGTGGTAGTGGATAGGTTGTACCATGAAAGGGCCTTCTTATAATTCGACCTCGTTTCGCAATTCCGTCTGACTCCAAGTTTTGTTCTCAGTTGATATGCTTGAAACTTGCTCGGGTACATTTCCTCGCCCATTTCCAACATTGCCATGTCTCGCGGGTTGCTTCCCAATCGTGTGTCATTGGAATTTCTTTGTCTAGGATGGCATCCACTAGCACCTTACAATCCGATATAAAGCAACAATCGGTTAGTTGAAGCTCGAAAACCCTTTTCAATGCCGCCAACATTGCCTTGGATTCCATGTGACCCGCGGACCCCCCCAAAACGTGTTGCCCTTGATATTCAACTAAGACCCATCGGATTTTAAAATGAATCCCGTTCCTCCTTCCCCATCCGTTGTCCACGATCCGTCAACAAAACATATCCACCCGTTCAATGGATCAACAATCGGATTTGTCAAACCTCTTTCGGGTTGAGTGTTTTTGGAGTAAAAATGGAAGGCGAGTGTGTGACGTAGAATGTTTGTCGGTGTCGGCTTCTTCTTTTGAAAGACTCTTTTGTTGCGAGCATCCCAAATGGAGTACATGATATTTGAGGCATGGAAAAAATCCTCGTCACTTAGAGTTTGTCGGAAGGATGAGAGGACTTTGATCGGGTCTTCATGGAGTTGGTCCGTTCGGATTGAGAAGTGGGAGGAGAACCATGTGGCTCGGCTTACGGGACAATGGAAGAGAATGTGACCGGTATCCTCAAAGTCCGCGTCACATGCCGTGCAATTCGGTTCGATGTGTAGGATTGTGGCAGCTAGTTTACCGGCGGTTGAGAGTGCATTTGAGCAAATTTTCCAAAAGAAGATTCTCACTTTTGGTTGTAAGCCCTTGCTTCCCCAAATTAGATTGTATAGGGGCCGGTCTAGGCTAGGTTGTAGGTCAGCTCCTTGTAGGTGTGAGTAGCCCTTGCTTCCCTAAATTAGATTTACTTTAGTTAAGTCGATGAAGGAGAAAGAGGAGAGAAGAGAAGAAGGGGGGAATAAATAAAAAAACAGAACATAAGACATTTTCTTTTTTTTTTAATCAGACATGCCGAAATTCGTTTTCCCTTAACCAGGCCACACCCTACGAGTCACCGGCTCATTCTTCGATAGGCAGGTTTTCCTTTTCATTTTTATTTTTATAGATAGATATGTCTTCTTTTTTTCACAGAGTTTCCTGCACAGAGAACTATAAAAAAAAACCTGTAAATATATGAAATTTTAGAAAATGCATTTGGAAGCTGGGTGCTTAAGCCCTCTCCAAATTTTCTAAAAATATAATTATGATTATCCATTAATCGATCATAACTATTATCTATACACACAAAGTCCAAACATTTATTGATTTTTAAAAAGAGCTGAGATATTATAAACCAGCAAACAATTCAATATTCTCAGTTGACAGGAAGGAGAAAATAAGAACAAATAATTTATTCTCAGCTTACAAGAAATAATTATGCAGAAAAAAATAAATAGGGAGAATTTCATATTTTCCCTTCTAAAAATCCAAAATATCATATTTACCCTTCCAAAACTTACAAAATATCAAAAATGTCCAAATTATTAATTCCATCCAATCTTTCCTTTAAAATTAACTGTTCTCATTTCAAATTACTATTTTACCCCCTCCTTATCTCTCAAATCATTTTTCTTAAACTAATTTGTTATCTTTTATTTCTTAGATGATAATTTATGATTATGATAAAGATTACAAATATAATTAATTCCCTAAAAACATTCATAATAACTAAAGGGCATATTGGTTACAATACAAAGTAAAAAAAATAAAAATATAGAACCATAGCCTTCAAAGTCCAAGTAAAAATTTTTAGGGAACTAGGTCGATTTTTATGCTTATAATAATCATAAATTATCATGTAAGAAATAAGAAATAAAAAATAATTTTATGTGAAATGGTATGAGAGAGAATGAGGGGATAAAATAGTAATTTGAAATGAGAACAGTTAATTTTAACGGGAAAATTGGATGGAATTAAGAATTTGGTCATTTTTTATATTTATAAGTTTTGGAAGGTTAAATATGATATTTTGGATTTTTAGAATGGTAAATATGATATTTTAAATTTTGGAAGGGTAAATATGATATTTCAGGTTTTTGGAAGGATAAATTTTGAAATTCGCCCAAATAAGAAAAATAATAAGAACAAATATTAGTTCATGTTTAGAAGGAAAAACAATTATCTAGACAGATTAAGCTTCGATTTGAGTGATACGAGTGCTACAGGTGAGGGGGATAAATCAGCAATTGGGATTGATTTTCTAGACAGATCAAGAACTTCTATCCTTTCTAAATATCTTGCGATAGTTTCAGATGAGATCATGTACTATATTAGTTGGTGGAATCTATTGCATATAGAATAAGAGGTCATGGATTTAAGTCCCTGCAATATTATTTAGTACATATTTAGTAAAATCTCTTAACTAGAGTTGGCCAAAAAGCTCATAACTCGATAACTCGCTCGAATTCGACTCGAAAAAAGCTCGAAAAACCTCGTTTGAAAACAGCTCGAACTGAATTTGAGCCAAGTGGAGCTCGATCTGGACCCAGCTCGGCTCGAGCTCGACCAGCTACATAGTTTGACCCGTTATACATTTATACCATATCTTAAATCTTAATCATAAACTCGAGCTGGCTCGAGCCGCGTTGAGCGGACTCGAGTTTTACAACAAAATATTTGGCAAAGTTATAAAAAAAAACTACACTAAACTCGAGCTGGCTCAAGTTTATTCTGAGCTGAGTTCGAGCCAGCATTTGAGCTCGAATTTTGTTAAAACTTGAGCCGAGCCGAGCTCGAGCCACAACTCGAGCCGAGCTCGAGCTGGTCCCAGCTCGACTCGAACTCGGTTGGTTGCCATTCCTACTCTTAACCCATCAAACATAGGTTAAATCTCAAAAAAAAAAAAAAAGGAAAAACAATTTAAGTCCAAAGATGAATAGGTTTTCCATAAGAAAATGTAAAATGAAAAGATGTAATTCATAAGATTCTTGGACTCCTTGTCCTGCTGCCCTGATATGTACTAGCAATATTTCATAGCCGAAAAAAAAATCAAACAAAGTAAAATACTACAATAGCATATAACAAATGATGGACTAAACTAAAACACAGTTACATTTACGTATACCACAAACTAAAATATTTGTTTTAGTTTTGGGGCTGATTCAACATCTATATCTTTCTGTTTTTCCTACAGAAATATTGTTCTTTTCTTTTGAAGTATACATGCCTACAAGTTTTTCTGACAAAAATATAGTCAATCCACCTGTTAATTATTTGCTAATTTTCTAAGTATGTGGTTTCATCACAAAACTGGCTATACCAAATAATTTGATTTTCATTGAAGCAATTATTATTAGCTTTTACTTTCTTTTTTGTGTGGAAAACAAAGCATCATACATACTTGTTGAAATATCATGAAAAAAAAAAGTTAAAAGGAGGCAAAACCTGTAATTAATCAGTCCTGAAACATTCAACCATACGTCTCTGACACCTCACCTATCTATCATATACAACAAAAGAATCTTTAAATTTCCAAGCAAAAAAAAAGAATCTTTAAATTGAGGAATTAATTGACATAATTGATGTGTAAACATTAATCCTGCATAAGTACTATTTGAAATTTATATTCTAACATATAGAACTATGACTACAAATCAATTTATGCAATACCAGCAAAAATACCGGGGTGAAAACGGTTCGCATACGCGTTTGGATATCATATTCGTATACATATTACTTTTTCGGATCCGGATACAAATATGTTTCTAAATACGGATTCATTTCGGATATTACCGGATACGAATATGAATACGAATACCAATCTTTATACGGATATCCAAATATAGATGGACTGCGTCTTCGTTCAAATATATATTTTACTATTAACAAAAAAAATTATAAAAAATCATAAAATCATAAAAATTTTCAAAATAATAATAAATAAATTGATGGATTTAATAAATATCCTTATTCATGTTCAAAATTGACAAAAGGGTTAAAATATTTTAAAATCATCCGGATAGAGATATTATGCATATCCGTTCGGATATTATAAGCCAAATCTGTTACCGTATCTGATCCGACCAGATACGGATAATTTTATTCGAATACGGATATTTTTGTGGATATGAATATGGGTCGGTCGGATATTATCCGACCCGTTTTAATTCACTCATATGTTTTATCGGTTTAAAAGGTAATATATATTTTGAAAACTAGTATAAGTTTAAAAACAATATTTTTTATGAGAACAATACATATGTAATGTTAAAAAGAATATATATTTTGTAAATTGTCTCATACCGAGTGTTTTTCTTGAGATACAAGATATGATGGTTTAAACCTCATACGTTTTAATTGAACAATTTTTAACTTCTTACAAATATTTCTCACTTGAAAACTTAAAAAAGGAATATATAGCTTATAAATTCCCTTTTAGCATTAAAAATTAAAGAATGTATTACAAACCCAGAACGCATATTGCCACTCACGAAGGTATAGTCAACATAAATCGTTTACTAGTACTCTAAAAAATGTATATGTGACAAAAAAAAAATGGAAAAAGATGCTTATCCATTGATGTGGTAAGCAGTTTTGTCTGCTGGTGGAAAGTGGAGCCTACAAATACTGTTTTTCTTTATTTGTGGTGGCACTTTCTATTAGCGGACAAAACTGCTTACCAAATCAATGGAAAGTGGAGGAAATTTGGGGGGCATGATAGAAACCTCTTTTTTATATACTCAATTGTTAAGGGGGGCAAATGGGGGATGGTAAAGAGGGACCCAAAAAATATAGTAAAACTTAAAAATCTATATTGAATTATTGACATGACACTAAAAATTAGTATATTAGAACTTAAGAAAATATTTTATGAGTCAAATGTATATTGACAAACTATAAACTTTGCATAAATAAAGTAGGGTCGAAAATTGAAAAAAATTAATATTTTGGATTTGATTTTAGCTTACCAATTCCTTTCACCTTGTTCAGCTTCAAGTTTAGGGCATCCACTAATTTTGAGTCGCTGTACACATGCAAGAGCCGTCCACCCCCCTACTGATTGCAGCTCCATGCAGTTAATAACGAACAAACTCTTCAACGATTTAGTCACCTCAACAGGAATAGCTTGTAACCTTGGAAAATCTTTTATTGTTAAATGAGTGAGGGAGGTGAGGTTCTGAAAGCAAGCGGGAAATGATTCTTGAAGGCCCCCGCATGACTCCATTACAAGTTCACGGACAGAGGGTGATAAGACCATCTGTCTTGGGCAGTTAAGTTTGGGGCACTTCCATATTGTTAATTCCTCGAGGAATATAAACCCATCAAATGTTTCCACCGGTAACAATTGTAGTTCTCGACAATTCCATATGTGTATCACCTTGAGTGCTGGTAAATTGTTTGGCAACAAACAGTTTTGAAGACTAATAAGTCTCGGACAGTCATTTAACACTAACCCAGTGATGCAACGAGGGAGATGGGAGACAGTAAGGATCGTGCATTTGGAAATTCCAAGGCGTTTTAAGTTAGTTAAAACCCCCGGCTCCAACCAACTCGGATCCAAACTCTCCCATTCATAATCATAAATATTTAGGGCTTTGAGATTGGGGTGCGGACATAGACCTTCGAGCAATTCAGGTTGGTTATCCTTGTACTTGTCACCACTGAAAAAACTCAAGTCCAATGTTTCAACAAATTTTTTATTATTTAGTTGAGCTTTTTGAGCTTCTCCCTTATTTGAAACATTCTTAAGCCCGGCAATTGTGAGACTCCCATAAACTCCGTTAACATGCTCTAACATTTCAAGAGTATTTCCGTTATCTATGGTTTTGAAATTTTTATCGAGATTAACACGAAATATTAAATCCTTGCATTGCATTGCTTTTACGAGATTTGGTATACGACAAACCAGTTCGGGTTTATCCCATAAAAACACTTTCATGCTAACTAGCCTATTGGAACCTTCAGGAAAAGATTTAACTTGAAGACCCAGCATATTTAAAACTTCGAGACTGCATAGGTTACAGAATGAATCCGGTAATTCATCAATTTCTGTATGAGAAATATCCAAATAGCGTAAATGCTTTAAATTGCCAATACTTTTAGGTAATTTCTCAATTTTATATTTAGTCAGAGATAAAGAACACATATTATTTGTCAATACGTTAAACCAACTATCAATTTCCATAAAGACATACTTGTTATCCCGGTGAATTGTAAGAGAGTGCAGTTTTTTATATTTATGCAAATTTTTCTTATTCTGTCTAATATTTTCCCTAAATATTGACAGATGCCTTATATCAGTAGATATCTTTTGTTTGAAATTCTCATTTTCTATCCGAAAACACTCATCCTTTGAAATAGATTGAGACACATCATGCATCAAATCATGAATTACATATTCACCCTTTTTCATGGTAGTTTCTTGAAAGAAACATTTGTTTACTAAGTCACGAATGTAACCCCGACCAACAACACTCATTTGCAGGGTGTGTTGCGCTGCTATAAAACCTTCCCGTAACCAAAACCATATCAACTCACTTTCGTTAAATTTATAGTCTTTGGGATACAATGAACAAAAGGCGAAACATTTTTTCAAATGAGATGGTAAATATTGGTAGCTCAACTGAAGTACCGGCAAAATGCCATCTTCCCCTTGTTGTAGTTCCCACATTTCACTATCTCTAATATTCCTCCAATGCCACACACTCAAGTCAGCACTAAGAAGACTTCCTAGTGTTTTTGCAGCAAGAGGAGATCCTTTCAATTTGACAACAATCTGCTTACCGATATCCTCTAAATCCGGATATTTTTGTGAGTTTGTTTCCAGACCAAATGCACAACTCCTAAAGAACTCCCAAAAAATCCTCTCTTCTAATCCCTCCAATGTTACAGGACCCATTGTGCTCACGATTTCAGCAACCTTTAGGGACCTAGTTGTCACTATGATCATGCTTCCTTCAGACCCTTCTTTTAATGTTCCAAATAAACGGTGCCAATCTGATCTACTCTCACTCCAAACATCATCAAGAACTAGTAAAAATCGTTTAGATTCCAGCGTTTTCTCTAGAGTTGCTTGGAGAGAATTTAAATTATTAATATCACAAGTATTTCTTGTGGCACACTCAATTATTTCTTTTGTTAACCTTGCCACATCAAAATCGTCAGAAACACAAACCCAAATTATTAACTCAAAATGGGACTTCACTTCTCTCTTATTGCAAATCATTTGAGCAAGAGTAGTCTTCCCAACCCCTCCAATTCCAACAATAGGTAAAACAGATACAGTCCCTTTGTTTTCTATACTACTACTCTCAGGCAAATCAACTTTTTTCTTTTTCTTTGATCTCTTTCTACTACTGGATGCGATTTTTGTTTCCGGGATTCCCAATAGGTGCATACCTTATTGACCTCTTTATCACGACCAAATACTTTAGGCTCGGCTAAGGACGAGCTAGTTACCGGTCTGGCTGTTTTGCTAAATGTATTGGATTTTTGCGGTATGCAGAGCTCATCACAAGCGTCTTTTAATTTACCACATACATAGTCTAACCTATCTTGAACCTCTTTCACTTTGGTTGTGTAACCACTCATCCAGTTTCTAAAATTAGTAAGAGAAGAGGAAATAAGTTGACCTGCAAATCTCGTTTTTTCGATATCCTCCTCAACTCGTTGCTTCGACTCCTGATAGGTGAATTCATTCAAAACATTCTGAGCTTCGTATGTGACATCTTTGAGCTGAGGAATGAGTTCATCAATGACTTTGTGTTTGAATCGCCAGCACTCAGATCTCTCAATCAGGAGCCCTGACATGGGCAACGCAGCTCGAAGCTTGAAGATCTCGTTATGGGGAGACGGGTCTGGCTACAGCGCTTGGTATAGCTGAACGCCTGCTGAGATCTGCTCCATTGCGCCTTTTGGTTTTGTCAATTTACAAAACTCTTTGTTGATTTTTTTTTTGTGTGTGTGTGTGAAAAAGCTTTGCTGGTTGTGTGTTTTGGGTAGTTTGGAGCAAAAAACACCCACAATAATTGATGTAACTATTTTTGTAGTAAAGCGGCACTACCAAAAGTTAGTGAAAGGTCAGACATGGGCCATGTGATTTGTCAAAGAACATGGTTAATGGAGATTCTGCGCACAACAATGAGTGTGCCGCATTTAAAATAAAAAGAAGTTTCAATGAATTTTAGTTTGGGAACGACTATTTAATTCCGTCAGTCGGAGTTTGACTAAATTTATTAGGGGGTCAAAAAAAATTTCCTACTGATTAATATTGTATAAAATTTTTTAGAAGGCTCAATGCATAAAAATATATGTATTTTAATTTTTTTTCACTAAAACATTACTGATATATACTATTTTGTCAAAATCTTAAGAAGACATGGCCTCTTTCAATCCCTATTAAGCTTCGTTTTTGCCGCCGCCACGTATACAATAATTGAGAGTTCTATCGGAACAGGCCCAAGCTCTCGTTTGCTACGAGCTCTCGGCTCTCTGCCACGCACTGATAGAGATGAGAGCAAAATAGTCATTTCAAAATTTTATTGACGGTCTTAAGTTGACTTTGTTGACACAGAGACCAATGATGCACAATTTCATAAAGTACAAGGATTAAAAAGGTTAATTCGATAGTACAAGGACTAAATTGACAAATCATTAAAGTACAGTACAGTGACTAACAGTGTATTTATCCATTAAAACAACACATAACAATGTTATTTCCCCTTGAATGAAAAAATTGAACCAAACAAATACGTATAGGTCATCATCGCATGACAATATGATTCCTAAGCTAAGAGATGCATTCCAGCAAATATGGTTAACATGATAATCTTATACTATCACGATCCAAACACACTTCAGTTTCCTATAAGAGTAATAAGACCAACTATAATAGCATGAGATTGAAACATTAATATTTTGAAACCGTTTTGAGCCAAAAAACTATGCTGTCATCAATACAAGTACATAACATTACATAGTGCAAGTCATACATACCAAAACAAATCGACACAAATAACTAACAAAAACAAGTAAAACTAGCAAATAGCACAAAATTATTTGATCTTTAACTAACTAAAGATCAAAATTACGTTACAAATAATAATTTCTTAACTTTTAAATAAATCAAGAGGATTCAATATCAGAGTGATCCAAACCCCCTCTGTAAACTTCAAATTCATCCTCTGACCATCTACACACCAAATTCAACTTAAACGTCGCCATCTTTATTCCCAACAATCTCTGAAAAAAAATAATTAAAAATTACATTATTTTTGTATTTTACAAAATTATGTGTACAAGTTAAATTAAGAGATGCTTTTAAAAGAACTCAATATTTCACAAAAAAAAAACTTATATTTTTACAAACTCTAAAACCCACGGATTAATAATTACTAATAAAGCATAGTACCAAATTATATATATAAATATATCAATACCAATATTAAAAAAATTAAAAAACAAAAATATTTATATGTTCTAAAATGTCATCAAAAATATTTGAGAATAAGTTAAAAATACAGATAATAACAGATGATACATATCAAAGTTCAAAAAAATTAAAAATTAAAAATTAAAAATAATAGTAAATAATAATAATAACAAAAAATTAAAATTATTTCTTTTATTACTTAAATAAATACGTACCAAAGTGCGGGCTGCTTCAGGAGAGAGAGGCGCGCCTTGTTCACACACAACGTAATCAGCAACTAATTCTATCACACCTGTAATATATATATTCAAATATTAATAAATAAATATGTTAAAGAAGTAAAAAAATGAATAAATATTATATAGATTGTACCTTTATTTAGGCGGACTGGTAAGCCTTGTTTGCGCAAAAAAGGTTCCATTTCATGAGTGAATTGATCCAACGGCCCTTCTTTTAACTCAATCTATTAATTGAAATAATTAAATCCAATTAATATTTACATAATAATACTGCTGAAAAATTTATCAAATCTATAGATAAACCCTACTTTTAACTTTTTGTTTTCCAAAAAACCATCAATATTTTAAAGTTCTAAAAAACGTTAACTTTAATTTTTATTTTAAAAAAACTTAAATCTTTTTCAAATAATATAAATAATGATAACTACGTAAACATATTTTGCAAATTATTTATCTATTATTTCAAAATAAACATATCAATTCTCTATAATGAAGAATACAAACTTAATATTATGGTTTTTTCTGAGTGTTTTATATCTTTGAAAAATGGAATCTCTAAAGTTAGGGTTTTTTAATATTCCAAAAGATAGGGGCTTTTTTTCATAAAAACCAAAAAGTAAATTTTATCAAATACCTTTTCTGTTGCAATAGTTCCAGTTCTTGCAAAATCATGCTCTTCAAAACCTCCAAAAAATCTGAAATTTTTCACAAAAAAAAAATTAAAATATTTACACTTTTATAATAAAAAAAAAATTATTTATACCTTTCAACTTCCTCTTTTGGAAGGTTAGTCAAAAACAATCCTGAATCGCCGCGAAGAAACTATAAATAATAAATTAATATGATTATAAAAAATAATAAATATTAAATATTAATTTTTTCATTAAAAATAAAAATAATAATATAAATTACCTTAGAGAGTTTATGAATCCTTGGTTTAATTTCATCAGCAGGAGACCGACCGAGCGATATTTGCATTACTTTATTCGATCCAAGAAAAAACCTTCAAAAAACAAATTAATTTAATTTCAAAAGGGTATTTTTGTACAATCCAAGAAAAAACATATTAAAAATAAATAATTAAATTAAATCAAAATGGCATTTCTGTAAATTCATGATTTTGTTAACTTAAGAGTTAATTTTTAACTTTATAACATTTTCTTCTATTAGATTTTAGAAGGTGTAAATGAAAAATTACTCTATTCGATCCAACAAAAATATACCTAAAAACAGAATAACTAAATCAAAATGGTATTTTTCTAATTTCACAATTTACGAGATTTAAATGAAAAAATTACCGGCCGGAAGATTTGAACTGCTCTCTGAATTCCTTGAAGACTTGGTTCCTCATATTTTCATAAGTAAAAACATAAGCTGTGTTGAAATCTTGAAGGCCTTGATTTATCGAGCTTACTAACGCCTCTTTTGCGCTTCTGCCCTTCTTCTTTGTTTTCGATAGAGTAACTGTTTTCAAATCGAGAATAAATAAACGAAATTAACAAAAAATACGAATAAAAAATGCAATTAAAAGATTAAAACGCAGATTAAACCAAACAAAATCAACCCAAAACTCAAAACGAAGAGAAATTTGTGAATTTGGGATTTACCTTCGCGATTGCGCTTCGATTTGGGCATTTTTTATCGTTTTTCTTATTTTCTCGCTTTGTTGGATTTTCAGTTTGCAGCCTCTTTTTTCTTCTTTCTGATTTTAGGGTTTTGAGAGCGGTTTAAAGAAGCTGTTTTATAATTTGGGCTGTATAATTTATTATTCATATTGTTTTAAAAGCCCATTGAGGCCCAAATATAAAATTAGTAATTGAAATACTAGTATTTATTTTCCGAAGTTTTTAAGTATGGGCCTGGATTATATTTTATTTTGTTCATTTTACTGGATTATATTTTTTTTTTAAGGAAAATAAGGACGTAAATGGCCTTATATTCGATTATAATATAATTTATTTTTAAATACTTATGTATTATTTTCAGTATGCAATCTGATTCTAGGGTTTTGAGAGTGGTTTAAAGGAGCTCTTTTATAATTTAGGCTGTGTAATTTACTCATATGTTTTAATAGCCTATTAAGGCCTAAAAGTAAACTAAAAATTTGAGATTCCAGTATTTATTTTCCTAAGTTTCAAGTTTGGTCCTTGATTATATATTTTATTGAAGGAAAATAAGGCCTAAATGGCCTTATATTCAATTATAATATAATTTATAAATACATATGTATCATTTTCAATATGCAGTGATATGTCAAATTATGACTGGACGGCTCTAAACCTTTCCCTTTCAAAGGTACTTAAGAGACATAGGATGGATCCAAAAAAACTTGGCCCCATTCACATAAATTCAACCCTTAGTCCTTACATATTTTGTGGAAATAATTTACACACATACAAACAAAACAAAGTTCGAGCCAAAAGGATGAGATGAATGTTTTAACACAAGATAGTTTCAACCCCTTAAATATTTTTGTGGAAATAACACACACTCTCTCTCTCTCTCTCTCTCTCTCTCTCTCTCTCTCTCACTCTCACACACACACACACACACAAAATAAACATGGGTCCAAGTTCAAGCCAAAAGGATGAGCTGAATGTAACACAAGATAGAAACTACAAAATCCATGGAGTGATCTTGCTAGTTGTGGTTGTATTTTTGTTCGCTCTCTTCCTCTCCTTCGTTCTTCTCCGTCTCTTCTTGAGGTATCACCGTTGGCTGCAAAAAGAAAAGTCTGCGCAACTCGCACAAACCCAACCTGATTTAGGGTTTTTCTAATTTAGGGTGTGAAAATATTGTTTTTTTTTCTCTAATCTTTCTTTTTTAAAAGATGGCTCCAGCTAATCGTTTTTTTTTTTAAATCTGTTGTGTTATCATTTTGTCTGTTCACTCTGTTGTTCATTTCTCTATATGGTTCATCCTTTAAAATGGTTTATAGATGCACAAACAGGACATTAATTATGCATGAATATTAGCAATTAAATAATATATAGACACAAAAAATGGTTTATGTTTAGTACATATGTTAAGCCAATTTCATTTTGAGGAATACATTAATCAAACATCACAAGGCCTATCTTCTTCAAAGATCTACTTATAATTTTTTTCTTGCATTTGTTTTCAAAAATACAATTATTTTATCTTCTTAAAATGGAGCCTAATTTTATTGGGGGTCCACCCTAGCCTCTAGCTAGTCTCATATCCATAAATTATTTTTTCTTAAAATAAATTATCAATATAAGAGGCTAGGGTAAATCCAACAAGCTAGGTCCCCAGTTCCATAAATATATTCTATAAAATCTCTTATCAACATCAAAATATTCTCTCCTTCACATAAATAAACAAATACATACCAAGATAAAAAGAAAACAAAAAATTCAAGGATTGAAGCTGAAGAGAAAGATGGACATAACAGAAGATAAAAACTACAAAATCCATGGAGAGATCTTGCTATTAGTGGTTGTATTTATGTTCGCTCTCTTTCTCTCTTTCATTCTGCTCTGTCTTTACTTGAGGTATCATCGCAAGCTGCAGAAAGAACGGCCTGACATAATAGACTCGTGATTTTGAAGGAATTAAGGTTTTTTTTTAATTAATATAGGCGAATATGTGAAGAGTCCTCCACTCTTGGAACTCAAGTATAAGGCTAATTTGATTGATTAATTAAGTGGATATATATTTGATGCATGAAAATTGATGAATTAGATTTTACAAGCTTGATTTTGCGAGAAGTACTAAATTGGAGAGTGTTATGTTTATCTTGTAGTTAGTTTTTTTCTTCCATGTAAATACTTTTAAGGTTTAATATATTGGAAGTAGGACTTGGAGCCAACTTCTTTTAATAGAAATATACTTTTATGTGGAAAAACGTTATATCTAATCATTTTTTTTATTTTTTGAATTGGGGGTTTAAATTATTTACTTGATATACACGCAAAACAAGTCTTACATTATTTTATATATATATTGTCCATCCATGTCTCCAATAATGAAATCACTTTACTTGATTATGGATGGGTGAATAATATACTAATACAACTTATTTGATTCACAACAACATGGCCTATTAGCTCAGTTGGTTAGAGCGTCGTGCTAATAACGCGAAGGTCGCAGGTTCGAAACCTGCATGGGCCATTTTTTCCCTTTTTTTAAACGTAACTTTATTTATGAAAGAAGGAACCATGTCTTATACGCTGATTGAAAGATGTACATAATTACATTGCAGAACATTATCTAAACGCGTTAAATGAATATTGTATCTTCTTTTATTACGAAATAAATTAAACACACTAATACCCTATCTCATATTATCGATGGAAATAAGTATAAACGCATGTATTTTTTGAGGAAAACAATTATGTAACAGGGTTACAAATTACTAAAGGTATGATGATCATCTTTTTAGAAATGATTGGGCAGAAGAGGCCTGATTTTCGTTCAAAATAAAAAAGCAGTAATCCTATCATTTACTGATAATGCGTGAACTAAAGGAGGTGCATTTTTCTCACAAACCATGCTAGCACTTCAAAAAGAAGGCAATATAATCCTATCATTTACTGATAATACATGAACAAAACAGGTGCATTTTATCACAAACCATGCAAGCACTTCAAAAGGAAAACAATATAATCCTATCATTTACTGATAATGCATGAACAAAAGAGGTGTATTTTTATCACAAACCATGCAAGCACTTAAAAAAAACAATAATCCTATCATTACTGATAATGCATGCACAAACACAGGTACATTTTATCACAAACCACATGCAAGCACATAAAATAAAATTAGGAAATATAGAAATGTCAAAGCATAGCATTACACACCACTCAAACAACATAAATAGCCCACCAATTAGGGTTCATTACAATTTATTCATAAAACATGCACCAAATAAAGAGATAAACATGAAATAAACATAAAAGACACAACTCCATTCATGCCTAGGGAAATCATTGCCTTCTCCAAAAACACCCACACAATCCACACAAAATATTGCTTTCACAATATTAATTGCATAGAGTATAGATATTGTGCCCCAATATTATTTGCCTCCTGGAATTCCAGTACACTTTCCCTTCACATCAAGAATTAGTTTGAGAGGCAAAAACAAGAGCTATCTATATTAGTTACTCAATGCATTTCAATTGGTGTTTTTAGATCAGAAAACAATTCCCCTATGCATGCATGCATGCAAACTCAACAAACCCCTAAAAATGTCATGCAAAATGAAACATAATTGATAAAATTTTCCAACCAGTACACAAAACCTCACTTGAACTTGCTAAGATCGGGGTTAGCGGCCTTTGGAGGAGAAAGAGAGAGAGAGAGATCCACATCTCCTCTCTCTCCACCACTCATCTCAGCCTCTGTCTCCTTCTCCACCAGCTCGCCTGACCGGGCACCCAAATCTAGGTTTAGACTGGGAGAACTTTCTTCTTCATCAGTTTTGTTCGAATCGATTGTTTCGTCTGTAACAGTTGAATCTTCAGTGTTTTCCGGGAAATTTCGGCTTCTAAAGTCTCGTAAGCGTCTTAAATAGGGCCCAGGCACATCAAACAAGGTATGACGAAGGTCTTCTATTGGTACAAATCTATCTTCATGTATAATTCCGTTACATTGACCTGGTGCATCCATCCTATATAGAAGTGCAAAGATATATGACAAAAGTTTGATAAGTATGGAGATTTTTATGAACTTGCGTGTTTATGATAAATGATGAATATTTATCATTCCATCTTAGATCATTGATTGACTTTCATGAAACTAAAAGTTGATGTAGAAAATAACTATCCTTTTTACAATAAAATGGATGTAGAAAACTTTGCTCATGATATAGATTGATGTAAAGTGTATACAGAATCATAATATTTGTAATAAATTGACGATTTTAATCATGAATCATGTTGCATGATGACTCTTGACCACAATTTCATCTCGGCTTCGTAAAAAGCATACCTTTGAGGGGCTGGAAGCCCCCGAGAGTTTCTCGGTAATGCTGGAAGAATAACTTTAAGCGCTCCACTTGGCAGAACTGTAACATGCGCCAATTTTCGGTACCGGTGTTGCGCTATAAATAAGGGGAAACGTTATACATGAAGATAAGTATAAACCTTAAACAAAAATTTCGATTTGTGATTATTCAAAAGATTATTCATACCATAATTAGCTTCAGTTCCCATCTGTAACCGATACATCTGAAAAATTGATAAATTTTTAGCCGATCAATTGAGAAATAACAAACCCTAATATAATTAAGATCTATATATGTCGATCGGTTGTAATAAATTTTGATCAGTAAAATTTTACCTGGAGATGACTCTTTATGTGAGATGCATCGAGTCCGCGCACAGACATGACTTCCAGAATAGCTGTCGGTGTAGCATCTGCATCAGAAAAAACAAAAAAAAAATCAATATCTTAAGATCAATCAATGTAATCAATTATAGAAACTATTTTACACAATTCGATAACTAATAGATTAAATTAGTAATTTTTAACCAATTTTGAACTCACGAAAAGGTCCGCCCAGACGATCAACAGCATCAGTGAAGAGCTTATCCAGTTTGGCACACCACTTCAATCTAGGTCTCCTCTGTTGAACAGGCTGACGAGCAGCATCTCCTCCCGGTGTGGTGTTGATGACCGGATTGACAACCTCGCTCTCCATCATTGTGAAATCACTCGAGGTAATGTAATCACTCATTTTTTTTTCTCAAAGATTGCTTGTATGTCTATCTTTCTAATCTGTTTCCAATTGTTGTTCTACCAAGATTGGCACTGGACTGACTTTTATAGCCCTGGCAGCCCTCGGTTTCTCCGTCATCCTCGCGACGCGTGTCATTTCGGTTCAGTTCTTTAATCTTAAGATTTACATAAACTTGGTCTTACCATAACAGATACTCTAATTACATACCATAATACTTCCCCTAATTTGGATTGTAAATTTGAATGTCTAGTTGTTCAAAAGATCATGTATTGAAAAAATGCGCTCTGTCTATGAAAGGTAGTATGTACACTTGGCATGATGTCACTAAGCCACGTCACATCTGTGGGTGAAATAAAACGGCTAGTAGTTTTGAAAGAAACCAAAGGAATAAAGGAAGGGATGAACCCTAACCCTAGCACACAAAAATTTGAAGGGCTTTTTTATAATTTAGACATAATACAAGGACCGTTTATACTTTAGTTCATACATGGCATGGTCATCTCCATTGAACTTTTTCTACGGATTTTGATATGTCGTCTTCCGTGTAACGAGTCGGAATGTATGGCTTAATCTATTCGTTACATGAATATTATACAGCCTTTATAGATTTGGGTTCTTTTGTTTTGTTTTTGACTAGCCAATTATTTTACAAGACTTTTTTCCAAACATTAAATTGATAAGATTGTATTAAGTGCAAATTAATTATAAAGGTGAGTTTATTAATTGTTTGAAGATTCATTCCATATTGCTACGAGTGTATCTTTGTAGTAAATGCAAATTAAATTTTTTTATTTTATGTAAGATTGTTATATTTGTGTGGACTGTGGATCCAATCAATTAGATGGTATTATTTCTACAGCAAATTTAATCTGATAATTATTAATTGCAAAAACAATTATATTATTCAATTAAGATATTTTTTCTAATTATTTTTTCAAAGAGAATGAATGAACTGAAAAAGAATGCAAACTAATGATTTTCAGACATTTAGCCTGATTTAACTAAACTAATATAATCAAATAACATAATTACTTAGAACAAAGACTATTTTCGGTATAATATATGCTGCTCTTGAAAAAATTTGCTCTAGAAATAATTCAATTATATCACTGATTTAATTGATTGGAGACCATTTTTACATTAAAAAAGTAGCTTTCTTACTTCAAAAAAGTAGCTTTAAAAAGAGATTCCAAATACAAAAGAACTAAAAAAGAGACTTTTGTTACATTAAAAAAGACACGTGTTAAGCATATAGTCCCCATGCCAAAGAGTATGTTATAATTTACACAAGCACATTATTTCAAGGTACAAAATTCTTACAGGGGTTAACCAACTTTTATTTCTGAGAAAAAAGAAACAAAAAATAAAAAAATTCCTCAAACTGAATTCTTGTTTATGGAGACGAGAAATTGAATTGAATCCCGTTTTTTCCTTTGTCATGCTCGAATTTTTTCAGAATATAGCAATAATTTATCTGCAAATAAAAGAAAATTCGAGTCAATAAATTACATAAATGCAATAATCAACTAATAAAAGTATGAAAACACATGGCCATTATTTTAATTTTATACTTCTCAAAATTAGGACAAATTAACACAAATCGAAGCTTGATCATGCGTTGATTGCACATTTAGAATCAAATTGAGGCAAAATTAGGTTAAAATTAGGCATAATTAGCATCAATTAGGGTTAATTACCCTTCACACATTCACAATTCAATCCAAACAACTATAAAAAACCAAAAAACAAACCTCTAATCGAAACAATTTAGTCGGCAAAATCATCCCAAATCCAGCCGAGCTTCTAGAACCCTCCAAAACCCCCTTAAAACCTCCCCATTCAAATCCCTTCTTCAATTTTCCAACATTTCCCGCATTAACAAACGCGTGAAAATAAACCCCATTTCTCTTCAAAATCTCCGATGACGGAAAATCAAACGCCACGTCAGCAAACACACTCACAGCCAAATCGCCACCGTTTGAATCATAAATGGAGTTTTCCATTTTAGGGTTTGAGCTGAAGAGAGAGAGGCCGCCGAGTTTGGAAGAAGGAGAAATGTTGGTGAAATTAAATGAATAGGGTTTTTGCGGGGGTAAATCCGTAATTTTCTTTCCGGATGGGAAAATTAGGCCGGCTGAAAGACCTAGGTTTAGAGAAGAGTTTAGGAATCCCAATGGAATTGCACCTCTTAAATCAAATTCCTATAAAAAATTGAAAAAAGGTCAATGTTAGTTACATTAATTTTCAAATCATATCGATGAAAAATACATTATTTTCTTATATATTTTTAATTATTTTATATTTATTTATTTAGATATCAGTGTTTGATGCAGAAAACATTACAAATTTGTTATTACAGAAATATCTTAATGAGAGTATTTGTTTTTACATATATATAAATTTTCATAATATTATGAATTTTAAACCCTAATCTCAAAAATATATATATTTGTATATAAGTCAAACTCCGACTAAGAAAAAAGAAAAAATTGTAAAATGAACTAGCATCAGTAAAATTTAAAATTTTCAATCATATAAGTGAAAAACATATATCATTTTAATACGTCGTATATAAATTGTCATAATATTCTAAATTTTAAACCTTAAAACCTAATTTCAAAATCATAAACGCTAACTAAATCTTTAACTGTATTATGATGTATCGATGCTAAATAAATCACTTAATATACAACAGATTAAATTTCATAATATTTCAAACTTTACATCTCTAATCAATCACCTGTCTGAAAAATCTTGATCCCAAATTATTCGGCCAAAACCCTCCGATCTGAGAGCTCGATAAAAACGCATACCCACTTTTCGGTCTTACACTCGAATCTCTCTCGTCGATTTTATAACTGTATTTAACAGAATTAAGCATGCCGTTTTCTATCCAGTCTTTTACAGAATGGTGCGGCTTTTTGCGTAGCGGGTCGTGAATGAGAGAGCGAATGGTGAGGTCGTATTGTAAGGTGTGGTTGAGTGTGGAGATTAGGCCGAGTGACAGACCTGTTGAATTAAGGGGTTTTGTGTGAAATTTTTAAATATTTAAAAATATTGATTTTTTTGAAAAAGTGAAATTGTGAGAGAGAGAGAGAGAGAGAGAGATGTTTAGGGGTTCTTATATGGAATTTTAAAAATTTGAAATTTTAAAAATATGAAATTTAGATAGAGATTGAGAGAGAGAGAGAGTTAAGGGATTTTTATACGAATTTTTTTTTTCAAAAATTTTAAAATATGAAAATTTTCAAAAATATGAGAACTTAAAAAATATGAAAATTTCTAGAATATAAAATTTAGAGATAGAGATAGAAGAAACCTGTTAAGAGTTTATATACGGAGTTTTTAAAAATTTAAGAAACATAAAATTAGAGAGACAGACATGCTAAAGAATTTCTATACGAAATTTTTAAGACCTGATTAGGGTATTTTACACGGATTTTTTTAAACTTAGAAAAATCTGTGAAATTTATAAAGAGACCAGTTAATGAACTTTAATACGAAATTTTAAAAAAAAATTCAAAACATAATTTTTTTTAATAATATTTATATTTACAAAGAGTGACTGACTGACCAGTTAGAGGGTTTCTGTAAGAAGAGAGACTAAACAAATCTCGAGGCGAGAAGGAGACTCTGGCCATCAAAGGAGTTGGTACGGACTTGAATCTCGGCAGACTCAAACCAAACCCTAATTCGGTCGGCCGGTACGATCCGTACGAGGTAGAAACATCAAAAATGTCGCCAAACCCTAATAGGTTCTTCAGCTTGAGACAGGTTCCCAATGCCCATTCTTTCTCCTTCAAAGTTGAGAAATTTGATCGTAAATTGGACAGAACGATGAAAAAGTAGCTATAAAGGCTTCCTTTCGAGTGTAAAAGTTCAATTCTTTTTGAAATTTTTGAAAAAATGAGGTTCGATTTGGTTGAATTACGTCAGGATTGGAGTCGAAAGTTCAAAAAATTGCATAAAAATCACGAAAAGGTTGCTGCTACGAATACTCCGTTTTAACTTCAAGAGTTCATTTGTTTTTAATTCAATTTCTTTGAATTACCTCAGGATTCGAATCCAGTGCAAAATCCCCAGAAACAGGCCACGCTGACTCCTTCACCTCCACAACAACAATCGAAGATCCCGGTACATCCTCCGGCCCCGCATCAATGGTGATTCTCACAGACTCAAACACACCTAATCTCTTCAATCTCGCATTGGCCAGGCCGGCCGCGTACACCAGCTCCTGCACGGTGGTCGCTTTCGCAATTGAACTCAGATCCAGCTCGGATTCGACGAGGGATTGGTTGGTTTTTGATCCGGTTTTTATTTGCACGGAGTGGACCTTGATTGGAACTGGGGAGGTGGCGAGACGGTGTAGAACAGAGGCAATTGGGTCCTCATCCTCATCCTTATCCTCATCCCCATCATCTTCTTCTTGCTTGTATTCTTCGGAGGTTTCAGAGCTCGATTCGAGAGGAGATGGTTCAGCCATGGATGGAGAACAAACTGTTCGACGAAAGGTCTGAGAGAAGAAAATGTTTTTTTTTAGTTACAGTGGATGGAGATGGAGAAGGAGAAGAAAGTAGGAATTTGGAAGGCAGACTTGGTGTATAACACGCCGGATTTAATCGTAGTAAGTTTAGTGACGTGGGCCCAGTTTTCAGTGAGACTTAGTAATGAACCGGGTGCAGGGAAGAGTGGGCAATAGAGTGCGAACGAACTGTTTGATTGAGAGAAAAAAGGATTTGTTTAGTTACAGGATTTTTTTGAAGGGGAAAATAAGAAAATTAATTAAAAAAATAGCAAAATTTTCAAATTATTTACGGAAATGATCATTTCGCCCGGTCACTCGACGAAACATTTATTTTCTCGTTTTTCCCACTAATTAAGCTAAAAAAAATTGTTTCGTCCCATGATCGGGTGAAACACACTCTTTCGCCTCATGGTGGGGTGAAACAGACATTTTTCATTTTTTATCGCTGAATTATGTTGAAAATACTATTTCCATTCATGGTGAGGCGAAACTGGCAAAAAAAATTTTTTTTGCTCTAATTCAATTGAAAAAATAAAAATATATCTGTTTCGCCCAACCATGAAACAAAACACATTGTTTCGTCCAACCATGAGGCGAAACAGTTTGAAACAATGTTTTTTAGTTTAATACAGTGAGAAAAATGGAAAATTGACTGTTTCATCCAGTGGCTAGGCGAAATGACTATTTTCGCAAATAATTTAAAAACTTGACCATTTTCTTAATTAATCTTATTTTTTGGCCGGTTTAAAAAATTTATAGTTACAGTGGATGAAGAAGAAAGTAAGAATTTGGAAGGTAGACTTGGTGTATGAAACACCGTACTTAATTCCAGCGATTTTACATACGTGGGTCTCTGTTTAGTGTGATGTGGGAACAAACCGAGCAGGGACGTCCCCGGTATTTTGATTGCCCTAGTCCGAAACGTTAACGGTTCCAAAATATTTTTCAAGATGTTGCCCCAATAATAAAAATACAAAAAATAAAAGGCTAAAGCAAACAAATTTAGGGGTTTTTTATGTTGAGGAAGAAAAAGTACAGATATTGTGGATTGCACGGTAAGGTGGATTTAGTGTGGCGTTTTCGGTGTAATTATTGTATGGCTGAATGTTTAATTTTTGACAAAATGAAATGAATCTTACTTAACCAGATCTTTGTTTGTACCTGTTACATTGTTACTTGTTTTTTTTTTTCAAGGAACGGCATGCGATTACCTGGTCCGTTCGTTTTCAAATTAATAAAATAAAATAAAATAGTCTTTTACAAAGAAGTTCACAAGTAGAAAAGAAAGTCAGCAATAAGAAAAATACAAGAATAGAAATGAATTGAAACTTAAATTAAAGCCTTTCTCCATTTTCCAGCTAGGTCTCACGCTTCTCTAACTATGAGTTTGTGAGACTTTCGTTTTGTCGAGAACACTCTCTTGTTACGCTCCCGCCATATGCACCAAATTACAACCGCCCAAATTGTATCCCAATTGTTCCTCTGATCCGATAGCAATTTCAGCCTTGACGTGATCCAGAAATGGTTGTGGTCCTGGGGTATGTCTGATATATCCCACTCCGAACGGATGTGCGTCCAGTCTGCTTTAGCATAGATGCACGTTGCCAGGAGATAGTTGGTCGTTTCTAGGTGGTCATTGCAGAACCGACATCTAGGATCATTAGGCCAGTTCCTCTTGGCCAGATTTTCCACCGTGAGAATTTTGTTTTGAGCCGCCAACCAGATGAAGATTTTGACTTTAGATGGGATTTTCATCTTCCATATTAGGGTTTGATTGGCCACTTCGACTCCCAGATTGTTAATCATGGCATAAGTTTTTGCAGCTGTGTAATGACCCTGCGGGCCCCACCTCCATATTGTAGAGTTATTTTGTTGGGTGGTGGCTGACAGATATAATGGCATCAGACTTATCAAGTCTTTCAAAAAGAAAGATAAGCTTTGTTGGTTGATGAGATTTAGATCCCTTATCTGACGAATATCATATAATTGCGAGAGTATCTGGCTCCAGGCACTTTGGGGTGCATTATCAATTCTCCATAATCATTTAAGAAGGAGAACTCGATTTTGATTTTTAACATTCTTTATGTTCAAGCCTCCGTTTTTCTTATCTAGGCAACACTTCTTCCATGCCACGAGGCAGTGGCCTCCCGCACATTTAACTTCACCTTTCCAAAAGAAAGCTCGCATAACTCTATCTATTTCCTCCATAAGCCAAGGTTGAAATAGATTACCTTGCATCATGTAGGTGGGTAGCGATGAGAGGACCGATTTGACAAGGGTTAACCGTCCTCTCGATGATAACATTTTACCTTTCCATGAAGCAACACGGTTTTGAATCTTCTTTCGTAATGGAAGGAAGGTAATTTTAGTTGGTTTCTTTAAAGTAAGAGGGAGACCTAAGTAAGTGATCGGGAAAGATTTTTTGGAGCACGGTAAGATGTTTGAAATGACATCATGTAGGTTGTTAGGAATAGCGATCGGGACAAAATCACTTTTAGACTAATTTATTTTGAGATCCATCATCTCTGCAAAAATATTAAGCGTCAAGTTTATCACTCTAATGTTTTGTGGATGAGCCTCAATGAAAAGAATTGTGTCATCGGCGTATTGTAGTACCTTGGGAGCGGTGACTACTGGTCTAGTAATCATTGCTTGGAGAGAGTCTACCGCAAGGTTAAAGAGTAGCGGGGATAAGGGATCTCCTTGTCTCAAACCTCGTTTATGAAAGAAGGTTTCTCCATTTAAGCCATTTGATTTCATGGAAGAGCTAGAGGATGAGAGTATCGATTTAACCCATGTACTCCATAGTTCGGGGAATCCTCTAATACGTAGAAGAGAGAGAAGGTAATCGCACGATATGTTATCAAAGGCTTTTTCAAAATCGATTTTTAACATAACAGTAGGAATGTTGTTTTTATGGAAGTAATGTAACATCTCTCGTGTAAGAAGGAAGGTCTCCATGATAAAACAATCTTTCAAGAAAGCCGTTTGACATTTGTCAATTAGAGAGGGTAGGATATTCTGCAGTCTATTTGTCATTAGCTTGGTAATAATTTTAGGGATTGAAGAGATGACAATAATCGGGCGAAAGTCCGAAAGCTCCTTGGCATCTTTTTTTTTGGTATTAATGTGATTGAGGCTTTATTAAGTTTCCATTGATCTAAATTATTGTTTTGAAATTGCTGGATCATGTTCAGGACATCCGTCTTAATCATCGGCCAAAAATGTTGAATGAATTCATTCAGAATACCATCCGGACCACATGATTTCCTCTTTTCTAATTGTAAAATGGTAGAGTGGAGTTCTTGTTCATCAAATGGGGCGGTTAGATTTGTGAACTGTGAAAGAGGGAGACAGGATGGGTAAAGCACATTTATGTTGTAAGAATGATTTCGATTATGAGGTGTATCTAGGATCGATTTATAATAGGAAGTAGACGTCTCATTTATCAGTTTATTTACAAAAAACCCTCTACTTTTCTGAATATTACAACAAAATCCCTATATTTCCATTTATTACAAATAACTCCCTATCAGAAATATTTTCTTTACAAATATCTACCTCCATCTATTTTTCCATCCATTTAAAGTTTAATTTTTTAAAAATGTCCAAAACACACTCACCTAAAAGAAATAAAATAAAAAAGTAAATAAAAATATAACAAAATAATTATTTAAAAAATAAAATTAATTAAATAAAAATAACATTAATTAAAATAAATAAAATTTAAAGAATAAAAATAAATATAAAAAGTTTTAAAAAAAAATAATTAAATAAATTTTTTTAATTAATCCACTCCACTCTCTCCGCTTCCATTTCAATTCAAATCGAAAAGAAACCCCTCTCAAAAGAAAACCCTCTTCCCAAAAATGGCGAGTGAAGAGGAGCAGCAGAAGGAGAAGCAGAAGGAGCTCCTCTCCTCCCTCGTCGCCGACATCAAGTCCTACTCCGGCGACGATCCCCTCCGCCCTTGGCTCCAGTAAGAATGAAGATCCGATCGATCTGTTGTTGCGTTTATAGAATTGATCCTCTTTTTTTATCTGCATTTTCTTGAGAAGTTTTGCATTTAAAACTACTTGAACAGTGTTAATGTGAAATTAATAGCTTACTTAGTGTTGAGATTTTTGTCTTTGTAATATTTCTTTTATTTGGTGAAACAGTGGGATAAAGAAGATGAAATCTGTTTTGCCGCCGAACACATTGAAAGAAAAACTTCCAAGATTTCTTCAAAAATGCGCACAAACATTTGAATCAGATCAAAGATACCAAAATGATGCGAGATACCTACGTGTTTGGATTGATTTGGTACATTTTAATTCAAAACATATTAAAATTATGAAAAATTAGCTCAAATTAGTTTCCTTTTTTTATTTGAAGTTCAATTTTTTGGTTTTTTAGATGGATTATGTGGATGATGCGAAGGTTTTACTGAAAAAAATGGAGCGAAATAAAATCGGACTAAAAAGAGCTTCTTTTTATATAGCTTATGCTTTGTATTACGAAAAACTTAGAAAACTTGAACAAGCTGAAAAAATGTTTCATATTGGAGTTCAAAAGTAAGCTGTTTAATTTTCACTTAATAATACTAAAATAATGAATAAATTACAATTATTTTAATGTGAATTATTTGTGTATAGTCTTGCGGAGCCAGTTTCTGATCTTCAAAAATATTACCGACAATTCCTTCAACGTGTTGAGATTTACAAGAAAAGAAAATCTAAAGTATGTATTTAGTATTTAATACTTTCATTTATTTTATTATTTTGTAGCAAGAATTGAACTTTTGAGGACCAATCTATAATACTGTCAAATGCAGGGAATGAATTGGAATTACTGCCTTTTTTTTACAATAAATTATATTTCTTCAGATGCAGGAAATGAAGTTCAAAAAAGGCGAATCAAAATCCGACAATATTCACAAAGGTTTTTTTGCCCATATATAACTAATTACATTACAAATATCATCATAAAAATTAAAATTCTACTTTTTCGAAAAAGAAAATTAAAAATATATCGTTTTTTTCTATTTTTTTTTTTAAGGACAGGGCACATCAAAAACTCAATAATCAAAGTCCCAAAATAGGCCATATATAACTAATTACTTCACAATATCATCGTGAAACTAAAAATTCTCCTTTTTAGAATAAAAAAAAATATAAAACTACACCTCATTATTCCTTTTTTTTCCTCATGATCGTGTTCTCACTGTTGAATTGGTTTAATTTTAGGGTTTCGGTCCTTTTCTTGGTTTTTTTGGGGAGTTTGATTGTTATTGGGCTTTGACATATGTTTTAAGAAATTTTTTTACTGAAAAAATATTTTATATTTTTTTTAAAAAAAATTCTTAAAAAAGCAGGGGCTTTTTTGCAAATTTCCCTAAAGAAAATACTGAAATTTCTTTTTTTCGCAGGAGAAGGCACGTCAAAAAACCCATTAATAACTAAATTCCCAAAAAAGTCCATGAAAAATACCGAAACCCTAATTCTCTTCAACAGCGAAAACACAATCATGCTCAGAAAATTCGTCGATTTAGCAATCGACGATAAATCGAGGGCCGAAAATGTTTTGCATTTGGGGCATGTTTAAGAAGGAATTGGAATTGGATTTGGATTTTGAGAGGAAATTGAGGGGCAAATATCGACGAATTTTCTGACCATGATTGTATTTTCGCTGTTGAACCGGTTTAATTTTTGGGTTTTGGTCTTTTTTGGATGTTTGTTGATTATTGCGTTTTTTGACGTGCCTTCTCCTGTTAAAAAAAAGATAAATAATAGATAAATAAATAAATACCTCATTTTTTCTTTTTCTTAAATTTTATAAAACTTATAATTTCTCCGTTCTTAAACTTATAATTTATTTTTCTATTTATTTTTTCTTTTTTTAACAGGAGAAGGCACTTCAAAAAACCCAATAACGGCGCGAAGCCCTAAATTCCCCAAACAATCAAAGAGAAAAACCGAAACCCTAACTCGGTTCAACAGTGAAAATACAATCATGGTCAGAAAATTCGTCGATTTAGCAATCGACGATAAATCTCGAGCCAAAAATGTTTTGCATTTAGGGTTAGTGGAGCCCATGGTTCATACTAAGGAGGCGATGAGTGATATTTTAGGAATGTTTCAGAAGTTTGAGAGAAAATTTAGGGTTTGGGGTTTAAGGTGCTAAAATTGACAAATTTTCTGACCATGATTGTATTTTCGCTGTAAAAACGGTTCGGTTTTAGGGTTTCGGTCTTTTTCTTGGATTTGTTTGGGGAATTTAGGGTTTCGGACTGTTATTGGGTTTTTTGACGTGCCTTCTCCTGTTAAAAAAAGAAAAAAAAAAGAAAAATACATCATATAATTGCAATATATAATTTTTTTCTATTTTTTTATAATTTTTTTACAGGAGAAGGCACGTCAAAAAACCCAAATAAACTCCCAAAAAAGTCCAAGAGAAAAACCGAAACCCCAAAATTAAACCGGTTCAACAGTGAAAATACAATCATGGTTCGTAAATTCGTCGATTTAGCGATCGACGATAAATCTCGAGCCGAAAATGTGCTTCATTTAGGGTTAGTGGAGCCCACGATTCATACCAAAGAGGCGATGAGTGATATTTTAGGAATGTTTAACAAGGATTTGGATTTTGATTTTGAGAGGAAATTGAGGGGCAAAAATGGAAATAGAGAGAAATTGGAGGGTGGGTTTGAGATTTATGTGGATGAAGAAAATAGGGAGGGGAATAATGGAATTAATAGTAAAAATAATGAAGAAAATAGGGTTGGAAATGGGAATGAGAATAAAATGGAGGGTGGATTTGAAATTTATGTTGATGAAGAAAATAGGGTTGGAAATGAAAATGGAAATAGATATAAAAATGGAAATGAAATTTGTGGGTTTGAGATATATGTGGATGAAGAAAATAGGGTTGGAAATGGAAATAATGAAAATGGAGGTTTTGAGATTTATGCGAATGAAGAAAGTGGGGTGAAAAATGGAAATAAAGGCAAATTGGAAGGTGGATTTGAAATTTATGTTGATGAAGAAAATAGGGTGAAAAATAATGAAAATAAAAAGGAGGGTGTGTTTGAGATTTATGTGGATGAAGAAAATAGGGTTAATCAAAACGATGAAAACAGGCTTAGTAGAGTGAATTTAAAGAAATCCAAAATTGAGCAAAAATACGATGAAAATTGCGCGCAAATTCCAAATGAGAATTCGCAAGTTAATATCTCGCAGGGTGAAAATGCAAAAATGGGAAAAAGTTGTGCTTTAAAGGACAAAAAGCCGATTGAAGACGGCTTGTTTGAACCGACTGTTTTTACTAAGATGGCTTTGGATGATATTAATGAAATGTTTGGAAAACCATTGGATTTTTAAGGCATGTTATTTTATTAATGGATTGTTTTTTGTATTGAACATTTACTTTGTATTGCATATTTTCTTTATGTTAATTTTTTTAAAGAGTCATTTTTTTATCTTATAATAATAGTCCATGTAATATTTGGATTTCTCGCAATTCAAATGACACTAAATAAATTCTTTATCTTAAGTTCTTGGTGAATGTACATGAAATTCATTGGTTTACTATATTGCAGCATTTAGACCTTCATATAAAACCTAAATTACTATATTCCTAATCAAAACCAGCATTTATGAACCTGTGGAAAGAATAAAACTGAAAATGGTTGTGAATTTATGTGAGAGTGAATTTATCCAAAACAGAAACACATCTCTATGAGATTTACATCATTTGGGAAATCAACCCTTTAAATGCATACTGTTTTCATGTCATCTTTGATCCCTTTTATAAAACAACTGCCATTTGATTGATTGCTATCTCAGCCTAAACCTTCATCTAAACCCTAAACCTTCAGCTTCAAGAAAAAAAGAAAAAGAAAACCCTAAAAATTGAGGTGAAGGATGTAATACTAACTCCGTTGCTTCTCGCACCACTTCTCATGGCAGTACCTAAAATTAATTTAATTGTGCACGGTTTAACATTTTTCAGAGTTTTGGTGAGAAATATTTGCATTTTGATATATGGTTCTGAATCGAGCTTTGATGAGAATTATTTGCATTTTGATACTTTTATGGTTCCGAATCGGACAATTCTCTCCTTTCTGACTTATTTGGCCAATTATGAAAAACAGATTATTTTTAATCATGTTTATGGTTTCTTATAAGTTATATCTCAAGGATAGAAAATGTAATGCGGCATGCATCAATGAAGGTTATGAAAGCAGCAAGTGCGTCTTGGCTTTGATTAGCTCTTGCATCCTTGAAGATTGTTAAAAAACCAATTGAAGATGGTTTGTTTGAACCGACGATTTTTACTAAGGAGGCTTTGGATGGTATTAATGAAATGTTTGGAAAACCATTGGATTTGTAAGGCATGTTATTTTATTAATGGATTGTTTTTTGTATTGAACATTTACTTTTATCGTTGCTGTCTTTTCTCGTTTTATTTTGCTATGAATTGGAAATATAGATGACTTTGTTCTTGTGATGTTATTATATATATAGTTATATGGTACTTTGTCAGGTTATATAATAAATAGCTTATTGATGGGCCATTTGTAAAATTGTTTGCTAATGTTTTGATTTTTACTTTCGTTTACCATTTATGAACATATAAACAAATAAATTGCATATTTAAGCACCTGTAGAAATTCACGTGTGTATATATATATATATATATATATTCAACTAAACTTAGTCTAAACGTGTGGACTTGATATCCAACAACTTTCAATTAAAAAAATAATCTCTCCAACAACTCAGAAAAAATTCAAACAAAAATATGGAATTTCAAAACCTTCACATTTTTTAATCAACACCCCCTTTTTTTTTTTTTTAAGAATATAGTTGCAATCCACTAACCCCACCCACCCCTTAATTACAAATTGTGGACTTTGACAAAGTCAAAACACTAACTCAAAATCACTCCAATAACTAAAAAAAAAAAAAAGAAAAAACAAAACAAAAAAAGAAAGAAAAACAAAAAGAAAAAAACAAATCCAAAAAAGTAAAAAAAAAAAAAACACTCATTTTTCCAAATTCCATTCATTTTTAACCTCCTTCACTAGAAACAATCTCAAGCTCGGCCCACCAAAGCGGACTATTCCTCGGAATCGCCATCTCAGGCGAAACCCCAGAAATCTCCCTCATCCACTTCGCCACATCACTCACCTTCGGCCTCTCTTCAAAATTAGGGTTTATACAAGCCCTAATCACCTCACAAATCCTCTCCAAAATCTCTTTCGGCACCGACCCGTTCAAACTCGAGTCGACCATGTCCATCAACTCTCTCTTCCCGTTCAAATAACTCGAAGCCCACAGCACCAACAGTCCTGTGTCCTCAGAGAAAGGCAGTCTCCCCGATATAATCTCCAATAATAGAATCGCATATTTGTAAACGATAGGTTCTTGTTGGGCCGAATCTTGATCGGGGGATTTGTTGGGCTTTTTGGAATTTTTGGTGGTATCAGAGCGCAGTCTGATATCGGAGATTTTGGCTGCGTAGTCTTCGGAGAGGTAGATTGTGGAGGAGTTTAGGACTCTGAGTGGGTTTGGTAAGTTTAGATGCTCGATGTATTCTAAGCAGTAGATTATGCCCATTGATATGCGGAGGCGAGCTGACCAGTCCAGCTGCTCCGCTTCTCTTACTAAAATAGATAAAATAAAATAGAGTTATGTAAAAAAAGATAAAATTTTAGTGAGAGAGTTATTAAAAAGATTTAAAGTATGAAGCTTTTAGAAATATGAGATTTGGAGAGAGATTTTTGAAAAGTTTTAGAACATGAAAATTTTAAAAATAAGATAAGATTTTTGAATAATTTAAATATATGAAATTAATAGAGAGAGAGAGATGTTGAAAAAATAAAAATATGGAAATTGGAGAAATTTTTTAAATTTTCAAAAATATGAAAATTTTGAAAACATGAACTTTGGAGATAAAGAGATTTAAAAAAAATTAAAATAATGAAATTTAGAGAGAGGGAAGATTTTAAAAAACTTTAAAAATATGAAATTTAGAGAGAGAGATAAATATATTACTGTGTAAATGCTCAAAAAGTGTGCCATTAGGAGCATATTCAACAACCAACATACGAGTGAAAGGCTCATCGACTTTGCTATACCCCAACAAATTCATGAAATTCCTATGATTTACTTTCGACAAATTCGATATCTGCACCCAAATCCAAATAAATAAAAAAAAATTAAAATCAACTCATAAACAATTTTACAAAAAAAGGCACCAATACGATATGTTTTCAATTTCAGAAGGTACGTTCAATATTCACACTTTCATAGAGGCAATCAATCATACCACTATAACGTCTAAAGTATAACAAGCATACTAAACCATACTAAATCAATTTCAACTCCAATTTCCCCTTTTCTCACCTTGAGGTCTCAACTGATCTTTGTCTAAAGGAGACCACTCTAAAGGCTAAGTTCAATATTCACACTTTTATAGAGGTTGTTAACTAATTATACCACTCTAAAGCCTAAAGTACACCAAGCGCACAACACAAATCTCCTCCTAAACAACAAGAAATAAACTAATTCCATTTCCAACTTTCCATTTTTTTTACCTTGAGTCTGAACTGATCTTCGTCTAGAGCGGTCCACTCCACTGCTGATGTGGCAAGGGCGGAAACGACGGCGATCTCGACGCCGCTCGAGAGCGTGCCTTTGTAGATTTTACAATCTTCTAAATTAGTAATTATGTTGCTGAACTCTTCACATGCGGCGTCGAGTTCCGGTCGGCCCAAAGAAGGCACTCCTAAAAGAAAGGAAATAATAAATATTCATGTAATAGTGAATAATAAAGCAAAGTGGGAAATTTGCAAAAAAGAGCTTGTGTATTATGCCTAAATTACAAAAAAGACTCTGTATTGGAGAAGTTAATTGAAAAGTGTCAAATATTAACAAACAATAGGGACAATTTTGGAATTTTTAGTTTTTTTTTCTGAAAATTTTCAATAATACAATTTTTTTTTGTAATTTAGGCATAATGGAGGTTTTTTTTAGAAAATAAATAAATAAATAATAAAATAATAAAAATGGGAAATTTGCGGAAAAGCACTTGCGTCAGAGAAGTTGGCCTATTTTTCAATAACACGTGAAGTTTCTTACAATTTGGGCATAACACAGGGGAGTTTTTGTGCAATTTTTCCTGAAAAATAATCACAAAACCAATAAATAACAAATAAATAAAAATACCTGTAACAAAGGCTCTGCTAATGGGCCCACTTAATCCAGTAGTCCAAGGCGTGATATTTACCGTTCTAACCCTGAAACAAATCAAATACAAAACGAGCCCGGCCGTCAGAATCGCGATCGTCCCGACAATCGGCACCAAAATTACGAAAAGAACCCCGTTGCCCTTCTTCCTTGCTGACTCAGCGCGCTGAGGTGACGGGATTAAGGGAGGAGTGAGGATTTGGTGTGGCGGGGTCTGTGTGGCCGTTGGTGTGGCGGGTAATGGAGAGGATAACGGAGAGGGAAAAGGAGAGTTGGTTGAGGGTTTTGGAGGATCTGGAGAGGAATTTGAGTCTTGGAGAGTTCTTCTTGTGTGTTTGTTGTTTTTATAATCAATGTTTTCATTGATTTTGAAGCTTGAGTTTTCTATTATTTCTGAAATGGAGCTTAGGTTGAGTAGTTCGAGAGGTAGATTGTTGGAAAGTGGGTTTCCTTTGATTAATCTGAAGAAAGATGATGATGAAATAGAGTTTAATTAACCCTAAAATTACTGAAATAAGACTACAATATTGTTTTTTATTGCGAAATTCCACTCTTAAGGATAAAGTTGAAAAGTGGGTTGGTTTGGGAATTTTGAAGTTCTTTTTGGGTTATTTTGAGAATTTTATATTTTATTGTTTTTGAGGAAAATAAATGTGTGGTCATTAATTAATTTAATTGCTTACAGTAATTTGAGGGATAAAATGTTGGAGAGAGATGAAGGAAGAGTCCCGCTTAAGCTATTATTTCTCAAATCTAATATTACAAGTTGTTTTAGCTCTCCAATTTCTCTTGGTATTACTCCGTAAAGTGAATTATTGCTCAAATCACTACAAAAATATAAAAAGAAACATAAATTAGGATAAAATTAAGTGTGGTTTTAGTTTTTGAAATGAGTTTAAAGGGCGAATTTGGAGAATTTGGAATTTGATCAAATTGAATTTGGGGGAAAATAAATGCTTACAGAATTCTTAGATGAATTAGATTTCCGATTTGAGGTGAAATCATGCCTTGTAGACCGAGATTTTGCAAGTTCCTGCACAGTTATTCTTCAGAAATTCAACAAAATAAAATCACATAAACACAACATTAACAATTAAAAAATAATAAAGAAGAAAAATAGCTAGTAAAACAGAAGCAATTTACATTTTTGAATGTCCCAATCAAAAATACAAAAATGCACCAAAATGTCAAAGTTAAAAAAAAAGGATAAATAAAATCAAAATCATTTCAGAAAAATGAAAATAAATTATTACAACATCAAAAAATAAAAACAAATTAAAAGTTGTAAAAAGAACTTACAAAGCAACGACTCTTGAATCATCAGAACAAATAACACCGAACCAAGAACAATAATAATTTCTCTCTTTTTCTTCCTGTTCTTCTTCATTTTCTTCTTTCCAGTTTGATAAAACACCTTGTGAATCAACATCTATACTCTCCCTGAATCTCAACAGAGCCCTCCCTTTTATCCAAAAACCAGAATACCCAACAAAAAATGCCAAAAATTAGAAAATAATCCGTTTAAAAAATCACAAATAATATCCATTTTGATGATGAATTTAGTACCTTCATCATTGAGCGAAGCACAAAGCTCAAAACCTTGAAAAATCAAGGAGACCAACAAAACCAAAAATGTAAAATCTCTCATTTTACAAAAACTAAAATGCATGCAATTTCTCTTCCTTTTTTTCTGTGCCAAGAGATAGTGGTGGGAATAGGGTCGGATTTTTGTGGGCTGTATGACACGGTATTCGCAAATTGAATTGAAAATGACAACAATTCCAGTTCAATTAAGAAAAAATAAATTACGAAGATTTTTCCATTTACATTTCGCACTCAATTTGACAATTTCGTAGAAAACAGAGACTTGAGTGTCTGTTAGGTTATTTAGATAGAGAAAGAAAAAAAAACTATAGATAGATAGAGAAGAATAAATCTTTTTTGTGTGATTTTGATTGGTTTCATTGGAGAGAAGAAGACTTTGACTTAGTTTTAATGTCATAAACTCTTCTCCATTTATATAGTATTGGAGTTTTCAAGTAATATCTCATGTAGCATTTTGTATGGTTTTCAATGTTTGGATGTATGTATGTTTTAGGGAATCAGACATGTACACCATGAATGACTTGATTGGATTATTATAATATTTTTGTATGTGTTTTAAATATTGTGGTAGTAAAATAATGAAAAATTAGTATGTTATGATTTTGTCAAAAATAATTATGTCAATTCATTTTTTTTAAATTGTGCTCGGTCAATCTGAATGATTCGTTCGCATATCTGCGCATGAATATGTACGAAAAAATAAAATATAAAATGAATAAAAAATATAATAATATGAGTTTATGTACAGTTTTTCCAAAACTATTTTTGAAAATTTCGTATTTGTTTTTATCAAAGTTATGTAAGTTAAAAAAAATCATTTTTAAGTAAATGAAGAGAAAAATCACATTTGTTGTACAAAAGTAATATTAGGTAAATAATTTTTTTTAGTAAACTCAGTGCATGGAAGGCTTCTCAAAAACAATTATCAAATTGTTTTACATATATAATTTTTTGTTTATCGTATGTGTTGAAAAGCTGGTATCATTGCTAACTAACATGATTTTGTTAGTTGAATTTAAGATGAAACTTTCAAGTTTCTTATATATTTAAGATATTTGGTAAATTATTTTTCCCAATATGTTAACTTTTCACTATCAGCTCATTAATTTTAACTTTGAGTATGTTTATTTGTATGCAATTTGTCATTATTAAATTATATCAATTCAATGTCAATATCTCTTAAATTATTATTTTTTCTATTAGAATTTTTCTTTTCTTATGACATCATCTTTTCTAAGTTAAAATTCTAGTGGCATTTATATCACTTTCATACAACAACATTATGTTACCACATTATGTTACGGTCTCACTTATATACCATGTTGCGCGGACACTTCAAAAATCCGGCCGTGTCCGTGTCGGACACGACGTTCCTCGGACACTCCTCGGACACGTGTTCGACACACCACGTGACGTGCCCAATATTTTATTGTTAAAATTCATCAGGACACTTCTCAGACACGTACATTTGGCTTATTGACATAATTATTGCAATATATCACCCTCTTATTTTAGATACCAGTTCATCTTACTTTTCTATTCCAATAATTGTGGGATTACACATTTAAAGTGAATTTTGATTATTTAGTACTAAGTTTTCATACACAAACATATAAAGCGTCAAATATGTTGTATGCACGTATAAAAATACAACTTCAAATGTTATATTATAAAATATTATGTATAACTTTCTAATTATAAGGTAAAAATATTATGTATAATCCTTTAAAATAAAATAAAATTGACATAAATAATATATACAATAATTAAATTATATATTTTATTCATAAAAATAATGTAATAATATATATATAAAACGTGTCGTGTCCTAATGAATTTTGAGATTTGCCGTATTGCCGTGTCCGTGTCGTGTCGGACACAACATTCATGTCCGTGTCCGTACAACATAGCTTATATAATATGTCAATATTATTAAAATAATATCACGTGAATAGAAAAATACTGTCATATATACTAGAAAAATATAATACAGAGAAAAGTATAAAGAAACGACAAGTTCAATTTGTTAGCTCTTTTCACATTTTTTTATAGTCTTCTAACAATCTAAGTTAAATATTTTACATATACACAATATTTATTCTAATATTTAATATAAATTTCTAGAGAATAACCCACTATACCGAGAGTTACATGGATATTTATTTGATATTTTTTCAGTAATTGGAGTCAATGGTGTTTAGTCAATGGAGGCCAACGGATAACCCATTAACGGCCCCTTTACGGATTTTAAAAGAAACATCAAATAGTAAAGTATATAAAGTATATTTTATTTCATTTTTTATGTACATTTGGTAAGTATAGGGAGTTTAGCAAGTTCAACTAAACCAATCAAATGTTTACAATTACCCATTTTCCTTTCAAACCAATTTATATTTGGGGGGGGGGGGGGGGTTGAATTTCAGTTTTGAGTAAAAATATGATAGTTTGATAAAAATATGATAATCAAAGAGCATAATAGTAATATAATATCAAATATTTTGATCAATTTTATATTATTGATTTTATTAGTATAAACATATGAGTGTAGGTATGAGATCCTGATTTTCTTGAAAAAAATAGCACATAGTATAGAGGGAATCAAAATGAAAGAGTGAAGGAAGAGAAAAGTGGTCCAAATAAAGTATAGAGAGTATAGTTTACTCATAATCTTATAAAATTGTCATGAGGCATGAATTAATAAAGTGAAAAATATTTTGATTAGATTTATGTTAAAATGGTAATAGGACCGTTTGGGAATAACATGTCATGTGAGATGATTCAGGTTCAGCTAAGTTTAAGGGATCCAATTAATATCAACAAATGCACATGCAACATGACTAATGCCATATCAATGTTAGGTATAGTCCAAAGACCTATGTTTAGCATCTTCATTATTTTCACTAACTATATGAATAACAAAAAAATAAAATAAAAATCACTAGCACAAGAACCAAAAAAAAAAAATATATTACTTTATTTCAGTGTACCCTACCCTCTGTAGAAAAAAAAAATATTCAACACAATTCACAAACTTATTTTCAAAATCAAAATATGAAAATAGTGATATTAACATACAATTTTTTACTGAAGCCATGAAATAACATCTAAGATAGTAAGTACTAAGATTTAAACATAAACCATTTTAACTACTAATTTTCTGTACATAGCAAAAAATATTACTAACAATATCACATTAATATCAACTAAATCCAAAACTCCCAAAACTAAAACCAACGATTCTCACTTTTCACCAAAATAAATCGAAATAATCAGTACACCCAACCCTTACTCTCTCTAGAGTCTCAAATCATCGCCCTTCCCAATTTCTCTAGCCACTCTCCTCTCCAACCCTCCTCATGACTCAAAAGTAAACGCACTATTAGTCTGTCATTATAAGCAAGTGTTCTAAGATGAGCTCAACGGGAACATAAATCTTGTATGGAATAAAATGGTAAAAGTTGATTTGATTTTGATTTTCAGAGCATGGCCTATCAATGCTTTGAAAGCTGAGTTTCTCCAACTAAACCCATTTTTTTGGTCAACTAAACCCTCAATGGTTAATTATGCCTGGTTTTACCCTCATTTGCAAAATTCAACATTTGTAATTCAATGGAACGGTCCTTAATAAAGTGGTGGACCTGATTTTGAAAGAAGTCGTATCCGTCTGATAACACAGTCGTATAACGGTCATTCATTTCGAAAGAAAAATAAAGTCGTGCACCTTCATTTCTCAACTAAGGTTTATTTTGTATAATTGGAAGAACATGTTTTAAAAAAAGAGAATGTTGTTCACTGTATCCATTGTAATTAGAAAGGAGGAAAACATATTTTATAATAAGCGAGAACAGACTTGATCAAAGAATTTTAATTTTATTCTTAATTCTTCATTAATCTTCTCTTTTTATTTTTAATGCTCATTAAAATACAACAAGTAAGTTTATAAAATTTAGTAGTAATATTTATAAAATAAATAATACAACAAAACCGTACCAATTATACCAAAATTCTTTTATAAGATTCATTTCTAAATCTCATTCTCCCTTCTACTTGTAAGGTATCATCGTAGATTGAGATGGTTTCAAAGCTTCGACAAATTTCTGTCGCGGTCTCTCCGATGTCCATCATGTTATAGCGCCCTGCTCTGTGCTATCCGTCATGGTCTCACCCACATCTCCGCTTTATGTTGAAGCCGCTATTCCGCTCTCCATCAATTTTTTCTATCAGGATTTAATTAAAAAATTTAAAAAGTTAATAAAGTATTCAAATGGAAATATTTTATTTAATTAAGTTAAATTTACATTCGAGCAGTAAAGCTTCCAAACTAGTACGAGGACCATACATATCAAACTCAGGCCTTAAAAGCCCAAAATAATTTGATCTAATCATAATTATATTTAGTTTCCTCCAATAACTTGTCAAACACTACTTTGTTTGTCTGAAATTATTATACATAATATAATCTCAAAGTATATATTTATTAAGCCTAAAGTTAGATGGATAAATATATAAATCTCGAGTATTGCTCAAGTTCACACATTTCCCGTCAAAAACCAAACATGGTAATACCATGATATCATGTTGTCTGTATTTAGGCAATTATTTCCCAGCCCCACAAATTCTGCATGAACTTAAATAAAAGTCTTTTTTTTGCTAAAAACTGTAGATTAAACGAATAAATAAAAATAACACAATATTCCGTATAACCAAACCAATCATACAAAGATTACAAACCGTTCAAACACACAACACGACACCAAACATAATGAGAAGAGTGAAAATAGAGATTTTGAGAGAGAACTAATGTTAAAGACTTTTAATATATGACTAGTGTCTAAAAACTAAGAACAAAGATTTGGTTTCTCTGTTTATTTGAGAACTCGATTTCAATTATCATAGAACCCATTGACGGGTTTTGATATTAAAAAAAAAACAAATATAGGATTCTATGTTAACGGTTGATGGGGTAGTATTTTTATTATTTGTGATTCTTTTTTGTTATACATTATTCTGTATAAGCTATAATTTTTATCTACATAAAAAATATTTTTATTTTTCTTACGATTTTGCTTATATTTTATTTCTTCAATACTTATATTTTGTATAAAATTTTAAGTTGAAGAAAATTAAAAATACAAATATTTATGAGAAACTTCTAGTTTAAAATCAATTAATTAGATATAATGCTAAAGATAGCTCAAGTTAGAACCGAAAAAAATCATCTAACTTTATAGATGTTATCTAAAAATTGCCAAATCTTGCTAGTTCATACCACACTAACTTTGGGACTTGGGAGAGACTGAAGTTCGAATCACGTCGAACATATTTAAATTAATATTTGGTAAGTTTAATAATTCAATGAGTTTGTCTCAATAAAAATAAATCTTAAAATTAGACGGAATTTTTCTACCAAATTGAGAAAAGTTACAGGTACTTGAAAAAATTCCATATTCGTTATTTCGATAAACATTGGCGTCAAAATGGAAAATTGCACCAAAATTGTATATTGTAATGCTAATTGCTTCATCTAAAATGATACTAACTACTTTTTAACATAAATCCAAACATACCTTTCTTTATTTTTTATTTTTTTATTTTTTTGGCAATATGCCCGTAGGCCGCAAACATACCTTTCTTTAATCGTGATAAATTTATTATGTGAATCAATAATTTCTTCAATCAATAACAAAAAAAATTAAAAATTAATTTATTTGAGTCTTATATGACTAGTGAGACATCTACTGCTAAAAATGAAAAGTTACACCAAATTTTCAATTAACCGTAAATTCTTTTTTCTTTTCCATTTCTTTGGATGTGTGTGACATGTCATTTGTCATTACAAGCTTAAAATTATTTTCTATTTTTGGTATTGAGCGTGACCAAACCCTAACTGAAAGGTCTCAGCTGATTCCCTTCATCAAACCATTTTTTAGACTTAATTCATCTTCTTGATCTAGATCCAAAAAAATTATCAGTTTAATTCAATCAAATTATTCTAATTCTTTAATTTTCTGGCAAGATTGCAATGGCTAATGAGACTCAAACTCAGGCAGTGGATTCAACTTCACACATTGAGGTACTCGTTTGATGACAATTTGTGCTATTTATTCTATAAACTTAGCATTTGGCAGCTTTAAAAAGAAAAATTAACAATCGTAAATCATGCTTATATGTTTGATGTATTGAAGCATTGCTCGCTTAATTTGTTTTTAAGGAAAATGGAAAAATCATAGGGAAGTTATCCTTAATTTATTAATTCACAAGATAAACACATCATTGACACTCCTTTTAAATAATTTAGACAAACGGATTTGAGAATCCTATATTTCATAATTACCTATCTAATTCTAGACGCGGCTCTATAATTTAATTTATCCCTGTTTCACTCCGTAACTATTTGTTTTAGGCCAATCAATTAGCACATGTTTTGATTTTTTTCTATTTCAATTAGCATGAGTATACTTATCTACTAACCTTTGTTTATCTTCTTTTACTGATACTACTTTTTTTTTTCTTCTTATGTTCATTTTGAAGGACAATAATCAGAAATATCTTCTGACTGATAACGGCGCCAAGTTCTGCATGCTACAATTAGCACACATGTTTCTTGTTATGCTTCTCATGTTTGAAAAAAATTCAGTTTTTCACATCATAGGTTTGGTTTTAGGGGGTACCTCTCTTTGTGTTGGACTCAACGGCTTTCTTTGGTCCATTGATAATGCATGCGACTGTGTTTCAAACCGAGTGTCTGAAAAGATATTTTTCGTGATGAAAATGTATTGTTTTATGAATATTTGGCTCATTATATTTATAATGCTGCGCAATTTGCATCCGAAAAATCTGTTCATAAACATTTGTTTTGGATTTCTTGCCTTCTGCATCATATTATTTGGTATCTCCTTCACATATATGCGTTTATTTGACAAGGTAAATAAATAAATAAATTATTTGTTCATATATAACAATTTTCTTTCAATTTTAAAAAAAAAAGATTATATATATTATTTTTGTATGCAGGGGCCTTATGCTGAAAAGACTAACATACCAGACGATTCAGGGTACAAAATTATCTTTGTAAAATTATTTTTCTAATATATGCTATTTATTACCAGTTATTATTCAAGTAATTTAATTTTTGTTTGTCTTCAGGTGTACAAGTGAAGTGTGAATATCATAGAATGAGATCCATAAAAGGTGAGCTTGGAGATGTAAAAAGGAATCAAACTATTTTCTTGATTTCTTCTGTTCATATAGTGAAATCATAATATTTGGAACAATGCTGGCGGGCTTGAGTTGTATCAGCTAGCAACCTTCTTCTTGTTTTGGGATGTAGTTTCAAAAAAAAAAAAAAAAAAAAAAAAAAAGAAAAAAAAGGACAATGAGGTATTGTTATCCTAAAAGAGTGGCGGGCTTGGATGTAAAAAAGGAAATTTTTTGAGATTAATTGCATATTGATCGTAATTAGACTCTAAATTGAAACTAAAAACAGTCGAATTCTACTCAAAATTCGTATGGATCAGGCTTAAAGTTGCTGACGCAACACGAATTGATTTATAAATCCATACATTATTTATATGTTATATTCCTTAAAAAATTGCTTTTTTACTATACTTCCACGTCAGCTCTTTTATTCTGAACCATAAGATTAAAATTTTACTAATCTAAATTTAATTTTAGCCATTAGATATTTTTTTTAACCAGGAGACAAGTCAAGTGTAACTCTACGTCTCACTTTATCTTTAAATTATAATCTCTTCCTCTCTCTCAATCTCAATCTCTGCCCCTCTCTCTGTCTGTCTCTCTATCTCAATCGCTCGCTCTCTCCCTCCGTCTCTCCCTCTCTTGCTGGAACTTTTAAGGGTGTTGCGAAAGAGCTATCAATTTCATTCTATCCCGGATTTTCACAAAATTCATCAGTTTTCGATCGCCTCTCTCTTCCTCAAAAGCAAAATCGGATCACGTTGTTTCTCTCTCAAGGTCTGACCGCATAAATGTATACTTTCTTTTTTCAACAGCCCCCCTACATTCACAAATCTAACCAGGACCAAATTACTCACCATTTGTTCTGTAATTTAATTTGAGGTTGAACTGGAGAGGAAGAGAAGGGTAATAATATCAGGCTATGCATTATACAGCTAATAATTCGTTTATTTTGTGTTTAATTGCACAATTGTGGCTCAAACGAGACTAAAATGGGTTGAAATTGAGACATTGGAGTTTGCTTATTTATATTATTTCAAGTGACACAATTAACCTCTTTCTAAATCTTTTATTAGCCGAATTAATTGAGTGATTCAGAGTTTCTGCATTGAAATCCACGTCTGCAATGGGAATTCAACAATACATCAACCTAAGCGATATGCTAATGTATTTTGTTTATATTTTCAGGGGAGTTAACATCAAAGTTTGAATTTTGGTTTGTCCATCAGGCACCATTAGAATTCAGTAATTTCCCAAACAGCATCTGCTACTGTACATCTTCATGAAGGAGCATTTTTAGGTTTGTTTCGTTATTTATTTACAATTGGCCCTATTTTAATGGTTTGAGATACAATCATATGAGTAGTAGTTAGTCCTATTTTTTTTCCAAATTAGGGAGAAAGCTTGGGCCTGCATCTATCTGAATGTGTCCTCTATATGCATTTCGTTGCTCTGCATCTTTTTTTTCTGATTTGTGCATATATTCTTTTCAGATTTTATTTATAAAATGCAACAATAGAACACTTTTACATGTATACATTTATTTCAGATATGGAGTTAATAAATAAATATGCAAAAGTTAATAAATAAATATGCATATTGCTTTTGACCCTTGACCTCTTACTGGATTCATCTTCTTCCTTTTAACATGATACTAACAGTGTCTTCTTTATGTTGTTTCGTTCAAACTTTGTCTCCTTTGTGTTTTTTTTCCTTTTAGCTGATATTGTTCTTCGTTTCCATCTTTTTTTGAACAGGAATAAATTTGGTACTGCTGAAGGAAAAAATTTCGGGTCGGATTTGTAGATACGGCTCAAGTTCTACTTGCTACTTCGATGATTTCAATTCGAAACTTTTTCATTGCCCGTAAGTTTCTAATTATTCTCCCTTACTATTGATAGTTCAATAAATTGGTAATTGAAACACTACATAATAAGAATTAGATTGGTATATGATTTCAATTTAATTCTGAATCGGGATCTTTTCCTTTGCTAGCCTTTAAGCCGTAGTTGTTATATTCTTCTGTCAAATTCGGTGAATTTGACGATGAAATGGGTTAAATTGAGCATTAATACAGACTTACTTCAGCTATGTTCAATTTTCAGTTAATGCTTCCTGTTGTTTTGCTTCCTCATAGCTGCTTTAATAAAGCAAACAAAACAACAAAGTATTCTGAAAAATAGGAAACAATAAAACATGCGGTTGGATAATTGATATTTATCTTTTTATTGGTTAATTGGGCTGTTTTTTTTAGTTAATTGGAAAAAAAAAATAGGAATTGGGTAACTAAATCCATTGGCTGTTTTTTTGGGTTAAATGGGATCATTTATAATTATGGCTAATTTTCCGAAATTTCAATTCAGTAAAAAATATATATTTTCTGAGGAGACAAGTTTAATATTTGACTTAATAAAAGTATACTAGGTTTATATACTAATCAATTTTGCAATATTTATTATAACATTAAATAGTTAAACCAAGTAAAAAAGAAAAAAGGTTTGAAGATATTATCTAAAAAAGTGTATTCAGAATTTGAGTTACAAACCAATTAATTTTCAAAATAATATTTATTCTGTAGCATAACAGAGGTTGGCTGGGCTCTTTTTGTATCTTTCATTTAGTGGTTTTTGTTGTCTTTTGGATTTTGTGAGAGCTGTAGACTAATAAAGAATGGGCTGTTTTGAAATTGTTTAAAAGAACATAAAAAGAAAAATGGACCATAATGTAAGTAAACCTGATCTAATAGTTTTTTATTGTGTATTTTGCTACTACATTTATTATAAATGTTATTTCTGTTTGGAATAAGTAATGCATTCTTTTTGGTTTGATATGTGATAACAATTTTTATTTAATAATATTTGTTTTGTTCCTTCATCAAAGTATTACCATGGCTTATGATTAAAATGATCACGGTCTTGGAAATACATGAGTAATAAAATCATTAATATCACATTTAATTGGTTGGGTTTGTAATTGTGATATATCATCAGCTAATTATATTTTGTGATAAGCCTTACAATTGTTATTCTGAACATTTATTCTTTTATTATTTGGTTAACAGGTCCAAGAGGTTGAGTAGGTCCATGACCAATTAGTAAGAATTAATGCTTTTGGGATGGATGAAAAAGCTGCGAATAGACATAAAAGGTTCCTCTTATTGCGCAATAAACGTTCCCGAATTGAGGGAGGAGAATCTTCATTGACAAATATCCATATGGCACATAGCGGTCATATACGACATGGAAAGGGTATGCAATCATATAATACTTCTACAAAAATTTTGACCTAATTTTCAACTAATTTGTTCTCTATTGGTCTATTAATTAGTTGCAGATCGCTTTGTTGAACCGCTTGACGTGGGTGCACCAGACTATCAATGTCAATATTGTGGAGCTTATTTTTGGTATCGTGAGAGGTACAAGACTACATGGAAAGCAAATAATCCTAAATACGATCTATGCTGCCGGGAAGGAAGAGTGTCACTACCAGTCTTGAGAGCGCCTCCTTCTTTTTTAGATACATTACTTGATCCCAATGCTGGATCACAATCATTAAATTTCAAAGAAAAAATACGCATGTATAATTCGATGTTTGCCTTCACATCTTTGGGTGTAAAGGTTGATGAAAAAATTAATGATGGGCATGGCCCATATGTTTTCAAAGTTTCTGGTCAAACATGCCATAGAATGGGATCTCTTTTGCCAGTTGAAGTTTTAAATAGAATTAATGCTTTCAAGGATTCATATACAGATTATGATAAACCATGTCAAGAAATTGTGCAAAATCTTATTGATATGCTTAATGAATGTAATATTATTGTTCAAGCATTTCGAAATTATCAAGAACGATTTTCAAATTGTGATATACCTAATTTAAAGTTACGAATTGTTGGAGTCCGCAATAATGAAATACCACAATATACACCTCCTGTAGCAAGCGAAATCGTTGGATTGGTTGTTGGTGATCTTACAGAAAAAGAACGTCATCGTGACATTATAGTTGAACATCGAACAAATGGATTGCAACGTATAAAACTAGAACATCCGTGTTATATGCCAATGCAATATCCTTTATTATTTCCTTATGGTGAAGATGGGTTTCATTCCCACATTAAATATGTGCTTGACTCAACTGGCCAAAGCAAAATTAACAGAAAATGTGTTACTATGAACGAGTATTATGCATATCGATTACATCAATGCGATAAAGATGCACCAACAATCTTTCGTGCTGGTCGATTATTTCAACAATACATTGTTGATGCTTATTTGGCAATTGAACAACAAAGATTATCATATTTACAGCAGAATCAGGCATCGTTAAGATCCGATAAATTTCAAAATATAAAAAATGCAGTTTTAGACGGCGACATGTTTGGTAAAAATATTGGAAAACGCATAGTATTGCCAGCTTCACATGTTGGAAGTCCTAGATATATGTTTCAGAACTATCAGGATGCAATGGCAATTTGCAGACATATAGGCCTTCCTGATCTTTTTATAACGTTTACTTGCAATCCGCAATGGCCTGAAATTGAAAGGATGTTCCTTGCAAGGCAAAATGCTGAAGATAGACCAGATATTACAGCCCGCGTTTTCAAAATGAATCTAGAAGAGTTATTGCATGATATTAAGAAGAATAAATATTTCGGAGAAGCTATGGCAAGTAAGTAAATAAAAGGAGGAAAAAAAATCAAGTTTAATTTTTCATGATACATGGACTTATTTAATATTTTTTACTCATGATTTGTTTTTGCAGTTATTTATACAATTGAATTTCAAAAGAGAGGACTACCCCATGTGCATATCATTGTTTGGTTAGCTACTGATGATAAGTTAAAAACTTCAGAACAAATAGATAAGTTTATCTCCGTAGAAATTCCTGATCTAGAGACTGACAAAATCGGGTATGATGTTGCTACAAAGTTCATGCTACATGGACCATGCGGCTCTGCATATGCTAGGGCGAGTTGTACAACAAAAGGTATTTGTTCAAAACATTTTCCAAAACCATTTCAAAATCAAACTGTGATAAATGAAGATGGTGTTGTCATATATAAACGTCGTAACAATGGTATTTCCATTAATAGAAATGGTGTTTGTTTGAATAATAGCCATGTAGTCCCATACAACATGTATTTATTACTAAAGTATCAAGCACACATTAATGTTGAAAGATGTCATACAGGTGAGCTAATAAAATATCTTTTTAAATACATTTGTAAAGGCAATGATCGAACATATACATTTCTTGAAAGAAGTAAAACTACTTATTCAGACACGGAAGAAATTAATGAAATTAAAGCCTTTTTGGACTGTAGATATATCACTCCTCATGAAGCCATTTGGAGGATTTTCCAATATGATATACATTACAGAACTATTAGCATTGAACGACTACCTGTGCATTTACCTTTCATGAATACTGTTGTTTTTAATGATGACCAAAATATGCATTACACTATATTAATGATGGAGATGCAGAACTAACTATGCTGACAGAATGGATGGAACTGAATAAAAAAGAACCATCAGCCCGTTCACTAAAATATATAGAAATTCCTCAACACTTCACATGGCATCAAGATAGCAAAAGCTGGATGGTTCGGAAAAAAGGCAAGTGTCTCGGTCGTATTTATTACGTGCATCCCAGCTCTGGTGAGCTATACTTTCTTAGACTTTTACTTAACATTTCACGAGGTGCAACATGTTATGAAGATATTCGCACAGTTAATGGTACATTACATAGTTCTTTCAGAGATGCTTGCAACGCTCTTGGACTTTTGATGAATGATAATGAATGGCTATTTGTAATACAAGAAGCCTCTAATTGGGCGCCAGCAACACAATTGCGTAAAATATTTGTTAGCATGTTATTGTACTGTGAAGTTTCTGACCCGTGCAAATTTTTTAATGACTGTTGGCAGCTTCTCGGTGATGATATTATGTACAAAATGCATAAAGTTTATGCACTGCCGGGTATAAAATTAACGGATGATCAGATTAAGAATTATATCTTGCATGATATTCAAAGATTGCTTATCGATAATGGGTCAGATCTTGAAACATTTTCTTTACCATCTCCTGAAATTGCTTTCGTCCACAATCTTGAAAATAAATTAATAAGAGATGAATTAGCATGTAATGCACCAGCCTTGATGATTGAAGCGTTTAATATGCACTCCTGTTTAAATGCTGAACAAAAGCAAATCTATGATGCAGTCATTAGATCTATTGAATTCAATGAGGGAAAAACTTTCTTTATATATGGCTATGGTGATACCGGAAAAACTTTCTTATGGCGCACAATAGTCACAATGTTACGTTCGCAACATAAGATTGTGTTACCTGTTGCTTCATCTGCTCTTGCTGCATTGCTTATTCCACGAGGTCGTACTGCACACTCTAGATTTAAAATACCAATTGAAATTACGAATGAATCGACATGCGACATTAAAAAAGGAAAACATCTAGAAGAACTTTTACATAAGGCTTCACTAATTATTTGGGATGAAGCTCCTATGAATCATCGTAATTGTTTTGAAGCACTTGACAGAACGATCAGAGATTTACTTGGTACACACAACAAGTACAATCGTAAAAAGTCTTTTGGTGGAAAGACAATTCTTTTAGGAGGAGATTTTAGACAAACTTTGCCTGTTATCAAAGGTGGATCACGCTATGATACTTTAAATGCATCAATAACCCAATCAAATATATGGCAATATTGTACGTTACTACAATTAACTACTAATATGCGTCTCTTTCAGCCAGGATTAACTCCTAATGAAAAAATAGCTGTTGAAGGATTTAATGAATGGTTGCTTTCCATTGGCGATGGCACAATTAAAGGAAAATCGCTATTTGGATCAGAAGAGCCTAACTAGATAGAAATACCGAATGATTTACTGGTTAAATCTGAAGAAAACAACAAAGAAGCAATAGTTCATGCTATTTATGTCAATTTAAATACAATGTTTAAAAATACACAATATCTAAGAGAACGAGCTATTGTAACCCCAACGAATGAACATGTTGATAAACTTAATAAGATTGCATTAAACTTTGTGCCAAGCGATTGTAGAATATATTTAAGCTCTTGACGTAATGTGTAATTCAATAATATCTACATATGAACTTGAAGCTATGTATCCAATTGAGTACTTGCACTCATTAAAGCCCAATGGTGTTCCCCTGCATGAATTAGAACTGAAAATAGGATGCCCAATAATGCTTTTGCGTAATATTGATCAATCAAATGGATTATGTAATGGAATAAGACTGATAGTGACACGATTAGCTAATCACATAATTGAAGCAGAAATTATGACATGAAATAATATAGGAGCAATAGTGTATATACCCCGCATTATATTTAATGTTAAAGATAATAAATTGCCTTTCATTTTAAAACGTAAACAATTCCCTGTACGAGTATGTTATGCGATGACAATTAATAAAAGTCAAGGTCAAACTCTTAATCAAATTGGTATATATTTACCACAACCTGTTTTTACACATGGCCAACTTTATGTTGCTTTATAACGATCGTCATCATGTGGAGGTGTAAAAATCTTAATAGAAAATCCTGATGGTGAATCGACAAATTGTACACAAAACATTGTTTTTAATGAGATATTTTTAGACCTAGGTACATTACATGCCAATATATTAACAAACAAGCGAACTATAATTGTCATGATTCAATTATTCTACTAATAATGGTTTTTTTCACAAATATGTCTCCTGGCAATGTACAAAATGATAACATGAGTTCACAATAGATTGAACTATTAAGGATGATAGTCATACTTGCATGCTTTAGATTAAAGGTTAAATTTTGGCTTTTTCTATATAAAATAAAAATCATTTCACTTCAAAGAGCGAATATATTTTGATGGATTCCTTTTTCAAAATATTAACAAAGCATAAGGGCGTTATAATAAATTCTTTGACAAAAAAATAATTGAGTGTATGAAAAAATAAACAGGTTGGAGCGGTATTTAAATTGCATTTAATGCAAGTGCCAGGTGTCGTGCCTAGACCAAGGTTGTTGATTCTACCTATTTTCCAGTTTCTTTAAAAAAAAAAATTAGTTTTAATTAAGTAATAAAATATCAAAATGCTGAAGTATTGTATTCTATTCTTAAAATGAAGAAAAAAGATGCCAAATGCCAAGTAAAAGTGTGGCTTTATTATTTAAATTTTGTATTTTGTTTGCTTGAGTGTTTTATTAGTATATTTGTACCAATAAGTGAACTGTATTATACAGTACAGTGGTATTATGATGTTAAATCTAGTATTTAATGAAACTCTACATTAATTTGCAGGTATGAATTAACCTTAAGAAAAACTGGAAAAAGAAAAACGGAAAATTACAAAATTCGGAAATGAGATCCTGGAAAGAGAAATGAAAAACAAAAGCAAAGCATAGCCCTAACTCCAGCCGCCACAAATCAAAGTAAAAAATTTTAGTAAACTCATTTGCCTTAATCAGCTTTTCCTACCTTTCTTAACTTTCATTTCTTCGATCCATTCATTAGAAACTCTTGAAAATTCCGCCTCTCTTAGCGCATAATTTCCACCTCTCTTAGCGCATAATCTCAAATAGATTCGTATTTTGTCTGTATATAGTTATCATTTCTATCCTCTAATTCTCCGTCCGCCTAGAAATCGAAAAAAAGTGTTAAAATGACATTTTGCACGCCACCTCCATCTGCTTCGTTTTATCAATCAATCAATCACGGAGAAATTGAGTTACCTCATTTCTACTCTTATAAAAACTCATGTAAAGGGAGGCAAACCAGTAGACCCACAATAAATTCCTCTCTCAAACAAGAACATATATCTCAATCTTCTTACCTCCAGTTAAGGTATAATACCCTTAAAAGCACTTATTTCTCATTTATATAACTTTCTTCTCTTTTGTTTTTTAAGAATTGCATTTAGAATTTTTTTTTAATTTTTTTTTCATAACAATTGAATATGAAAATTCACTTAGCATAATAATAAACTTGAAAGCCTAATTTTGTGCATAGTCCAAATTATGTTGGCAATCTGATGGAGTTTAGATTTCAATGTCAGCCATTACCATATTAGCTTACCTCATCAATCTGTCACAAAAAATTATATTCATCATTACCTATTTACTTCGTATATAAGACTCAAATATTGTCATACTATTGTCTACCTTATATTCATTCTCTTTTCCAGATTGCTCTAATGTCGAATCTAACTCAAATATCAAGACTCGATAACAAAATGCGTCGCCCAAAAATTTGTGCAAGGATTTTTAAAATTTGGGAGGCAATGGACCCAAATAATGGTGTGGTGTATAGTGTTGATTTTATGCTAATTGATTCACAGGTAACCTCTACACTATATGGAAGTTATTTTGTAAAATGATTTCAACTGTATTATTTTTTATTTCAGAGTTCAACATCAGATTCTTACCCTGACTTTCATAATCTTATTACTGTAGTTATTATTATTATTATTAATCTCAATTCTGATTTTTAATTTTAGCACATTTTCAAATTTCCATATTTATTATAGATTTAGCTAAAGTTTCTACATTTATTGTAGGATGCTAGTAAACAACCAAAATTTGAAAAATTTCTCCAACTGAACACATAAAAACAATTTATAAAAAAAAAGAAAACTTTTCACATAAAAACTAATTTCTACTTTCACAAAATTCCATACCAATTTCTGCACCAAGGCCTTGCAAGCCAGAAAATAGCACATGAGAATGAAACAAAAGTGAACAAATTATACTCTATAAATTCTACCGGGTTTCTTAAAAGTTAAACTTCGATTAAAAGTTCTATTCTGAGTCTCTATCCTCTGTTGCTTTAGGAGCAACTTCATATGCAACTTGATACGTGGATTAATGTAAAGATCTTAATATAGCTAAATAATATAAATATAAAAAAAAAAAATTGGAGATATTAAGAGTCATAGATAATTATTTTAGTTTATTTCATCAACATAATTATCTTTTATTTCATTTGATAAAATATACAATCTTGATATTTATTCAAGAGGGCATATATGGTACCCCCTCATTTTCTCAAAAAAATATCTTTAGATTATCATTACATTATTAGGGATGTAAATATAAGAGGGCATTTATAGTGCCACTCAATTCTCCCACAAAAATGGCATATAGATCAACATGACATCATAATATTTATAAATAAAAAAATGATGATATCATAGAAAGACATAAATACAAAAATCATGACATCATATATTCAATGATGATATATATGAAGTTTATTTTATGGGGAGATTGAGGGACAAGTTATACTTTTTCTAAATATAAAAACTATGACATCATAGTAAAGTATAAACACAAAAATCATGAGATCATAAAATTCGGCGATGATATATATGACTTTTTTATGGGTAAATGAGGGGACAAGTTGTAATTTTCCTTTATTCAACTATATGTTTCACCTGAATTGCCCCCTAGCTTATTAAAAGACCACGAGCAACAAATTTATTCAAAATAAATAGATTAAATGAAAACATTTCTTTCCAGGTATTAGAATAAAGTCCGCAAATATGATCTTGTTCTATAAATCCGCCTGAAAATATTAACAAGTCAACGTCCTGAAAACTCAAACCATTCTGAACCTGAATGATCCATAATTATATTTAACGACCCGTAACTTAAATGAAATGTGCCTCAAAGAACCAGAAGATATAATGATTTGTATTCGAATGACCCATAATTCGATGTCTTAACTGAATGATATGAACCTAATTGGTTTGTAATAATAATAACTCAACTGTCTTGGATTTGATTCTATGAAAATGATGATATTATGCATTAGATTCTTCCAAAATAATAATAACTCAACTGTCTTGGATTTGATTCTATGAAAATGATGATATTATGCAGAAGATATTTTCTATTGGTGCCAAGTCAACCACCGCAATATGATCATATTGTCATTCTAAGCAGAGGAACTATATTTCTATTTTTAGGCTCCACTGGTTGAGTCAGTTTTACTGATAACCCAAAGATAAACTGTTACTTGTTTTACTTTAGATCGTCCCACTCCGAATTTCTTCCATGGATTATTCTAAATTTGGTGATTTCTACTTTGTTGAGAAGAGTTGTAGAAACAAGCTATAATAAATAGATATTCATTGTAGGTTAATTCCAATTATCACTTATATTTGTTTAATTATTATAATGGCGATAAGAAGAATGACAAACGGGAATGATCAGCATCCGCTGTTCACAGTTGCTTATAAGGTAATATACTGTTTGATCATGTAATTAATGAGTAGCACTATTAAAATTTATTTATTTTATTCATGGTTGTTACTATTTATTATTTTTTCTGATTTTCAAAATAGAAAATAATTTAAATATTTTTTCTTTTTTCTGGGATAAAACATTGTTTATCGTTTAATATATAAACCTTAAAAAATATGAGCTAGATTAAATGAAGAATGCTTTAGTATGACAACATATATATCAACATTGCTATATCTAATAATGGAATATGGTAAATTAATTTTCAACCATATTATGAAAAATATGTAATATCAATATATTTGCAGATTAAATTTCATAATATTTCGAATTTATGTTGATTCCATATGGTGGTAAAAATATAAAACTTCAAGTATTAGTAAAACAATATATTTTTATCAATACGGTTGAAAATTTGATTGATCACTTTTGATAACTGACATTCGTTAGAGAGGCAATTCGCCTCCTAAACCTTCAAAAAAAGGATAATTGACGTTCTACATGTTTGCATGTATATTATAAAACAAATTATATGACTTTTCTCGACATTTTTGTTGCTTGTTTCAAAGAGAAATTTTGAAAGGCATCATCTCAACATGGCACGAATCCTTGGGCATCTTTCTCTCTTACCTTAATAATTGGAATAATGGAAGGAAAAGAACCAGTGCTTCTATATATTGGGATCGTTTTAGGCACGACCTCTCTTATAACAGATTTCTTTGTGTTTTTATCCTTTTGCTTGCCACCTTCTCGTGGAGATATTATGCTCCAAATGTGGAGATATTATGCTCCAAATGTATTCTTTATGGATATGTGGCTTCTTATAGTTATATTGATGCACATAGAGTTGCATGATTTATTCACTAATATTTTGAGTGTGATTTTTGCCGCATGCTTCATATTATCAGGTTTCATACATGTGTAATTAAACACTTACCATTAGATTTTCACATTATTTAAAATGTAATAATTAACCCAGCTCCACTTTTGGCTCCATCTGATTTCCCTCCTCTGTCTGCTCCTCAAAATACGGAGAATAGAAAAAGCGAGATTTTGCCTAAAAGGAGTAAGCAAACAGAGGCTCGAGGTCCGAGCGTGAAGCTCTCTACGCCAAAAAGGATTGAAAAAGATTTTTTAAATCTTCAAGTCAAAAGCAAGAAGTTCTCTACACAGGAAGCTCTCGTAAATGCGGAAACTGACGTTGCTGCACAGAACGAGGGAGGATATCGAGGAGCCTCTGACTTTGATGAAAACGGGCTTCCAATTACGCAAATCCACTAGAAAACCCAAAACCAAAATATCATAGGCCCACAAAGAAAACAAAGAGAAAATTTAGTTCGGGCCTATCAAAAGCCCTTAAAAAAACTCTTAAACAAAAAGATATAATTAATGCTCTGGAAGAAGAATTTATAAATCCAACTCCTCTTAACGATCATTCGATTAAAAATGTTTGCAATTTATGTGGAGCAAAAAAGAAACTTAAGCCCATGGCAAATGATCATGAAGCATCATGCTCCAATCAAATCCATCACATTTCTATCTCTGCTAATCCTACTCATCTTACCTCGTATTTTACCCAATCGAGCTCTCATAGCTACTGAACCCTCAGATAAGATCATCACCTTCACAAATCAGATTGCTGCCAGACTAGATGGTTCCAATTACCTATTCTGGCGGTCTCAAGTCGAGCCAATCCTTCTTGGATATAGTCTCGCAGCTCACATAGACCCTACCTTCCAACCTCCCCCTTTCGAAATCACAGTCGAAGGAACCGACTCGCTTGAATCTCGCACAAAGGTAAACCCTAGCTTTACCGAGATGGTGCCAACGAGATTTGTATGGTCCTTGGTCAGCTTCGTACAACCATGACCGAAACTGTTTTCAGTCAAATTGTGCACTGTACCACTGCCAACGAGGTTTGGAAAACTCTCAACCAACTTTACAATTCGACCACCATGGCCAAGTTACTGGAGCTCTTTCTCAAACTCAGTACAACCAAAAAGCAGGGTCAGTCATGCAGCGAGTATTTTCGACAGATGAAAGGTTTTGCCGATCAATTAGCCCTAATCGGGCAAAAGATCGACGACACTTTACTCGTTCTCTTTGTTCTGGGAGGCTTAGGAGCTGAATTTAATGGCTTTGTGACCGCCATCACCACACGAACCGAACCTCTTACTCTTCATCAGCTTCATGGATATCTTTTAGGGCACGAGCAACGCCTGGAGCAGCAAGCTGCTTCAGAGTCGTCGAACCTCACCTTGGTCGCTTCTCGAGCTTCGATGAACACGATGAAGATGGTGGGATCTGTCCCTTCTCTCTCCAGCTCTTCTTTTTACTCACCATCTCCAGTATCGTCCCCTTTGGGCCTTCCCAATTCTCATGGGCTGGCTGGTCTCTCTGTGGGCCAGAATAATCTGTTGGCCCAGCAAGCCTTTTCTCCTATGGGCCAACAGATCATCCCCTCACCAACTCCTCAAATGGGCTCCATTTTGGGCCCTATTCCTGGGCCCGAGCAGTTCCTGAAGCCCATGTGTGAGGCTTTCGCGGCCCAATTTGTCAAAACCAACAATTTTCGTGGACGCGGCAAACGAGGGCGTGGTGGCCGTAATAATACTCCTACTAATACTAATTACAACAATTATAATCATAATAACAACTATAATAATAATAATAGAAATAAAGGAAGCAAATGTCAAATTTGCTCTCAACCCGGCCACGACGCTCTAAATTGTACCGAACGTTTCACTCGTAACCCTCCAATGGCTCTTCTCGCCGAACCCTTCGCCGGCCCTTCCGATGGGTGGTATCTCGACTCTAGGGCGTCCAACCACATGACATCCGATCTCAATTCCCTCACCGCCCACCATCCTTACTCAGGTAATGACCTTATCAAAGTTGGCAATGGCGCGGGAATCCCGATTCACAATATCGGCACCACAACGCTTAAATGCACATATGGCTCTCTAACCCTCAAAAATGTCTTCCATGTCCCCAAGATTACCAAAAACCTCATAAGCATCTCTCAATTAACGCGAGACAACAATATTAAACTTGAATTTAGCCCGTTTGATTGTCTAATAAAGGATCGAGTTTCTGACAAGATCTTGCATCGCGCGGTTCTTGACGACGGTCTCTATCGTCTCTTCAAATGACCGAATCAACCCAATCGACCTTCCGCATATCTCGGCGAACGCGCTTCAAGCTGACTTGTGGCATAGGCGACTTTGTCATACTTCTTTTCCCGTTATTAAAAGTTTAATTTCGCAAAATAAGTTGTTGTTTTCTACTAAAGGATTGGAGTTTTGAAACGCTTGTTGTAAGGGCAAAGCTCACAAATTACCATTTCATAAAACAATTTCTCGTTCATCTTTACCACTCGAATTAGTCCATTCGGATGTGTGGGGTCCGGCTCCGGTCCTCTCCCATTCGGGGGCCCGTTATTTTGTGCACTTTACGGATGATTACTCGCGTTACACATGGATTTACTTTCTCTCTTCCAAAGACCAAGTTCCTCAAGTATTCAACCTCTTTAAAGCACAAGCCGAAAATCTTCTCTCTTGCTCCATCAAAACCCTCCAAACCGATGGCGGGACAGAGTTTAAACCCATTGCACGCCTTCATCCTTCCATCTCTCATATTACTACATGTGCGTACACACCTGAGCAGAACGGGCTTGCCGAGAGGAAACATCGCCATATCGTTGAACTCGCCCTCTCCAGTATGTCACAAGCCTCTGTTCCAATTCGATTTTGGGATGACATGTTCTACAGCATTGTCTACCTCATTAATCGATTGCCGAACACCGCCAATCCGTCCAAATCTCCTTTTGAAATTCTATTCCACAAACCACCCGACTACAACTTCATGCGAGTCTTAGGCTGCCTATGTTTTCCCTACACACGACCCTATAACTCGCATAAATTACAAGATCGGTCTCTTCCTTGTGTGTTTCTTGGTTATGCACCTAACCAGAAAGGCTATAAATGCCTCCATCTTCCAACAAATAAAGTCTACGTCAGTCGCCATGTCATCTTCAACGAAACTTACTTTCCCTTCATGCATGACCAACCTCTCTTCTCGTCTCAAACCTCATCTTCTCCCCTTCCCACGACTCTCACACTCCTCTCAAGACCCTCAACTGAGGACTCTCCATCCTTCAATATGGTCTCTACGTCCTAACTTGACGATTCTCAACCCTCGAGTACGAATTCCTCTCTTCCCTCTTCCTCTTCTACTTCATCACAAACTATTCATCCGATGGTTACCCGAACACGTGATAATATGCGAAGAACGCGCCAATTTCCCGATCATGTTACATATGCAACTACCAAACATCCCCTCTTACCCTCACTATCCGCACAAGAGAGCGAACCGACCTGCTTTACTCAAGCCAACAAGGATCCCAACTGGCGTGCTGCAATGGTAAACGAGTTTAATGCTCTCCTTGCGAACCAAACTTGAGACCTTATTCCTTCCCACCCATCTCAAAATATAGTTGGCTGTAAATGGGTGTTCAAAATAAAGAAAAATGCGGATGGGTCAATCGAAAGATACAAAGCGCGTCTTGTCGCAAAAGGTTATCACCAAGAAGAAGGGATTGACTATACGGAGACTTTTAGCCCGGTAGTCAAACCCACCACCATTCGTGTGGTTCTTACGCTTGCCTTATCAAAAGGGTGGTCGGTGAGACAACTTGATGTAAACAATGCCTTCCTCAATGGGGATCTTGAGGAAACTGTATTCATGCAACAACCTCCTGGCTTTGTAGATAACTCACGACCACATCATGTATGCCTTCTCAAAAAGGCTCTCTATGGCCTCAAACAAGCACCACGTGCTTGGTTCACAAAACTCAAGAGTACCCTCACCAATCTTGGCTTTGTTGGCTCTCGAACCGATACATCTCTTTTTATTCGGTGTCAACATGATGAGCTCCTTGTACTCTTAGTTTATGTCGATGACATCATTGTCACCGGGAACAATCCTGTCTCAGTTGAACAACTTATCATCAACCTAAACGCACAATTCTCCTTAAAGGATCTTGGCTCTCTCCACTACTTTCTTGGGATTGAGGCACAACAAGTGCCTGACGGAGTTCTTCTCTCCCAACCCCAATATATCTTGAATCTTCTAAAGAAGACCAAAATGGATGGTGCCAAACCATGTTCATCTCCCATGGTGGCCGGCGAACAACTCTCAAAGTTAAGTGGAACACCAATGGCGGATCCGAAACTCTATCGAAGTACGGTTGGTGCACTTCAGTACGCAACAATAACTCGACCTGAAATTGCGTTTGCCGTCAACAAGGTTTCCCAATTCATGCACTCACTGACTGACACTCATTGGGGAGCGGTGAAGCGCATTTTACGTTATCTCAAAGGCACCATAACCCATGGTCTTTTACTTCGCTCTTCTCCATCCCTACGACTCCAAGCCTTCTCAGATGCCGATTGGGCTGCCTGTCTAGACGACAGAAGGTCCACCACCGGATACTGTATCTTTCTTGGTCCTAATCTTGTTTCCTGGAGCGCAAAGAAGCAGGCGACGGTAGCTCGATCAAGCACCGAAGCAGAATATCGCATCCTAGCAATGGCTACCGCGGAACTTGTGTGGATTCAATTCCTCCTACGCGAACTCCACATTCTTCAAAAGGAAGTCCCAATCCTGTGGTGTGATAACATTGGTGCAACGTATCTCGCTATCAATCCACTGTTTCATGCTCGCACAAAACACATCCAGATTGATTATCATTTTGTCCGCGAATTAATCGAACTAAAAACACTTCAAGTCTGTTTTATTAGCACCAAAGATCAGATTGCGGATATCCTTACAAAGGGACTCACAGCACCTCGCTTTACTCGATTACGTGACAAGCTCACTGTGTTTAGACCCGGCTAGTCTTGGGCGGGGGGTGTAAGAATAATGTATATAGGAGTTCATATATACCTTGTATAAGATTGTATAGTATTGTAGAGGATGGATTGTAGAGTGTATAGTTTCATTGAAGAGTAAGATTAGATAGGGATTCCACTCTATAAATAGAGTGCTCATGTATAGCTCAATGACTCAATTAAATCTAATCAATCATTATTTCACAATGATCATCTCTCTCACCTTTATCATTTCAGTTTGAACGACTATGGCTCAAGTTGGAAGATTGTAATTCCATAGTTGCCCAAGCTTGGGCCTCCTCATCGAACCACCCCAACTCCGCCTCATCAATCCTCCTGAAACTCAAACACACTCAAAACATAATCACTCAATGGAGAAAAGACTGCAAGGAGAATCACATATCTATGCTAAAGTATTGTAAATTCTTTCTGCGTAAACTGGATTTATGGGAAGAATCGAGAACTTTAACTTCGGATGAATTTGATTTACGCATTAGCTTGCGGGAACGTGCAAATTTCCTAGCTAACATGCAAGAAGAATACTGGCAGCAAAGATCTTCCTCCAACTGGCTAAAATTAGGAGACAAAAACACCTCATACTTTCATGCCATCGCCTCACAAAGAAGACTAAATAACATAATCAAAAAGCTACTTCACAATGATGTATTCATAGAGGACTCTTTAAGGTATTAATGACCTTTGCACTAGTTATTACATTTCTCTTTTAGGCACAACACACCACTCATCTTCCACGTACAATCTGTCAATTCTCTATCTTCCACCTCCAACCTCCCCCTCGCTAACTTCACTGGAGGCACTCCTTACGTTAGATGAAATTTTTCAAACCATCTCAAAAGGTAAATCAGTTGGACCGGATGGTTTCTCCAGCGAGTTCGTCCAACATTTTGGGAGATAGTTAAGAATGACTATATACAACTCATAGAGGACTTCTTTCATAATAAACTCGACTTACGGAAAATAATCTTTTGTTATTTTCACAAAACCGCAAAATAAGAATCCAACGAATGGAAAAACACGATTTTGTATTGTTTTTCACAAAACCACAAAAATTAAAATATAATATATGGGAAAACAATACTTTTATTGATTTTCCCAATACCAAAAAAATTGAATTGCATTAGAATACATGTAATAAAATAATATTTTGTTATTTTTACAAAACCGCAAAATAAAAAATCTAATACATGGAAAAAACACAATTTTGTTTTTCTTTTCACAAAACCACAAAAATTAAAATCTAATACAAGAAAAAATTCCATTGTTATTGATTTTCACAATACCAAAAAAATTGAATTGCGTTAGAATACATGTAATAAAATAATTTTTTGTTATTTTTACAAAACCGCAAAATAAGAAGTCTAATACATGGAAAAAACACGATTTTATTTTCTTTTTCACAAAAGCACAAAAATTAAAATCTAATACATGGAACAAATTCCATTGTTATTGATTTTCACAATACCAAAAAAATCGAATTGAGATACAATACATGAAATAAAACAAACTTTTGTTATTTTTACAAAACCGCAAAATAAGAAGTCTAATACGTGGAAAAAACACAATTTTATTTTTTTTACAAAACCAGAAAAATTAAAATCTAATACATGGAAAAAATACCATAGTTGTTGATTTTCACAATACTAAAAAAATCGAATTGAAATAGAATACATGGAATAAAATAATTTTTGTTATTTTCACAAAACCACAAAATAAGAAGCCTAATAAGGGACAAAATACAATTTTGTTATCTTTTTCACAAAATCACAAAAATTAAAATCTAATACATGGAAAAAACTCCCTTGTTGTTGATTTTCACAATACAAAAAAATCGAATTGAAATACAATACATGGAATAAAACATACTTTTGTTATTTTCACAGAACCGCAAAATAAGAAGCCTAATACATGGTAAAAACACAATTTTCTTTTCTTTTTCAAAAAACCACACAATTTAAATCTAATACATGAAAAATACACCATAGTTATTGATTTTCACAATACCAAAAAAATCGAATTGAGATACAATACATGGAATAAAACAAACTTTTGTTACATTCACAAAACCGCAAAATAAGAAGTCTAATATATGGAAAAAAACACAATTTTGTTTTCTTTTTCACAAAACCACAAAAATTAAAATCTAATACATGGAAAAAATACCGTAGTTATTGATTTTCACAATACCCAAAAAATCGAATTGAGATAGAATATATGGAATAAAACAATCTTTTGTTATTTTCACAAAATCGCAAAATAAGAAGTCTAATAAATAGACAAAATACAATTTTGTTTTCTTTTTCACAAAATCACAAAAATTAAAATCTACTACATGGAAAAAACTCCCTTCTTGTTGATTTTCACAATATAAGAAAAATCGAATTGAGATACAATATATGGAATAAAACAATATTTTGTTATTTTCACAAAACCGCAAAATAAGAAGTCTAATATATGGAAAAAAATATAATTTTGTTTTCTTTTTCATAAAACCACAAAAATTAAAATCTAATACATGGAAAAAACTCCCTTGTTTTTGATTTTCACATTACAAAAAAATCGAATCGAGATACAATAAATGGAATAAAACAAACTTTTGTTATTTTCAGAAAACCGCAAAATAAGAAGTCTAATACATGGTAAAAATGCAATTTTGTTTTCTTTTTCACAAAACCACAAAAATTAAAAGTTAATACATGGAAAAAACACCATTATTATTGATTTTCACAATACCAAAAAAATCGAATTGAGATAGAATACATGGAATAAAACAATCTTTTTTATTTTTACAAAACCACAAAATAAGAAGTCTACTACACGGAAAAAAAAAACAAAATTTGTATTGTTTTTCAAAAAACCACAAAAATAAAAATTTAACACATGGAAAAAACTCCATTGTAATTGACTTCACAATACCAAAAAATTCGAATTGAGGAACAATTCTTGGAACAAAACAATCTTTTGTTATTTTAGCAAAACCGCAAAATAAGAAATCCAATAAATGGAAAAAATACAATTTTGTATTGTTTTTCACGAAACCACAAAAATTAAAATCTAGTACATGAAAAAAATTTCATTGTTATTGATTTTCACAATACCAAAAAAATTGAATTGAGATACAATATATATAATAAAACAATCTTTTGTTATTTTTCACAAAATCGCAAAATAAGAAGTCCAATAAATGGAAAAAACACAATTTTGCATTGCTTCTCACAAAACCACAAAAATTAAATTCTAATACATGGAAAAAACTCCATCGTTATTGATTTTCACAATACCAAAAAAATTGAATTGAGATACAATACATATAATAAAATAATCTTTTGTTATTTTCACAAAACCGCAAAATAAGAAGTCCAATACATGGAAAAAATATAAATTTGTATTATTTTTCACAAAACCACAAAAATTAAAATATAATAAATGGGAGAAATACCATTTATATTAATTTTAACAATATCAAAAAAATTGAATTGCGCTAGAATACATGTAGTAAAACAATCTATTGTTATTTTTACAAAATCGAAAAATAAAAGTCTAATACATGGAAAAAACATAATTTTGTTTCCTTTTTCACAAAACCACAAAAATTAAAATCTAATACATGGAAAAAATTCTATTGTTATTGATTTTCACAATACTAGAAAAATCGAATTGAGATACAATACATGGAATAAAACAATCTTTTGTTATTTTCACAAAACTGCAAAATAAGTAGTATAATACATGGAAAAAATACAATTTTCTTTTTCTTTTTCACAAATCCACAAAAATTAAAATCTAATACATCAGTAAAACTCCCTTGTTGTTGATTTTCACAATACAAAAAAATCGAATTGACATACAATACAAGGAATAAAACAAACTTTTGTTATTTTCATAAAACCGCAAAATAAGAAGTCTAATACATGGTAAGAACACAATTTCATTTTTTTTTTCACAAAACCACAAAAATTAAAATCTAATACACGGAAAAAAACTCCATTGTTATTGATTTTCACAATACCAAAAAATCGAATTAATATACAATACATGGAATAAAACAATCTTTTGTTCTTTTCACAAAACCGCAAAATAAGAAGTCCAATACATGGAAAAAACACAATTTGGTTTTCTTTATCACAAAACCACAAAAATTAAAATCTACTACATGGAAAAAACTCCATTGTTATTGATTTTCGTAATTCCAAAAAAATCGAATTGAGATACAATACATGGAATAAAACAAACTTTTGTTCTTTTCACAAAACCGCAAAATAAGAAGTCCAATACATGGAAAAAAGACAATTTGGTTTTCTTTTTAACAAAACCCAAAAAAAATAAAATCTAATACATGAAAAAAATTCCATTGTTATTGATTTTCACAATACCAAAAAAATCAAATTGAAATACAATACATGGACTAAAACAAACTTTTGTTATTTTCACAAAATCGCAAAATAAGAAGTCTAATACATGCAAAAAATACAATTTTGTTTTCTTTTTTACAAAACCACAAAAATTAAAATCTAATAAATGGAAAAAAACCATAGTTATTGATTTTCACAATACCAAAAAATTGAATTGAGATAGAATACATGGAATAAAACAATCTTTTGTTATTTTTACAAAATCGCAAAATAAGAAGTCTAATACATGGACAAAATACAATTTTGTTTTCTTTTTCACAAAATCACAAAAATTATAATCTAATATGTGGAAAAAACTCCCTTGTTGTTGATTTTCACAATATAAGAAAAATTGAATTGAGATAAAATACATGGAATAAAATAATCTTTTGTTATTCTAACAAAACCGCAAAATAAGAAGTCTAATATATGGAAAAAAAATGTAATTTTGTTTTCTTTTTCGCAAAACCACAAAAATTAAAATCTAATACATGGAAAAAAACTCCCTTGTTGTTGATTTTCACAATACAAAAAAATTGAATCGAGATACAATAAATGGAATAAACCAAACTTTTGTTATTTTCAGAAAACCGCAAAATAAGAAGTTTAATACATGGTAAAAACGTAATTTTATTTTCTTTTTCACAAAACCACAAAAATTAAAATCTAATACATAGAAAAAGCACCATTGTTATTGATTTTTACAATACCAAAAAAATCGAATTGAGATAGAATACATGGAATAAAACAAACTTTTGTAAATCTAATCCATGGAAAAAAACTTCATTGTTATTGATTTTCACAATACCAAAAAAATTGAATTGAGATACAATACATATAATAAAACAATCTTTTGTTATTTTTCACAAAACCGCAAAATAAGAATTCCAATAAATGGAAAAAACACAATTTAGTATTGTTTTTCACAAAACCATAAAAAATAAAATCTAATACATGGAAAAAACACCATTTTTATTGATTTTCACAATACCAAAAAAATTGAATTGAGATACAATACATATAATAAAATAATCCTTTGTTATTTTCATAAAACCGCAAAATAAGAAATCCAACACAAAGAAAAAACACAAGTTTGTATTGTTTTTCACAAAACCACATAAATTAAAATATAATACTTGGGAAAAAAACCATTTTTATTGATTTTAACAATATCAAAAAAATTGAATTGCGTTAGAATACATGTAATAAAACAATCTTTTGGTATTTTTACAAAATCGCAAAATAAGAAGTCTAATACATTGAAAAAACACAATTTTGTTTTCTTTTTCACAAAACCACAAAAATTAAAATCTAATACATGGAAAAAATTCTATTGTTATTGATTTTCACAATACCAGAAAAATCAAATTGTGATACAATACATGGAATAAAACAATCTTTTGTTATTTTTACAAAATCACAAAATAAGAAGTCTACTACAAGGCAAAAAAAACAAAATTTGTATTGTTTTTCAAAAAACCACAAAAATTAAAATCTAATACATGGAAAAAACTCCATTGTAATTGACTTCAAAATACCAAAAAAATCGAATTGAGGTACAATTCATGGAACAAAACAATCTTTTGTTACTTTTAAAAAACCGCAAAATAAGAAGTACAATAAATGGAAAAAACACAATTTTATGTTGTTTTTCACAAAATCACAAAAAATAAAATCTAATACATGAAAAAAACTTCATTGTTATTGATTTTCACAATACCATAAAAACTGAATTGGGATACAATGCATATAATAAAACAATCTTTTGTTATGTTCACAAAACCGTAAAATAAGAAGTCCAATACATGGAAAAAACACAATTTTGTATTGTTTTTCACAAAACCCCAAAAATTAAAATATAATACATGGGAAAAACAACATTTTTATTGATTTTCACAATACCAAAAAAATTTAATTGCGTTAGAATGTATGTAATAAAACAATCTTTTGTTATTTTTACAAAACCGATAAATAAGAAGTACATGGAAAAAACACAATTTTGTTTTCTTTTTCACGAAACCACAAAAATTAAAATCTAATACATGGAAAAAATTCTATTGTTATTGATTTTCACAATACCAAAAAAATAGAATTGAGATACAATACATGGAATAAAACAATCTTTTGTTATTTTCACAAAACCGCAAAATAAGAAGTCTAATACATGGACAAAATACAATTTTATTTTCTTTTTCACAAAACCACAAAAATTAAAATATAATACATGGAAAAAACACCATTGTTATTGATTTTCACAATACCAGAAAAATCGAATTGAGATACATTACATGGAATAAAACAATCTTTTGTTATTTTTACAAAACCGATAAATAAGAAGTCTAATACATGGAAAAAACACAATTTTATTTTCTTTTTCACAAAACCACAAAAATTAAAATCTAATACATGGAAAAAATACCATAGTTATTGTAATGTGTATTTTTATACACATTTTTAGGGTTTTTATCATATAAAATTCACCCTTAAATCACATAAAATGTATGAAAAATGTTAAAATTAATGAAAATTATTTTTGAAACTCTTAGTATACTTTTGTATGATTTTTCAGGTAAAAAGACCAAGAAAATGACATTTGGAGGATTGGGCAAAAAGTCAACTCCAAATAAAGAGCGGATCTGAAAATCATGGGCCAAAGATGGCCGAATTTTCGACAAAACCCACGCGAAAAAACCTACACATGCTTCTCCATTCTCTTACAAACCCTTATCCACCGACCATCAACCCACAACTTACAAAATACACAAAATTTACGAAAAGTCAAACTCGAAAAATCTCCAAGTTGACCAAAAGTCAACTTTGTCAAAAATGATCAAACTTGATACCAAATCGAAGAGCACGACGATACGAATCCGATGGTACAAACCTCGCGAAAAAAGACCTTCTAGAACTCCCATAAATTACGATATAAGATTTGGTCAAAGTTTTCTATCAGCCAATCAACACGTACCACGTGGAAGAATAGATAAAATTCAACAAATCAGGTGGCGACACATGGCGAATTAGTTGCGACCATTTTTTGGATCAGGCACGTGGCGACGGTGATTGGGGGACGGCCTGAATAAGTCAGTACAAGAATCAAATTTTGGCCAATTACAGTACGGATTCCTTTGCCCTGGACGCGTGTCACAATTTGAGCGGTCGGATTAGATATTGGAATTTAGCTGCAGCCAATGAGAGGCTGCCACGTGGCCTGTCCGTTGAGTTCGGATGAGAATATAGGAAAATGATAAATGCACCCATAAAATTGCACCCAATCTGAATTTGAATAGAAATGAAGGAAAAAAGTGCTAAAAACACCCCAAATTGCTACCCAGATCAGAATCCAGATCAATCTAAATTTTTAGTCCCACAATCCTAATTCTAAATATTTTCTAGGTTAAATATCTCTATAAAAAGACCACTCTTCCTTTCTCAAAGCATCCATTCATATAACCATTCTCTCTTCCCTATTGTAAATACCATTATCTTCTTCTTCCTCCTTCTCTTCCTCCATGGATAATCTTCTTTAAGGTTGTCCCAAAACCCTAAAATTTTTTCTTTTGGTGAGTTGAGTCAAAAGAGGAGCCAATCTTCAAGAAGGAAGTCTTGTTCTAGAAGGAGCGAGATTTGAAGGAAGATTCAGATTGACCAAGAGGATGATCTAGCTTGACTCTTCATCCATTTGGTTTGATTAATTTGATGAGCCGGGCTCAGGAACTCGCACATTTCCTAATAAGATGATACTTGATGTCCCATATCCATCGTATCATTTACCCAGAATAATTCTCGAATTTATCACTACGTCTAATACCATCCATTCCCTCCCAATTCATGTAGGGTTTGCATGCCCCACGCTAACGAGATTTACAAAATTTTAAACCAGCGTGACGCTACCGGGCCTAATTTCTAAGTTATATAATACAAGTAAGTTCCATGATTTATTAATTGGAGCCAAACATGGAGTTAGATCGTGATTAACGGCCTAATAGGGTAAAACCCTAACCACGTCATAATAAGAATAAAAAGGGGAAATTGAAAATTCACTCACCCAAGTTTTCAAGATCTAGATAATTTTGATACAATTCCATTGGAGCAAAGCTATTGGGTTAAACCTTTTGATTCACGGCTTGAACTATATTTACATAATTCCGTCTCAAGAAGAAAGATCAACACGAAATCAAGAAAAATCACTCACCTAAGTTGAACTCAAAGTGCGGGAAGAAAGCCCCTAGGAATAGTGGTTTTCTGAGCCATGCTCATCTTGTTAGAAAATGTGCGAGTTCCTGAGTCTGGCTCATCTTGTTAGGAATAGTGATTTTCTGAGCCATGCTCATCTTGCTAGAAAATGCGCGAGTTCCTGAGTCCGACTCATCTTGTTAGGAATAGCAATTTTCTGAGCCATGCGCATCTTGTTAGAAAATGAGCGAGTTTCTGAGTCCTGCTCATCTTGTTAGGAATACCAATTTTCTGAGCCTCTTGTACTTATTCTGAATAGAGCGGGGAATGACCCTCCCGTCTATTTGGCACTACCATTGAATACTATCCCAACCCTCATTGTATATGCATGTGTATTTATATAAAAATAACACTACTCTTGGAAAATTAAACTTGAACGATCTCGTTTTATTTTTCTCTTAATTCATAATTAATACATGGTTTGATTTGTTCCCATTTGAGTATTTCTTAGGGATAGCCTATGAGACACGGCCCATCTTAATAAGCTAGCTCTAAAGCATTCCTTACTTAGTCGACTCTCGACTAACTATACTTGTTCATTTGGTGTTTTTGTTTTGGGGCTAGGTTGGGAACGTGGAGCAGCTGGAGCGCAGGAGTACATTGGTGAGGTTGCGTAGTGAGATCACGGTTTTGTGTATTGATTCGACCCTTTTTTCCTGCTTTTATGATGTCATATTTCGGAGACTTAAATGTCTCATTAGACTTGTTCTTCCAGTTATTATGATAGTAAAGGATTGTATTCATATTACACCGTGAATCTTTATTTTATATCATGTTATGTTATCTTTGTTATGATATTTGTTTAAGCCTTAACGTATCTATTGTACGTGGTGGGTTATTGCACTCATTTCATTTTGGGTGTGACAACTTAGTTGGTATCAGAGCAAAAGTTCGATAACATGATTTAGGAAGCGTCCCGAGAGGGTAGAGTCTTAGGTTCGAGTTTTTCAGGCTTTTCGGTTTCGGGATCCGGAGTGAAGTCTAACTCATAGTCGTATTTGTGGCAGGATGCCACCTAGGAGAGAAGGAGCTCCACGTGGGCGCAGGCATGGCCGTCCACCACTTCATGGCAGAGGCGGTGGTCGTGGAGCAGGTCGTAGCCCTTCGCCAGAGCGTCCGCCAAGACGTAGGGTGCCATCGCCCATGCCATCTGTGGTGTCTTCATCCGCTTCATCTTGGGCGATGCGTAGGGCACTAAATCGTGATGAGATTCGGCCTCCACCCCCTCCTCGTCAGTTTCGTGGCGGTCTTGGACCCCGCCGGGGCACCGATTTTGTGTCTGATTCATCTCATGAGCGTCCCCACGAGAGAGACAAGGACCGAGACTTCGTGGCGGTCACAATTTACAGGACCCACTTGTTCCTCCTACTCATGACCCAGCGACTTTTTTGGACAACTTAGTCCGGCACTTGGCAGATTGAGTAGGAGACCGACAGCCACAGCATGCGGTACCGGTATCATTACTAGATCACCTCACGAACTTTGGGAAACTAAATCCCAAAGCATTCTCAGGTCGGATGGACCCGATAGTGGCAAATAATTGGTTATTAGAGATAGGCGAGAACCTAACACGGGCAGGTGTGACTCCGGAGGCTATGGTAGAGGTTGATGCGACGTGGTTACAGCATGAGACATCACAGTGGTGGTTTGCACGTCGCGGTTCCTATGGGGGAGAGTTGCCCATTCCATGGGAGTGGTTCGAGACTGCATTTGCCGATGAATATATTTCGGAGACTTCCATGCGTGATTTTGAGGATCAGTTCAGGGCGCTGGATCAGGGTCGATCAGTGGATGAGTTTATTGCAGAATTTGCTCGTTTGGCTCATTAGGCACCTTCTTTTGTACCCACAGAGGCGAGACGGGTTGATGAGTTTGTGAGGCGCTTAAGGCCTGACCTGAAGCATGATGTGAGTATCTTTGGTACCAGATTTGATTTTCCCGGAGTGTGAGAAGCGGTGAGACACTATGAACGGCTTGCGGGAGAGTCAGGCAGAGAGGCCCATCCCCTAGTCAGCACTGTCACTCTCGACCCAACTCGGGACGGAACATGAACAGAGCGACCAAGCGGCCAAGAGAGGATCGTACGACATATAGGCACAATCGGGCGCCCGATGCGGGGCCGAAGCAGCGACAGACCATATGTCGCTAATGCGGCAGGATGCATGAAGGGGGATATTGTATGAGGGTTCTTGGTTTATGTTACAATTGCGGGGAGTCAGGAAACTTCGTTAGAGATTACCCTCATCCTATGAGACAGGGGAGACCAGTACAGCAGCCGGCCGGACAGGTGCAGACTAGGAGACAGCCACCTCGGGAATCTGGGTAGGGCTCAGGGACATTGTAAACAACAATGATACCGACAAAGAGATCAGCCTTAGCGGGTAGAGCTCCTGAGAGGGAGATGCCATGTGTCTCTCCTCCCCCAGCAAGAGGTGGAGGAGGCACCAACAGACCGACACCAAATGTAGTTACAGGTATCTTTAACATTTCAGGTGCACCCGCATTAGTATTATTTGATTCAGGCACAAGCCACTCATTTGTCGCTCGTGAGTTTGTTGATATTCAAAATTGGGACCATGACCCCTCCGAAATCAGTTTGTCTATTTGTACACCCTTGGGAACCGCTGTTTCCACGAATAAACAGTGTACGGGAAAGATAATAGTGATTGGCAAGCGAGACTTTTCGGCAGACTTCATGGTGCTTGAGATGGGAGGTTTCGATGCCATCTTGGGAATGGAATGGCTCGCGCATCACCGGGCTACGATCCAATGTCGGGAGCAGCGGGTACATCTCGACCTAGAGGATGGGATGTGAATCAGCGTAAAAGGCCGAAATCTTGGCCAGGAATTGCCATTCATTTCGTCCTTAGCAGCGTATCATTTGATGGCTAATGAGTGCTTGGCGATCCTTGCAAGCGTGCAAGCGGATGTTGATGGTGGGTGCTTGGAGGTTATTCCTATTGTACACGAGTACGCAGAGGTATTTGCCGAGTTGTCTGGGTTACCCCAGAGAGGGACGTGCAGTTCGGAGCTACGCTTGTACCTGGTACGGGAACGATCTCTAAAACTCCTTACCGTATGGCGCCAGCCGAACTGAAGGAGCTGAAGATCCAATTCAGGAATTGCTGGACAAGGGGTTTATAAGACCAAGTGTGTTGCCTTGGGGAGCCCCTGTTCTGTTCGTCAACAAAAAGGATGTGACTTTGAGACTCTGTGTCGACTATAGAGAGATAAACAAGGTGACAGTGAAGAACCGTTACCCGCTACCGCGCATTGATGATTTGTTTGACCAGTTGAGAGGCGCGATAGTGTTTTCAAAAATCGATTTGCGTACGGGATACCATCAGCTACGCGTGCGGACTGAAGATGTGGATAAGACAGCATTTCACAGCCGTTATGGTCATTATGAGTTCTTGGTAATGCCTTTCAGATTGACGAATGCACTGTCTGCCTTTATGGATTTGATGAATCGTGTGCTACGACCCTATTTGGATACCTTCGTGGTCGTTTTTATAGATGATATCTTGATCTATTCCCGGACCTGGGAGGAGCATGAGGAGCATTTACGAACCGTGCTTAATGTTGGATTTCTACCATTCATAACGCAGCGGAAAAACAAAAACGAAACAAAATCGAATTCGAAACCCAAAAGAAGGATCCGTGAATTACAATTAAATCAAAAAAAAGTTCATAACTTTGTACCTTCGGATTATGCTCAATCCGTGATGATCAAAAACGAATTTTGATGACGCTTTTTCTTTGCCGGATCCAAACCGGTTTCCAAACCGATCCTCTGAATGTTACGCCTAATCGGTCTCACAAACTGATCTCCAAGCAATCTCCAAACGAACCGATTCTCCAAGCAAACCACGGTTTCAACCCGAATCACAAAGACGCCGCACTTCGCTTCGTCCTCTACCGGTATCCACACGAACAACCCCTTTGAACGGATAAAGAACGATATATGCTAGTATTCGTTCTTCATTTCTCTCACAGAAATTACAAGAGAATAATTTTCGGATTTTTCTCTACTCTTTGTCTCACAAAAGTTGGACGAAAAATATTATACCCTTCATCTGATTTTGGGGTGTCTCTTGTGCCTATATAGTCCATAAGTTTCATATCCTATGTGCATGGTAACTGTGTAACCATATATGCAACACATCTTATCATATAAGATGTAGGATTGAATGTGTCACTTGACTATATAGCTCTTCATACAACTTATCACATAAGTTATGATTTTTTTGCGTACGTCTCAATAGTTGTTCTTTGTGTGTGACCCTGTAGGTTTACTTAATGTTGGAAGTAATCACAACGGATTATAAATCATGAGCGGCCTCTACCAAGACATCATGATTACCCAAATTAAGCAAATATAGATGATTCGATCAAACCTAATTTATGTCATGCATTGTATCCCTTTGTTACACGATATCTATATCGTCCATAAGGCATGGTATGTGTCAACCTTACGTTGGTCGATAAATATTTCTTGACACCGAATTTGATTGAACATGAAATGACATTAATAACTCCTTATTAATTCACTTGAGCACGGCCGTGCGTTTCTTTAATCAAATCATCAAGAGGCCTAAAGATATCTCTCTCAATTTATGAGAGGAACAAATCCTATCTTAATTAAACTCTTTCCTCCGCACAATTCATTATATACCTAATTATAATCTTTATGATCGCCCGGTTAAAGACGATGTTAGACTATATTAAAGTATAAAATTTATCATGTAGGAAACTGAGATAATCTCAAGTCTAAGGATTACAGATACATTCTTTATTGAGAATAACTAATGACACGAACCATGTAGTATTCTCATATTGGGTCAATCCAGTATATGGTCTCCAACATATACATATGTTAATGACTTAATAACTCTTATTCATGATCAGTAAGACGTGACCATCAGTCAACTAACATACTGATGTACATTTATAGCTTATCATAAAGTATGTTTGTCTCACAAACATTCTATGAATGATCAGGGACGGTTTAGAATATCATTCATAATACTTTATAGTTTTACTATCAAAGTCACATACTTTGATGATATAAAGCTGAATATCATATTCAAGGTTCAATTTAGTAATAAGAATAAAATAACCAATACGCATTTATTATATAAAATATCTTTAAATATACACAATGTTTGTTTAACACAATCCATACATCTAGGTCTCAAATATATTGGCCTAGGGCATACTACTAACACTTAACACTCTCTTGAAGCATCGATCGTATGCCAAATTCAAAAAGTGTGAGTTTTGGTTAAATGAGGTGGCATTTTTGGGTCACTTGATTTCGAAGGACGGGTTGAGGGTGGACCCAGAGAAGGTCAAGGTTGTAGTAGACTGGCAACGGCCTAAGACAGTTACTGAGATTCGGAGCTTCCTGGGTTTGGCAGGTTACTACCGCAAATTCGTAGAAGGATTTTCACGTCTTGCACTTCCGTTGACTCAGTTCACGCAAAAGAGAGTGAAGTTTGAATGGACCGATGAACGTGAATGCAGTTTCCAGGAGTTAAAAGGTCGGCTAGTTTCGGCGCCCATTCTGACCTTGCCGACGGAGGGTCTTGAGTTTAAGGTAATTGCTTATGCATCAAGACAGTTGAAAACCTACGAGAGGAACTACCCGACGCACGATCTGGAGTTAGTTGCAGTAGTATTTGCGTTAAAAATCTAGATGCACTACCTTTATGGAGAGAAGTGCAAGATTTTCACCGATCATAAGAGTCTCAAGTACATTTTCGATCAGCGCGAACTAAACTTGAGGCAGCGTCGTTGGTTGGAGGTGTTGTGTGACTTCGACATGTCCATACAGTATCATCCGGGGAAAGCCAATGTCGTGGCAGATGTCTTGAGCCACAAGAATCATAGGAATGCGGCCGCCTTGCTGACATGTCAGCCCCAGATTCTTATGGATTTGAGACGGCTGAATATATACGTGCAGGTGACGTGGTCGCGAGTCTTTCTGGCTAGCTTGCTAGTTCAGCCTACCTTAATGGAGAGGATTCGCGCGGCACAAGCCGAGGATGCTAGGACACGTCGGATACAAATCCAAATGGCTATAGGCAAGGCCCCGCACTTTTGATAGACCCAGAGGGAACCTTGCGACTCAAAAAACATGCATATGTGCCAGAAACGTTGCGACGTGAGATTATGGAGGAGGCCCATGAGTCAGGCTACTCGATCCATCCGGGAGAGACGAAGATGCATCAGGATCTTCACGTCTCCTATTGGTGGCCTGGTATGCGACGAGAGATAGGCGATTTCGTTTCGAGGTGTCTGGTTTGTCAGCAAGTGAAGGCTGAACGAAAGAAGCCGACGGGGCTTCTCCAGCCCTTGCCGCTGAAAGAAGGTAAGTTTGAGGGGATCACGATGGATTTCGTGACCGGTTTGCCGCGCACACGACAAGGTAACAACGCAGTCTAGTTATAGTAGACCGGTTGACCAAGGTGGCAAATTTTATTCCGTTTAAATATGGAACGTCCGGTGAGGAGATGGCCCGGATTTATATGCATACCATATTTCGGCGTCATGGAACGCCGGTAGAGATCGTGTCCGATCGAGATACGCATTTTACCTCCAAGTTTTGGAGAGGCTTTCAAGCGGGTATGGGTACGAAACTGACTTTTAGTACTGCTTACCAGCCACAGACTGATGGACAGTCTGAAAGGACGATTCAGACGCTAGAGGATATGCTGAGAGCATGTGCGATCACAATGGGCGGATCTTGGGGAGAGCACCTACATCTGTGCGAGTTTGCATATAACAATAGTTACCATGCGAGTATTGGAGTAGCACCTTTTGAGGTGCTTTATGGAAAGCGTTGCCGTACGCCCTTATTTTGGGACCCCGTGGGTAGAAGCAGCCATTGGGACCCGATTTGGTGCAGGAGAGTGCCGATCACCTTCGTGTGGTGAAGGAGCGCCTAAAGACTGCCCAGGATAGGTAGAAAAAGTATGCAGATTCCTCTCGCCGACATTTAGAGTTTCAGTCTGGCGATCATGTGTTGCTGAGAGTATCTCTGACACATGGTGTTATGCGCTTCGGGGTTAAGGGTAAGTTGAGTCCGAAATACATTGGGCCGTTCAAGATTCTAGAGCGGATTGGACCATGCGCTTATCGCTTAGCCTTACCCCCGACATTGGCTGGAGTGTTCCATGTCTCGCAACTTCGGAAGTATCTTCGTGGAGAGGTACACGTCTTGGACTTCTCCGAACTCCGATTCGAGCCCAGTCTGAACTATGAGGAGGTCCCGGTCGCTGTACTAGATAACCGCGAGCAAGTGTTGTGTAGCAAGATCATGAAATACGTGAAAGGGCAATGGAGCAATCATTCTGAGCGAGAGGCTATCTGGGAGCGCGAGGAGGATATTCGGAAGAGGTATCCGAATCTTCTACCACCTTTACCTCCGCCTCCACCACCAGGTTGGCATTTCTTACGTTTAGAGGACTAAACGTCTCTTAAGGAGGGAGTGATGTAAAGTCCAAAAAAAAATTCCGTTCCGAACGGAATAGTCCGTTGGGAACGGAATATTCCATTCAGAAAGGATTCTCACTGTCAGTTTTGGATAAAAACTCGGTTTAATCCGTTCTGAATGGAATAGATCCGTTCCGAACGGAATAGCCAATAAATATGGCTTCTCTCCCACCTAACTCATTTATTTGCGGTTAATTTCTCTCTCCCTTCCACTCCTTCCTTCTCCTTCAAGCTATCACTCTTGAAAATCGGAGCTTGATTTTGCTAGTGATTCTCAAGGGGGCTTTCTTCCCGTGCTTTGAGTTCAACTTAGGTGAGTGATTTTTCTTGATTTCGTGTTGATCTTTCTTCTTGAGACGGAATTATGTAAATATAGTTCAAGCCGTGAATCAAAAGGTTTAACCCAATAGCTTTGCTCCAATGGAATTGTATCAAAATTATCTAGATCTTGAAAACTTGGGCGAGTGAATTTTTAATTTCCCCTTTTTATTCTTATTATGACGTGGTTAGAATTTTACCCTATTAGGCCGTTAATCACGATCTAACTCCATGTTTGGCTCCAATTAATAAATCCACCTTATAATGAGTCCTAACTCACTCTAATTACTACTAAATAAATTATAATTATTTCATGACATGATTATTTGAGATTTATGATGGAACTTACTTGTATTATATAACTTGGAAATTAGTCCCGGTAGCGTCACTCTGGTTTAAAATTTTGTAAATCTCGTTAGCGTGGGGCGTGCAAACCCTACATGAATTGGGAGGGAATGGATGGTATTTGACGTAGTGATAAATTCCAGAATTATTCCGGCTAAATGATATGATGGATACAGGACGTCAAGTATCATCTTGTTAGGAAATGTGCGAGTTCCTGAGCCCGGCTCATCTTGTTAGGAATAGCGGTTTTCTGAGTCATGCTTATCTTGTTAGAAAATGTGCGAGTTCCTGAGTCCGGCTCATCTTGTTAGGAATAACGATTTTCTGAGCCATGCTCATCTTGTTAGAAAATGCGCGAATTCCTGAGTCTGACTCATCTTGTTAGGAATAATAATTTTCTGAGCCATGCTCATCTTGTTAGAAAATGCGCGAGTTCCAGAGTCCTGCTCATCTTGTTAGGAATAGCAATTTTTTGAGCCTCTTGTACTTGTTCTGAATAGAGCGGGGAATGGCCCTCCCGTCTATTTGGCACTACCATTGAATACTATCCCAACCCTCATTGTATATGCATGTGTATCTATATAAAAATAACACTACTCTTGGAAAAGTAAACTTGAACGATCTCACTTTATTTTTCCCTTAATTCATAATTAATACATAGTTTGATTTGTTCCCATTTGAGTATTTCTTGGGGATAGCCTATGGGCACGGCTCATCTTAATAAGCTAGCCCTAAAATATTCCTCACTTAGTCGACTCTCGACTAACTATACTTGTTCATTTGGTATTTTTGTTTTAGGGCTAGGTGGGGAGCGTGGAGCAGCTGGAGCGCAGGAGTAAATTGGTGAGGTTGCGTAGTGAGATCACGGTTTTGTGTATTGATTCGACTCTTTTTTCCTACTTTTGTGATGTCATATTTTTGAGACTTAAATGTCTCATTAGACTTATTCCTCCGCTTATTATGATAGTAAAGGGTTGTATTCATATTGCACCGTGAATCTTTATTTTATATCATGTTATGTTATCTTTGTTATGATATTTGTTTAAGCCTTAACGTATCTATGGTACGTGGCGAGTTGTTGCACTCATTTCGTTATATATATATATATATATATATATATATATATATATATATATATATATATATATATATATATATATATATATATGTATGTTATAGTTATGCATATATTTTATATTGAGGGATCGTGAGATAGGTTAATGATTTAGGAGAGTGGTAGATATTAGCAAGTAGAAACTTACTGATGTGCACGGACAAGTAAGAAGGTCCATCTGAAGCAAGTAAGAAGTTTCGGAGCACAAAAGTGAATAGCGAGATTGGTGCGCAAAGACAAGTAAGAGGTCTATCCGAGACAAGTAAGGGGTCTTGGATGCGCATGATGATTTGAATGTTGAGGGCAAATAAGAGGTCCCTCCGAGACAAGTAAGAGGTCTCAGAGTTCCAAAAGAATTAGAGAAGTAATTTGTGCGTCAAGATAAATAAGAGGTTTTCTCGAGACAAGTAAGAGATCTCGAGATTGCCCAGCAATTTATTAGAAAATTTTGAAGGAATTTATAAATTTATATTTTGGTTATTTTACTTCAGTCTGATTCATAGGTATTACGAGATATATTTGGCTGAGTTAATTAGTAGCAGATATTGAAGCATATTTCTTCACCCGAAGGAAGTTGGGCATGTTTTTATTATTTGTATGACCTTACTGAATATATTTATACTCATCCCTTTTATTTTCTGTTTGTTTTGCCCATATTAGTGAAGTATTGGGAGCAAGGATCTTGAGTGGCGACAATATTGTTCGGAATATCTTGTTTACTTAGTAATTTTATTTTAAGTTGAACTAAAAACTATTTTGTTGTTTTGAATAGAGAAAAGTTTATTTTTGGTTCCTTAATTATTCAATTAGTTTTTTTTTGCCTCTTAATTTTTTATTGGTCTCTTTTCGACTCCTCAACTATTGAATTAGTTCCTTTTTTACCCTTTCATCCATTAAATGCTAACGTATCCATTAATATGACACGTGTGCGGTGATTTGGCATGTAACTATAACTTGACAATTGTAACATGACAATTATTTGAAAAAATAAAAAAATTCTTAATCCCCTACTTTCACTCGTATTTTTTCTATCTTATATTTTACTGAAAAAAAATTTATTAATGAAGAAAACGTATATCAAATAAAATTTAAGGGGCAAATTTTTAGAAAAAATAACAAATAGAAAGAATACGAGGGAAATAAATGAAGGAATTAAGAATTGTTTTTATTTTTTTATAAATAATTGCTATGTCACAATTACCATATCATAATTACATGTCAAATCATCGCTTAGTTGTCAAGTTAACGGATACATAAATATTTAATTGATGGAAGGGTCAAAAATAACTTATTTTAATAGTTGAGGGGTCAAAAAGGAATTAATAAACAATAGAAGAATAAAAAAATGACTAATTGAAAAGTTGAATGACCAAAAATAATTTTTTCTCTTTTAAATAAATGTTCATGTTGGAATATTTAAAGGTTATTAAATGAAGTTGGAAGATTTTATTAAATTATGTCAATGCCTTGTAGCCTAATGGCTACGGCGGTTGTTCTGTTCCAAACCCTAAATTTGGGTTTTGGGACGTGACAAATACATTATTCAAGTTTCTCACAGTTTAATGTTTTTACTCCAAATGATAAATTATAACAATTACTCCAAAGATGCACAATTTTGGTCGGATAACTTCTAACAAAGAAGGGGAAGAAGAGCTTCGAAAACTCGTTTGTAATTAGGGATTTTCTTTTGTTTACACCGATTGAGTTGTAATTCCCTAATTTTCCTTCTAAATCTGCCACCTACTAAGGCAGTAAACCCCATACTCATGTGAAAAAACAAACTTTTTATTTTTTTCAATCAATGAAATCTCAAGTAGGCAATAAAAAAAGAAAGATTTATATTTAGTTGTCAATAATGTGCTTGTTCATAATGCTCTGGTTCCATCCAGTTACCACACTCCAAGTCACAAGGATATATAACTAGATCTCGATATTATGCATCTTATTCACCAGTCCTGGGCCTCCTTATTTATCACAGTGGAAGAAACAAAAAGAAATTCATCTCTTATTTTTATAAAAGGTCATCTACATATGGAAGAAACAAAGTATATATTCCTACGAAGTCCAACAGCAGTACAGCATTATGCATACAAAATACCACACGTTTGAGACATGGACTCAATGCAAGATGTTCTAAAACATAAAATTATCACCTCGCGCATATACAAGTCGTAAAAGTAATCTAATTTTCTAGGAATAGCATCCATGTCATGGCAAACGATCATTACATTGAAGGATGAGAAGTTGATCTTTCCCTAGTCAAAGGCTAACAGACACAAGCTTCCCGAAACTTTGTACCAAAGCCTCGGCATTCGTGTCTGATTGAGCAGCTGAACAGAGACCATGTTTTTCTATGCAGACACCAGTTCGAAGAATCAAATTCTTCTCCTTATTCCAATCACAAAACAAAGAGAGATGGATTTAAAGTTGAGGATAAAATAAAAATTCAAATACTATTTCAGTTTCTGTCAATATCGGACAAAGCTTTGTGGTCCTACAGAATCCAAATTACTGAGAATGAACGCCTAAAAAAGAACAAATCAGAGATCCGAAAGTTCAGCCAAAAAGGGTGTGCCTTGAAATATCAAGAGATCAAGGATCTAAATAATGCACCTGCTGATTTCATATGACAACAGAGCTGATGCATGTATCTTGATGCAAACCAGGAACACTTTTTAGTATTATTTAACAAATGAAAAACAAAATCAAATTAAAGAAAAAGCATATCATCAGAAGAGAAAAATAATAATTATTAGAAAGTAAAATTAAATATATATGTGCAAACCTTTAAGATTCTGCAATTGATACAGTCTTACTGATAGCTTGGCCCATTGCCCTCAAAACTATTTCTCTCAATCTTCTCTCCTGTTTAGGACTCAAATTCTTAATGTTAATTTTCAAATCAATAAAGTAAAAAAACAACTAATTACTGGCTCTGCAACTAAACCCTAAAAAGTTTAAAAAAGTAGAAAGAAAATGCAATAGAGACGTGAATATACAAATGGGCAGACAAATCATAGTTAATACAGTTTTAATTAAACCCTGAATCGCTTGTAAAATGTTAAATGTTTGTTAAATTGAGTTAATCAGCACATTCCTGAACAAATTCAGACAAGAGAAACAAAAATTTCTCAACTAATTTCGTCATATGTCTAGAAATCGGACTTTAAACTAACTACAGAAAAGGTACACACAAAAAATTCACAAAAACAACTCAGAAACACACCAAATTTCTCAAAACCCACAAAATCAGGAAAAAAATAAAGAGAAATAACAAAAAAGGGGGAGATGAAAACCTGAAGGAGATTAATGGCGTAGTTGAGAGTCTTGCGCAGTTATATATCAAAAAACTGTTTATAAAAACTATCAAAATTTCTCCCAAGAAATATCAAGAAAATATTTATATAAAAAATCCTAAAAAACAGAAAACTACAACTAAAAAATAATATTAACAGGAAAATAATAAGACAGAAAAAAATATAAAATGAAAGAAAATTTTAAAAATAAAGAGAAAATAGAAAATTTACTAGAAAATAGAATGAAATCCAGAATCTTTCAATGAAAATATCCAAATTTTAATCAAAAACATTACAAATATTCACAACCCTTAAAATAAAAAAAAATTCAAACAACAATATGAAAAATTCAAAATAATCACTTTACTGCCATAAAATACAAAGAATTGTACAAAGAACCAATTAACATCTTGAAAGCTGAAAAACACTAATAAAAACCCAAAATAATCTCTTTTAGAAAAAAAAAAGAAAAATATATAATATATGAAAATCACTAACTTTGGTAGAGGGAGAAAAATTTGGTCCTATAGTGTTTCTCGCCTCTCAGAAAAAACCAATTATTATAGATTTCTTTTTCTTAATTACGGCTAATTAATTTATAAGAGTGTTCAAGTTGAATTGGGGGAGAGAAATAGAACTCAGAGAGAGGGAATCGGTTATAAATATTTATAAATGACTCATATTGGTCAAAACTAAGATTTGTGAGAGTTGATCTTGATTTGCTCAATTCAGATATCTCAGTTTGAGTACTTTCAGATTCCGTGAGATTTGAATCTAATTCTTTCTCAAAATTCAATCCAAGATTCACATATATATGTGCATGTAAATATGCATAGACATATGCATATACATATACATATGCATATCATTATCATTATATACTATTAAATTCCTAAGTTTCTGACTTATACACAAAAAACTTTACGTTATATTATTTAAGGTGATGATAGAGTTCTTAATTTTCTGTCCCGTGAAATATTATGATGCGTGCAATTATGCGAAAATTTAATTCAATTTTTCCTAAAAAATCATGAATACATACATTACATAAAAAGGACATATCATGTCATGTGAACCTCTTATAATAAGTAATGTGTACGACTTAGATTTAATTCAATTTTCCCTGAAAAAATCTAGAATACCTAATACAGAAAAAGGTAATATCATGTGTCTCATAAGCATAATGTGTCCCATTGATGATGAAATGGACAGGCGATGATAATATGACATTCACAGGCGTATATTTTGTATAGACGTAAAATTCACAAACAATTAATATTCTTTTAGCATTTGTTAAGAAAATAATAATTTAAAATTCACAAACAATTAATATTAATTTTTTTAATATTTGTTAAGAAAATAATAATTTGAATTTAACTCGGAGAATTAGCTTCTAAATACCATACCAAATGATTTAAATTATAGCAATCTTCAAGTACAATCAACAAAAAATTCTAAAAAAACATAACATAGTCCATTTTTATTTCCAAACTAAGGTAATCCCATAATAATGGTAAATAAAAAGGATATTAATGAGCTCATAACTCTCACTTCTGCATACTAAAACATTCATAATCCACACCAAATCGAAAAAAAGACAAAAAAAAAAAAAAGAAAACCTAATTAACACAAATACTAATTAATTTCAAGCCTAGCAATTTGCAAATAAACCCATTAATTTTTCTTAGGCAGCTTCTTCTTGAAGAAGCATCTGATCGAAATGCCAAACACCTAGAACAAAAAATAAATAAAAATATTCATTAGAATAATCAATAAAGTAAAAAGAAAAATATTATACATCAGAATATTTTGAAAAATAAATTTATTTTTTTCGACTCACCATGTCCTTTACCAACCCTTCTAAGCTGAGAAACATATCCTGAAATCTTCTTAATTGCTTCCACCTAATGAAAAAAAATACAAAAATATTTAAAAAAAAAGGGAGAAAAAGATTTTTATTTATTTATTTATTTGGTACACTCAAAAAGTTAAATTAAAAAAATAAATAAATAAATTCTTACTTATTCTTGAAGATATTCACCTTCAATGAAGTCAGTTAATTGGGGATCATTACATCTAGTTGCAATCTTTTGATCCAAAAAATAAAACAAATAAATACATAATTAAATAAATATATAAATAAATATATAAACAATATATAAATAAATAACTCACACTGTGTAAGTTAAGAAGCTTATCATTAACCAACTTCTCTAAAGCTAATGCTAATTCCATTGCTACAAAAATACAAAAAAAAAATTATATACATATGTTAGTAAAAAAAAGAAAAAAATAATAAATAATTAAATCAACAAGTGCCCAGATGGCGATCCATCAACCAAAACTCTTATTAATAAAACTTAGCACTCATTGTACTTGATTAATTATAAAAATATAATATTAGTATTAGGTGAGTTTGTGTCTGACACATTCACAAACCAACAAAACTTGTCCTACATGTATGGAGATTAACTAACTTTTTTGGTTCTAGAAAACTTTAAAAAGTATAATATTTTTAATAATGATAATTAGTAATAATTATATCTACTACTTTGTACCTAAAAAGTATGAGAGCCAATTAGGATGTGCCATGTTCATATAAGTTAAGTGGTATAAAAAAGTTCATGTGTACTTAATTAAAATTTTATTTTTGATTGTACCTTTTAGCAGATTCTAAAATCAATAATTGTATATGATGTTGATTACGACTACAGTACAAATATGTTATATTATTATTTATTATCTACTAAGAATTTTTCATAAATGGCCTCAAAACTTTGGAAAATGTAAAATAAAAAACTCATGAGGCAAATATCTGATTTATTTATAATTAAAATAATAATAATAAAACTACAATAAATACAAACCATATAAAGCTTCCCCTTTTTCTTCATGATCGAATTCAGTTAAAGGCATCACAATAGACTTCAATCTGACTCTACCTCCCCTTTTATTCTAATAAAAAAAAAATTTAATTAAAAACTATTAAATATTACATACAACATACATAAGTTAGAATAATATTGTAAAAACATAAGGGCTAAATGAAAAATTATCTGATAAATCATTAGTTTCTCAGCGTGTTCTCTTTCTTCCTCACTTGATTCCATAAAAAACCTATTTGAACACAATAAAAAAAAAAAGATAAAATTAGAATAAAATATATATCAGATAAATTAAAAGTGGAATAATATTTATTTATTTATTTTATTTTTTTCTTACTTTGCAAACCCAGGAAGAGAGACATTGTCAGCAGTCAAAATACGCAAACATTGCATGATAGACATACGACACATTATATTCCACACTATAATTCAAAAAATAAAAGATTAAATTAGACAAAATTAAATTATTTATTTATTTGACAAAAATACACATATTAGATACCTTTTACAAATGGGTCCATGATTTATCATATAAATGAAAAAAATTAGATTCTCTTTGCAGATGGGTCCCTGATTTAATGATTTATCACTTATATGAAAAAAAAAACCTTAAAGCTATCACTATTTACCAATTAAGGTTTATCTTCTCCTTTACTCAATCTTCAATTTGGGTTGAAATTGACTAAATTAGGGTTTAGTTTCAGTTTAAATTAGGGGCTGATATTTGTTAAAATTGGCTTTGGATGCTATAATTGAACTTGTGGTATCAATACCAGAAAAAATATAATCTGAGAGAGTGGATGAAAAAGATACAAATATGTGTCCATACTAATTTGCATTTTCTTTTCTTACTTTCTGACTAATTCATGTGCATTTTATTCGCATGTATTTTTTCACAATCTATCTCAACTTTGCAACCAACCTCGGATCCACCGGTTTAAGGTTGAGATATTGACCTCTCTCTCTGTTACTAGCTTTCTCTAATCAAAGTCACTATTTATCTTTCTTTCACTTTCTCTTTATCTCTCTCAGATTTGTACCCAGGGTAATAAAATGAGGTTTTCAGTTCTGTACTGCACAAATATAATTGTACTAAAATTAGGGTTTTAGGATAATGAATTCTGGGTGTTAATTTGTCAATTGGGATTGAATTTGTATATTGGTGATTGGGATTTAGGGTACTGAAATTATGTATTTTACCAATGCACCAATGCATTTGAGATAGATTAGGATTATTTATTCTGTCAGATACTAAAATTACTTACTAATTTTCGTGCTTTACATTAACTTAATACTCAAAATTCAGTTTCCCTCAATTTCTCCAGATGAAAGTTGTATGTGATAGAATCACATGCCAATGTGGAGTATCCTTCCACATTGTCTTCTTTTTTGGAGAAGATGTCTTACTTGCACCGAAATCTATGAATAGAAGGACAGATGCCTTCTTTGTTGGAGATTTTTACACTGCAATTTCGACACATATAAATGGGATGGACTAAGTAAGAATGTAGAAGGCATAGCAGATTGGAACGTAGGGCTTGCGATGCCGTTTGAGTGAGAAGATGGCTTTTCTTCAGTTTCTTCCTCTTCCTCTTGAGATTGACATTTTGGGGTAACATAAAAAAATTAAATCATTTATATGCTCTTTACACCCACACCAGCCTCTCATATGATGACTTGATTGACACAGGTTTATACCATTTCTTTTTACAAATAATATTTTTTTCTTTTAATTTCAGAGAAGATGCAAAACACTTCAAACCAACACAATCAAAGATCTACATACTGAAATAAGGTAAGGATTCAGATACATAATTCTTGCTAAGTATTATATTATCTGGTCAAATTATGGTATTAGCCTAAAATTAAATATAAAAAGTTGGTAGACAGTGAAATGTAGTTCGTTTTCCAAAGTAAAATTGTTTGAATACAAGTTAACGACCCGAGAACTCGATCCGGCCCGATCTCGAATGGTTTATAAACTTAACCGATTGTTATAGCCCGAATGACTTAAGTTATAGACCGAATGAAGCTTGGCCCAAAATACAAGAAGACATAATGGTTTTGCTCAAAATACAAGAAGACATAATGATTTGTAACCGAATGACCCATAATTCGAATACTCGCAATGAAACGGTCTGTACCTATATGGTTTGTAATTCGAATGATTCAGCGGTCTTGGATTTGATTCTAGAAAAAAGATGATATTATGCATTAGATTCTTCCAAATTTTCTATGACACGAGATATTTTCTATTCTGAGGTCAAGCCAACTACCACAATATGATCATAGTGTCAATTCTAAGCAGAGGAATTTTATTTTCTATTTTTAGGCTGCACAGGTTGAGTCAGCTTTATTTTCTATTTTATTTTCTCTCCACTTTACTTCTTCTTCGCTTTTTTCCTACAACAAGCAACAAATCTTAGCAGTACCATGATTCTTTACAAAATAAATATAATAATAATAAATAACACTGAAAAGATCCTCAAGCTACCATTAAGGAAAAAAAATATTGAAAAGAAAGTATTGTTGACTGGATCAAAAAATATTTTTGTGTATCCCAATTCACAATGATAACTACTCTGTTTTCTATCTGTAAGTAATGTTAACATTCATATCTAGGAAATTTAATATTTACAAAATCTCCCACTTTAAAGTTAAAAGTGGATCCTCTACTCGGTTGTTTTGTTTATACATACAAATTTCGCCTATTAGCGAAATACATAAGATTGTTGACCGCATCATTTGTCTCCCTATGAAAAGAAAATTCACATAAGATCACATTATAATTTCATGTTTAGCATAATCGGCCAATTTCAATCAAATTCAACCAATTCAGATCGGAGTCTGCAAGGCCCAAACCGATAAATACTCAATTCTTATGATTACACAAAATTAAAATTTTTATAGAAATTTGTCTAATTTTCATCGAATTGAGCCGATTCTCAATCGGAATTCCAGTGACCGACTCTGATTCATAGTTAGATTTTCCAAATCATGCTAAATTTGTGTAAACAAAGAAAAAAAAACAGTCAAATCACAATTAAATATGTACCTTGAGTTGTCTAAGACGTACTTGTTGTTGAAATAGGATAAGTTGACCGGCTCCTGAGTGAAAATATTAAATCTCTTTTACATTTTTGTAAGCCTAAAATATACATTTTAATATAAACCTATTTATGATACTCGCAGAAAATTAATTATTTATTTACCTTGTTAAAAACATCAACACGTGCCACGTTGAGGGCCGATAATGCGAAACACACGATGAAAATCCCGCCCATAATAGTTGTGAAGGTATTGTGGAGCTCGATGTGCATCAATATCAGTTCAACGACCGAAACATTCAGACAAGAATAAATTTGCACTGTAGAGGATAACTTGGGCGAAATAAGGTTGGATCTAGAAAAATATTTATAGAGTTCATGAAACTCTACTAATGCAGAGCTTAGACACAGGAAAATGGCCGCTGCCTGAAAATTCGATTTTTTTGCATACGTGAGGTTAAAAAGCAGATAAGCATGCGCTATGTTTCGTTTCACAAACCTGCCAAAAGTAGGGTCCTCACTCTCATCTTCCTGATCATCTAAATGGATATGTCTGCGTAACAAGACATATTTTTGTAATATTATTTTAAGGTTCCTCTAAGAAATATTTTGTAGTAGAGAGAGAAAATATTTTACTTCAACACCAATAGTCTAAATTTAATTATTACATTTGTGTATTGAAAATCCAATCTCTAGAATTTCAATTAACATACTCAATTACTGTATTAGAGATTATTTGCAGACGATCGATGTAGTTGTGATAAAGTTTTATTTATTTGTAATATTACGGACAGTTAAAAAAAGTGTGTACCTTGTGTCTGTACTACAATAGTCATAAAAAAAGTTGTGCTCCTAGATGAAAAGTTGAAATGCTTAATTATTACATTTAGCTTTTAAAATAATGAAAATCGAATGGTAAGTCTGTTTACGCATGAATGTAATTACCTTATTATACATATGTTGGATTATTAATCAAACATTGGACTTATATGTAAAATAATAATATGTATTATACTACTGTCAAATATGTTTATAATAAAGTGATCAACTTTAGTTAATGATATTAAACATTAATGTGTCAAATTAGGGTGTGGCCTTTGATGTGTAGAATTGTGGGTGGTGTATTTCTATATTTTATGATGGGCTGAATTAGAAAGTTCCACATTAGGAGTCAAAGGGTGTCTTTTCATGAAAGGGTACCTCTTAGACTATATAAGCAATTTGGTCCCCAATACATATGAACTAAGTCACTTCTTTCATCTGCCCCATTAAGAAGAGAGAAAGAGAGACCATAAGAGAAATACAACAAAGGAATCTCAATTGGCGTTCATAAAGTATTTGGAAGACCCTACTTGCTAATTCGGTGTTCTATTCCCCAAACGTAATCATGGATCAAGGTACGCTTCCGTTATTTAGAGTTTTGATTCACATAGTTCGATCTTGAATTTGACGGTACCGGTTCGTACCGCCCTAACAAGTGGCATCAGAGCGGGTCTATGTTGAATCAAGTATTATGTGTTGATTTCATCCTATTTTAGATTTGTTTCTATATTCAATTTTCGGTTTTTCAATTAAATTGAACACAAAAGAGGTTAAATTGAACATAAAAGGTTTCAATTATGTTAAGAATCATGAATAAGAAAGGGTAAAATTGGGATGGGATTTGATAAAGATCAAGTGAAGGATCATCTTCGGCTTCAAAGGTTTCACGTGGCCGTCAATCCGCTGTGGCCGTCGATCCGCCAGAAGGAGGAGGCGCACGGAAGAGGCGCACGGAAGAGGCGAAATGAAGGGGCGCCATTGTTTTTCCTTCTCTGGACAAAGAGTTGTTTGGGGAAGACGGGATTTGTTTTCCCGGTTTTTAAACTCTATAAAACTGGGATTTAAAAAAACTCAGGAATTCAAATCCGAAATTCCAATTTCAGATTTAAGGAAACTAAAGTACTTGGGTTTTTAGTTTGGGCTTTATTATATGTGGCCCAAAAATAATTAATAAAATAAATGATAACATATATGTTTTATTTTAGTAATTCAGTTGGGCTCTTGGGCTCATGGGCTTTATATTTTTTTTTTAATTCAAAAAAAAAAAAAATCCGAATTTTGCCCATATTAAATTATAAATTCGGATTTACGGTATAATTTTAAGTTCAAATTAAGGTATTTAAGTATTACATATTCAGAAATTAATTTGTTTCGACATCATGTCGCCAAAGTGACCTCTCATGTCGAAATTAATTTTATTTTCGGAATATAAACAGTTGTGTTCATATTATTGAATAAATATTTAATCGGCCCAAAGGAAGGTTCATATTTATTTAGTATTGTGTACATGAGTAGTATTAAAAGCATGTGATGATTATTCGGTTTTACGTGTAACTTATCTAATCGGCCCAAAGGAAGGTTAATTTGTTGACATGTTACTTATTATCAATGATTAATAACTACGCCAAAATATCAATCAGAAATTAATAATTTTGTCCAAAGATAAAATATTAATAGAAACCGATATTTTGTGATGGGGTTACCTTTTATTGAATTTGTTATTATTATTTACGGTTAGTTTTTTTGGAGAGCTAACAATGTTTGTTTATTGTTCTCTGTTTTCAGCTAAAACTGGATTGAAAATCAGTGCTGATATCAATTCGATTCCAATGTTGAATGGCTCAAACTTCAAGATGTGGAAAGACAATTTGTTGATCTACCTTGGTGTTAATGATCATGACCTTGCGTTAAGGGTAGGACAACCCGAAGCACTCACTGATGAGAGTACACCTGAGCAAAAGGCGGAGATGGCGAGGTGGGAAAAGTCGAATCGCATTAGTTTGATGATCATGAAGACGTCCATTCCGGAAGCATTTAGGGACACATCTTCGGAAAATATAGCTACGGCTAAAGAGTATCTTGAGGATATTGAGAAGAGGTTTAGTAAGAATGAAAAGGCGGAAATATGTACGCTCTTAACAAACCTCATTTCAATAAAGTATAATGGCAAAAATATAAGAGAGTACATTATGGAAATGTGTCAGATAACTTCAAAGTTAAATGCACATAAACTGAACATTTCTGATGATCTGCTTGTGTACCTTATAATGATATCTCTTCCGACACAGTTTGGACAGTTTAGGGTGAGCTATAACCATTTGAAAGAAAATTGGACTATGAATGAGCTCATCTCACATTGTGTTCAAGAAGAGGAAAGGTTGAAGCAGAATCAGATAGAAAGTGCTCATCTTGCCTCTACCTCAAAGAACAAGGGTAAATGGAAAAAGAACAAGAGTAAGGCGGCTGCGGGACCGGCACCTAAAATGAAGCAAGAAAAGAAACCGGTGAAACCCGGAGATACTGGATGCTTCTTTTGCGGAGCCGAAGGGCATAAGAAAAAGAATTGCAACAACTATCATGCTTGGTGTGCTAAGAAAGGGTTGCCAGCATTGCCGAAAACCAAGTGATGGTGAAAGATACATCTATGTGGGAGATGGCAAAACCGTTGAAGTTGAAGCTATTGGAACTTTTAGATTATTATTAAGTTCTGGATTTTATTTGGATTTGTGTGATACTTTTGTTGTACCTACTTTTAGGCGTAACTTAATCTCTGTTCCTGTTTTGGACAAAACTGGTTATGTTTGTTCTTTTGGAAACAGAAAGTTTGGTTTGTATCAATATTCAAAATTAGTTGGATCTGGTTCTTTATATGGTTCTGATAATCTTTATTCTATTGATCTTGTTGCTTCACCTAAAGAAACCTTGCACTCAAGTACACGTAGTGTAAAGCGAAAATTAAGTTACGAGAATTCCGGTTCGTTATGGCACAAGAGATTAGGTCATATCTCCAAACGGAGAATAGAGAGACTCGTGTCAAATGAAATTCTCCACCCTTTAGATTTCAATGATTTTGATATATGTGTTAATTGTATAAAGGGTAAACAAACCAATATAAGGAGATTTGAAGCCAATAGGTCTCAAGATGTCTTAGAACTGATACATACAGATATATGTGGGCCGTTTCCAACAGGTGCGAGAAATGGTCAACATTATTATATCACGTTCATAGACGATTTTTCTAGATATGGCTATATTTATCTCATTCATGAAAAGGCGCAAGCACTGGATGTGTTCAAGATCTTTAAGGTGAAGTTGAGAATCAACTCGACAAAAGGATCAAAAGCGTTAGATCTGACCGTGGTGGTGAATACTATGGTCGATATGACGGTTCAGGAGAACAACGTCCGGGCCCTTTTGCGAAATTCCTAGAGGAAAGCGGTATCGTCCCACAGTATACAATGCCGGGTTCGCCTAGCATGAACGGTGTAGCTGAGAGACGAAACAGAACACTTAAGGATATGGTGCGTAGTATGATAAATAATACTACTTTGCCGCCATCTCTCTGGGGAGAAGCGCTTAAAACTGCAGCCTATATCTTAAACCGAGTTCCAACTAAAGCAGCTAATAAGACACCATATGAACTTTGGGTAGGTAAAAAGCCTAGTTTAAAGCATTTGCGTGTTTGGGGCTGTCCGGCGGAGGCAAAGCCTTATAGGCCTAATGAAAAGAAACTGGACGCTAAGACAATTAGTTGTTATTTTGTTGGATATGCCGATAAATCTAGGGGTTACAAATTTTATGATCCCACAACAAGGTCGATTTTTGAGTCGGGAATTGCGCAATTTTTTGAGGATGTCCCGTTTGCGGAGGGGAATATGGCTACAAATTTTGTCTTCGAGGAGGAATATGCAAATATTCCAACAGATGTTCTTGACATTAATCAGGACTTAGGTTTTGATTCTGTTAAGAACACTAATGATCAAGACAATGTAGCCGAACAACAAACTAGGACATCTCAAAAACCACAAGAACTAATATTAAGAAGATCCACTAGAGAAAGAAAAAGTGCAATACCAGATGATTATATTGTATTTCTCCAAGAACATGAGTTTAACATTGGAATGACGGAAGATGATCCGATCAACTTTCGTCATGCAATGGAAAGTTCTAATTCTCACAAGTGGATCGATGCCATGAATGAAGAAATGAAGTCAATGAAAGATAATGACGTTTGGGATCTTGTCCCATTGCCAGAAGGATCGAAACCCATTGGTTGTAAATGGATTTTTAAAACTAAACGGGATTTAAAAGGCAATGTGGATAGGTACAAAGCTCGTCTTGTTGCAAAGGGCTTTACACAGAAAGAAGGAATAGATTATAAAGAGACTTTCTCCCCTGTTTCTTCGAAAGACTCTTTAAGGATTATTATGGCATTGGCCGCGCATTTCAATCTTGAGTTACATCAGATGGATGTAAAGACGGCGTTTCTCAATGGTGACATTGATGAGACAATATATATGGTGCAACCAGAAAACTTTGTATTGGGAGATCCAAAGAATATGTTTTGCAAACTCAAGAAATCTATTTATGGACTCAGACAAGCATCTCGACAATGGTATTTTAAATTTCATCAAAAGATCATCTCGTTCGGTTTTGAGATGAATTTGGTAGATGATTGTATATACCATAAGTTCTATGGGAGTAAGTTCATTTTTTTAGTTTTATATGTCGATGACATATTACTAGCTACTAATGACATGGCTTTACTGCATGACACCAAGGGATATCTATTTAGTAATTTTGAGATGAAAGATCTTGGTGATGCATCTTTTGTGTTAGGTATAGAAATACTTCGAGATCGTTCTCGTGGTATTCTCAGTTTATCACAAAAGAACTATATTGAAAGAATACTTAAGAGATATAACATGCATGATAGTAAGCCAATAGATACCCCTGTGGCTAAAGGAGATAAATTTAGTCTCGATCAGTGTCCCAAGAATGATTTGGAAAAACAGGAGATGCAGATGATTCCTTATGCTTCCGTAGTAGGGAGTCTGATGTATGCTCAGGTATGTACGCGTCCGGATATTGCGTACATTACAGGAATGTTAGGACGATATTTAAGCAATCCAGGCATAGACCATTGGAAAGCAGCTAAAAGGGTCTTGCGATATTTGAAGAGAACAAAAGACTATGTGCTCACATATCGGAAGTCGGATCAGCTTGAGATCATCGGGTATACCGACTCTGATCTTGGAGGATGCTTAGACACTAGTAAATCAACGACCGGCTACATTTTTATGTTAGCTAGTGGTGCCATTTCTTGGAAGAGTGCTAAACAGTCACTTATAGCAGCTTCCACCATGGCAGCAGAGTTTATGGCGTGTTTTGATGCATCGGACCATGGGATATGGTTGCGGAATTTTGTCACGGGGCTGCGTATAGTGGACACCATAGAGAGACCACTAAAAATATATAATGATAATAATGCAGCAGTGTTATATTCCAATAGCAATAGGAGCTCGACAAAGGCAAAATTTATACACCTCAAGTTCCTAGTTGTAAAAGAAAGAGTTCAGAATAAAGAGGTGTCTATTGAGAATATTAGTACAGACTTTATGATTGCGGATCCACTAACTAAGCAATTACCACCAAACGTGTTTCGCGAGCATGTTGCTAGTATGGGTGTTGTTTCAGTTGAGGATATTCAGTTCTAGTGGGAGTTTTGTATTTCTATCTTTATTATCTAGACATATTTTAGACATATGACATATAGCATGTGATATTATTTTGTTTGTTTTTTATTCTGATTATGGTTTGTTTCTGTTGAGAAAAATAATTGGTTTATTTTTTATTTTTTATATATTCTGATTTGTACGGTTACGTCTCAATACGGTTATAAGGGAGACGGTTTGTCTCAACAAGGTTTTAAAGGAGACGATTTTTTTTGGTATGATCTCACCAAAATAATAAAGTGGACCAGTTGGAAATAGACATGTTAAGATCACATTACATGAAATTTCCATGCTACGCATCCACATCATGATTCGTGTCATTTAGTTATGCCGATATATGTGACCATTGAAGGTTTAGTTACAATAAATGTGACGAAAGCCGCTTTGATCCTATGTCGGTATGCCGATGGACGGAATTGTTAAGGGACACATAAAAGTTAATGACAGAAAAGATGCGCATACTTTGGTTAATGTTTGAATACACAATTATAAGGTTATACATATAGTCCAAGTGGGAGATTGTTGGATTATTAATCAAACATTGGACTTATATGTAAAATAATAATATGTATTATACTACTGTCAAATATGTTTATAATAAAGTTATCAACTTTAGTTAATGATATTAAACATTAATGTGTCAAATTAGGGTGTGGCCTTTGATGTGTAGAATTGTGGGTGGTGTATTTCTATATTTTATGATGGGCTGAATTAGAAAGTTCCACATTAGGAGTCAAAGGGTGTCTTTTCATGAAAGGGTACCTCTTAGACTATATAAGCAATTTGGTCCCCAATACATATGAACTAAGTCACTTCTTTCATCTGCCCCATTAAGAAGAGAGAAAGAGAGACCATAAGAGAAATACAACAAAGGAATCTCAATTGGCGTTCATAAAGTATTTGGAAGACCCTACTTGCTAATTCGGTGTTCTATTCCCCAAACGTAATCATGGATCAAGGTACGCTTCCGTTATTTAGAGTTTTGATTCATATAGTTCGATCTTGAATTTGACGGTACCGGTTCGTACCGCCCTAACAACATATGCTCATATATAAAGTAGATAGCTGATAATATGAAGCATGCGGCAAAAATCACACTCAAAATATTAGTGAATAAATCATGCAACTCCATGTGCATCAATATAACTATAAGAAGCCACATATTCATAAAAGAATACATTTGGAGCATAATATCTCCACGACAAGGTGGCAAGCAAAAGGATATAAATCCAAAGAAATCTGTTATAAGAGAGGTAGTGCCTAAAACGATCCCGATATATAGAAGCACTGGTTCTTTTCCTTCCATTATTCCAATTATTAGAAGAGGTAAGAGAAAAAGATGTGCAAGGATTCGTGCCACGTTGAGATGGTGCCTTTCGAAATTTCTCTTTGAAACGAGTAACAAAAATGTCGAAAAAAAGTCATATAATTTGTTTCATAATATATATGAATCTATATAGAATTTTTCATGTGAACATGTTGGAAAGTGCTAAATGAAATTTTCAACCGTATTGATGAAAAAATATATAATTTTATACTTTTACCATCATATGCCATCAAAATATGAATAAAATTTAATGGCTGAAATCTGTCAAATGATGATAAAATATAAAATTGGGAATATTATGAAATTTAGTCTACAATATATTAATATGATATATGTGTGTGTGTGTGTCATAATAAAGCGTTAGTCATTTAATCTAGATCATATTTTTTTTTTGGAAAATTATATATTTAAAGATAAATATAGAATGTTTTATCCCAAAAAAATAAAAAAGTATTGAAATAATATTTCTATTTTGAAGATTAGAAAAAATAATAAATAGCAACAGGCATGAATAAAATAAATAAATTAGCATAGTGCTGTTCATTAATTACATTATTAAACAGTACATTATTACCTTATAAGAAAGTGTGAACAGCGGATTCTCATTCTCGCTTGTCATTCTTCTTATCGCCATTATAATAATTAAACAAATATAAGTGATATTTGGAATTGACCTACAATGAATATCTATTTATTATAGCTTGTTTCTACGACTATTCAACAAAATAGAAATCACCAAATTTAGAATAACCAAGGAAGAAACAGAAATTACAAGTTGATCGGTTGTTTTTGTTTATCTTTTGTTTATCAAGTCCGTTTTGTAAAGCTGACTCAACCTGTGCAGCCTAAAAATAGAAAATAAAATTCCTCTGCTGAGAATTGATACTATGATCATATTGTGGTAGTTGGCTTGGCCTAAAAATAGAAAATATCTCGTGCCATAGAAAATTTGGAAGAATCTTATCTAATGCATAATATCATCTTTTTTCTAGAATCAAATCCAAGACCGCTGAATCATTCGAGTTACAAACCATTTAGGTACATACCATTTCATTGCGAGTATTCGAATTATGGGTCATTCGGTTACAAATCATTATGTCTTCTTTTATTTTGGGCCAAGCTTCATTCGGTCTATAACTTATTTTTGAGGCAAACTTAAATCATTCGGGCTATAACAATCGGTTAAGTTTATAAGCCATTCGAGATCGGGCCGGATCGAGTTCTTGGGTCGTTAACTTGTTATTATTTATCTAATATCAAGACCATTACATGAATCCATGTATCAAGTCGCGCATGAAGTTGCTCCTAAAGCAACAGAGGATTTGGAGTCAGATAACTCCTTTCAATCGAGTATAATTTTCAAGAAGAGGGACCTGGTCGTTGATTTGGAGAATTATGGGGGGTAGTTTGGTAAAAGTGGTGGAATTTGCAGAGTATATTTTCTTGGTTTTTTTTTTTTTTATTTCAGTACTTTGGATTATGAGATATATTTTGTAACATATTTGAATATTACGTCTTTTGTTGTAAATATCTTTAGTTGAATAATATAAATGTTGCAAGTTATAGAAATTGATTTCATTTCAACTGGAAAGTTACGTCAAGAAAATTCATAAATTTCATGTGGATTTTGTACAATCTGAAATTAGGATTCTTATTATCCGAGATTTTAAATACAGGTTAAGTTCCTGCAACCCCAGATTAGGATTCATATATGAATTACCGTGGGTCTTCTAAAACCAGGAATTTGATTTTATCAGAAACAGAAGAAGAGACAAATGTGATTCTGCTCATGAAAAATTGGCCGTAAATATATGAGGATTTGCATAGCAGGCCGTTGGCTGTGTATGGGCGCGAAAAAATGCATAGATTCTTTAAATCCATTGTGCTCTTTTCACCGTGTAGAAATTGGTATGGAATTTTTTGAGAGCGGAAATTAGTTTTTATATATATTATATATATATATGTATATGTATATATATATATATGTATATATATATATATGTATATGTATATATATATTAATAAATAGTTTTAATGTGTTCAATTGTAGAATTTTTTGAATTTTGGGGTTTTTGCATGGAGTAAATCAATTCGTGTTGGATCAGCAACCTGGAGCCATGATCATTACGAATTTAGAGTAGAATTCGACTGTTTTTAGTTTCAGTTTAGAGTTTAATTAGGATTAATACACAGTTAATCTCCAAAATTTTTACATCTAATCCTATCACTATTTAGGATAACAAGGATTTGTATATGTTGCCCGACCCCTAATTGAACGACTATAATTAAATCATGATTTCTTAATCGGGCAGTTTAAGATGCTTAAAATGTTCGGTAGCTCTAAAAACTTGCCTTTTGAATATGTTACCAAAACAATATAAAAGGGTATAACAGTAAATTTAGCTTTTAGGAAAAAGCTGACCATTTCTTTTCTCCCGTGCTCCTCTCCAGTAGTCTCTAATTACCAAAACACATATGTTTCCAAATAATATACTATGCCTTTTTAATATAATATTTTTAGTGGTTATAATATAGATTTATAAGTGCTAAATATCTATTCTTTAATTATCGATTTTAATGTTAGTATACGATTTGGTAAGTCAATATATTGTTTTCGGTGTAAATATATCATTTTCACATAAATATACCATTTTGGATGCTAAATATGTCATTTTTTGTGCAACTTATTTGTTCTTTATTTGAGTATTGATACATGTTTTCAAGTCATTATATATTTTTTTGAGTTCTAATAAACTACTTTTCAAATATTATGATTTCACTATATGAATAGAAATCAAGAAAATAGTTTTGATTCCTTTTTACATCTTCAAGCTCACTTTTTATGGATCTCATGCTATGATATTCACACCTCACTTGTATACCTGAAGACAAACAGAAATTAAATTCCTTGAATAATAACTGGTAAAAAATAGCATATATTAGAAAAATGATTTTACAGAGATAATTTTGTACCCTGAGTTGTCTGGTATGTTGGTCTCTTCAGCGTTCAGCGTAACGCCCCTGCATACAAAAATAATTTCTCTAATCTTCCTTTAAAAAAATGGAAAGAAAATTGTTATATATGAACAAATAATTTATTTATTTACCTTGTCAACTAAACGCATATATGTCAAGGAGATACCGAATAATATGACGCAGAATTGCAAGAAATCCAAGACAAATGTTTATAAACAGATTTTTAGGATGCAAATTGCGCAGCAATATACATATAATGAGCCCAATATTCACAAAACAGTATATTTTCATCACGAAAAATATCTTTTCAGACACTCGGTTTGAAACACAGTAGCATGAATTATCAAAGGACCAAAGAAACCCATTGAGTCCGACCCAAAGAGAGCTGCCCCCTAAAACCAAACCTATGGAGTGAAAAACTGATTTTGTTTCAAACATGAGAAGCATTACAAGAAACATATGTGCAAATTGTAGCATGCAGAACTTGACGCCGGTAACAGTCAACAAACGTTTCTGATTATTGTCCTTCAAAATGAACATAAGAAATAAAACGTAGTATCAGAAAAAGAAGATAAACGCCGGTAAAAGTCATGTTTATTGAAATAGAAAAAAAAATCAAAGCATGTGCTAATTGATTGTCCTAAAGCAAAGTCGTTACGGAGTGAAACAGGTATAAATGAAATTAGGGAAATCCGAAATTACGATCGGGTTGGTAGCAACGGACTGAAAATATATGCTGTTTTCTCACGTTTTTATATACGCTATATACTGTTTTCACTTTTTGAAAATATATATATTGTTTGTTTTCAGTTTATATGTTTGTTTTCAGTTTTTATATACCGTTGTGCTGCAGCGACGAGTATATACCATCGTGATATATCTGGTCCCATGAAACTATAGTGCAGTGTCTAGAATTAGATAGGTAATTAAAAAATATAGGATTCTCAAATCGGTTTGTCTTAATATAAAAAGAGTGTCAATAATGTGTTTATCTTATCAGTTAATAAAAACTTTGGCTGTGATTTTTCCTTAAAAATGATTAATCGAGCAATGATACCTTACACCAAATAAATAAACATGATTTAGAATTGTTAATTTCTAGTTTTGAAGCGAAATGCTTAGTTTCTAGATTAAGTATAACACAAATTATTATCTACTAAGTAACTAACTCAATGAGCGAAGGTGAATCTGCTGCCTGAGTTTGAGTCTCATTGGCCATTGCAATCTTGCCTAAGGAAATTAAAGAATACGAATAATTTGATTGAACTAAAACTCGATGACTTATATTTTTTGGATCTAAGATGAAATGAATGAATTATTTCTAAAGAATGCCTTATGAATGGAACTTCTTGTATACCTTTCAGTTAAGGTTTGGTCAAACTGTATTCCAAAAATAGAAAATATTGTGCTAGTTTTAAATTTGTAATGGCAAATGACAGGTCACATTCACACACCTCAAAAGAAAAAGGAAACGGAAAACAATTACGGTTAATTGAAAACTCGGTGTAACTTGTCATTTTTGGCAAATAAATGTCTCACTAGCAGTTAGAAATGAAAGACTCAAATAAATTAGTTTTTGTTGTTCTATTATTTTTTTTTTTTTTTGATGCGTAAACACATGCGATCGCATGCTCATTACATTAATGTTTTACATAACTAAAAATAAAAGACAAGAAAAAAAGAAAAGATACAAGAGAAGAAAATAAAAGAAGGGACTCCAGAGAGTTCCTTGGGCTCGACTGTCTTTAGCAGTTTTGCATCCACTTAGCCACCTCCGTTGCCGACCATCTTAGAAGAAAGCTTCTCGTCCTTTGGACGTTGGTGAATATCCGTCGGTTTCTTTCTAACCAAACACACCATATTCCGGCTATCCAAAGTATATCCCATTTTTGCGCTTGTTCCTTGGCGAGCATACCTCTATAATGAAGCCAAAGATCTATAAATGGAATATCGTGATCGATTGTGATACCCATAGTAGAGAGTACCGCCATCCAATACCACCTGGTGTAGGGGCATTCTCGGAATAGGTGTTCTCTATTTTCATTGACTTGGTTACACATCACACAAATAGGGTTGTGTGGCCAATTTCTCTTTGCCAAGTTATCCGCCGTGAGAACTTTATTTTGCATTAGAATCCATGCAAATAATTTCACTCTAGGCGGACACTTTATTTTCCAAAGCCTTTTATACCGAGGACATACGACACCGGGGTTTTGTAGAAAGTCATAAGCCGATTTGGAGGAGTACACTCCATTGGCTCTCCATCTCCACAAGAGGCGGTTTGTGGTTGGTTCGAGTTCGGTTGAGGTATTATAGATTGGTAAGAGGGAAGCAAGGTTCTTGATGAAGAAGGAGGATGTAGTGGTAGGTGTAGTCACTAGGTTAGCCGATTCGGTTATACGTTGTGTGAGTGCGACGGTTTGTGCCCATAGTCCGTCCTTATCTACATCAATTTTCCAAACCCATTTAAGGAGGAGTGCATTATTTTGGGTTTTAAGGTTCGCCAAACCTAATCCACCGTATTTTTTTGGGAGACATACCTTCCTCCAATTGACTAGGCAATGGCCGCCCGAACACGTTGATTCTCCTTTCCAAAAGAAGGCTCTTGTTACTCTCGTAATTTGATTGATCACCCAAACCGGTAACTTAAAAGCTTGCATATAATATACCGGAAGTGCCCCCAAGTTAGACTTGATTAGGGTATTCCTTCCCCCATACGATAATAGTTTACTTTTCCAAGATTCAATTCGGGTTTGAAGTTTTTGGATGAGAGGGAGAAAAGTTACCTTCAATGGCTTTTTAATGGTAAGAGGGAGACCCAAATACTTAATCGGAAAATATTGTCGAGAGCAACGAAGTAGAGATTCCACCACATGGATGCAATCGTCGGGTATTGCAATAGGCATGAAACCACTTTTTATCCAATTTATTTTCAAACCGGACATTTCAGCGAAAAGATCAAGGGCCAACGTTACTATTTTCAAATTTTGCGGGTGTGCTTCAATGAAGATGATAGTATCATCCGCATATTGGAGTGCTTGTGGTGCTAGGACCGCCGCGCTTGTAAGGAAAGGTTGTAGATTGTGCAAAATTTGTTGTAGCGAATCGGAGACGAGGTTGAAGAGAAGGGGGGAGAGTGGGTCGCCTTGGCGAAGCCCTTGTTGGTGGGAGAAGTAGGGCCCTTGAGTGCCATTAACATTTATGGAGGAGGAAGAGGTAATGAGTAGACTATGGATCCAAGTGATCCATCGGTTTGGGAAGCCTCGGGACTGAAAGAGATGGAGAAGGAAGGGCCAAGATACACGTCAAATGCTTTTTTGAAATCTACCTTTAGCATAATAGACGGAATTTTTCGCTTATGGTAGAAATTCAAGATTTCCCTTGTTGCTAGAAAGGTTTCCATGATTGATCTTTGCTTAATAAAAGCCGTTTGATTTTTGTGCACTAGGATCGGCATTAATGTTTGTAACCGGTTCGCAAGAATTTTCGTTATGATTTTGATAGGCGCGTTGACGACACTTATTGGTCGAAAATCCTCAAGTAGGTTCGCTTCTTCTTTTTTTAGGGATGAGGGTAATAGTGGCTTTATTAAGGCGCCAAAGATCAAGCCGATTATGATAGAAGTCGGCAAGAATTTTGAGTAGGGCATTCTTCAACATATCCCAATTACGTTGGAAGAACTCGGATGGGAGACCATCCGGGCCGGATGACTTTCCCCGTTGTAGCTCGGAGATATTGTGTCTTAACTCCTCTTCGGAAAAAGGTAGGGTTAGCACTTGTAAGATAGATATGTCTAAATAAGGGGGGTATAGAGGAGTTGGGTAGGAGAGAGGAGGACCTTGTACCGCGCCTAAAAAAGATTTGTAGTAAGAGGTGAAGGCGAGGCAAATGGTAGTCGAGTCACTTATGGAGTTTCCGTTGACAAGGATGCGAGGCACAAAATTTTCTTGCCTTTTGGAAGAAGCAATTGCATGAAAGTAACGAGTATTTTTGTCACCTAATTGTAGCCATGTACAAGACGATCTTTGTTGCCAACTATCTTCTTGATTGTTCGCGATTTCATGAATTTTCTCTCGAAGAGAAATCCTTAGAGAAAATTCTTGAGAAGATAAAGGTCTAACCTCCTCCTCTCGATCTAGGTATTGGGTAACCTCCTTAGCATCGGTTAGTTCGTTAATTCTATTGGAGAATTTCGCCTTTGCCCACCCCTTGAGAGCTCGGAGGGTTTGACGGGATTTTTGAATGAAAGAGAGGGCGGAATTAGAGGAGGAGGGGAGAGAGAGCCAAGTATTTTGAGCTATTATTGTTGCCTCTTGGTAGCGTAACCAATATCTCTCAAGCTTGAGTGGTTTAGGTGGTTGGCGACCAATCTTTGAGAGAGAGAATTTAAGAGGAGCGTGGTCGGAGGTAGTAGTAGGTAGGTCTATAAGAGAAGAAACAATATTGAGATTGAGGAAGTGTTGAGAAAGAAAACATCGGTCTAGCCGAGAGAAAGTGGGGGACGGTCGCTTACTGGACCAAGTAAAATTTCTACCAAAGAGAGGTACCTCTACCAACTCTAATTCATTGATAATGTGATTAAATTCATTGATGTGATCAACATGGTGTCCGTCTCCCGTGGACTCCTCGATTGATCGAATAATGTTAAAGTCACCCACCAAAATCCAAGGAATGGCTAGTTGCTCGGCTATTTGTTGAAGGCTTAGAAAGAATTGATCTAATAAATATTTATCATGACCACCCCTAGAATAGCCTCGCATTTTCATAGGTGAGGGTTCGAATCACGCCACTTGCATCTAGCATGATTGGTTTAAAACTTTAGGTGAGAGCATACAAGTCTACTTTAAAAAGAAAGAAACAAACGATCCTTTGTATACTTGTAGTTCACCCTCATAATAAATATTTATCATGATTAAAGAAAGATATTTCCCATAAAAAAGAAAGAAAGGTATTTTTAGACTTCCATTAAAATAATTATCATTTTAGATGAAACATTCAGAGTGTGTCTATTTCGTAGGAAAGTTGGACTTTCCTGGGAAGTTGAGGGTGAAAATTATATTATCATGTTTACGATAATATGAGAATCCTACATGACGCTAATATTATATTTCCACGGTAATATTATTTTACTATATTTATGGGAAAGTGGCTCTCACAAAAAAAATGAGAATGTTACATTCACAAAAGTGGCTCTCACAAAAATATATTTGGAAATAATATTGTTAATTGTAAAGTATAATATTTCACTCGTAACATGTTCAATCATTGTAAAATTGTCACAGAACAACACTTTTCATTGATAAAGCAAATAAACCCTTTAGCTGTTGAATTATTTATCTCAAGTCCAAAAAAACACATTTTCTTTATTATTTCACTACTACTACTACTACTATAACATGTTCAATCATTGTAAAATTGTCACAGAACAACACTTTTCATTGATAAAGCAAATAAACCCTTTAGCTGTTGAATTATTTATCTCAAGTCCAAAAAAACACATTTTCTTTATTATTTCACTGCTACTACTACTACTACTATATTTTCATGTATAAAAATTATAATTTGTACTTCTTGAAAATTAATAAAAATGATCATGTCTATACCATTAAATTTATAGTTGGCATTTTAGATAATTAATTTTTTAGATGATTTTTAAAGTTAACAAAAATATGATCTTATCTACTTTTGCAAATTATTATTAAATAATTTAACACATTTAATTAGTTTCTAAAAGTAATTGTGTAACTTTAGAGATTTTAAGCTAGTCATCCATACAATTATTATATTTTTCATGAAAATAAATATTTATAAATTAAAAATATAACACAAAAATATATATTTCCAATATAAATATTTTTAACTTAAGCAATAATATTTGGATTTTTACAATTTCCAATAATTGATAAGTGATTACCTGGGCTCGAATTTGTTGATTTGAACTGGGTTTTCTTCTAATTAATCTTTGTTGGTGTTTCTTTTCTTCTAAGTTGGATATAATTTGATAGTAATTGATGAATTTCAGTCTAATTTGAGTATACTTGGTTTGTAATTGATGAATTCCAGTACAATTTCACTCATTTTTTTTATGCTAAAATGAGTTTTTTGCTTATGTTTTACCAGTAGGGCAAAACAGTTCATCTTTGAAGGGGAGATTGAGAAAGATGCAGTCTTTGGGGTCACAAAGTTTTGTGAATTTGAAAATGGCGTTTCAAGGTTCAAGGTGTGTATCATTATGAGATTGTATCGACCTCAAATTTCAAAAGAAGGGCCTCAGATTGTATTTCAAAGCGGGAAATGTATTTTAGCGGGAAAATGCGGACTACGAAGAGAAGGTTTCAACTTCAAAAATCAGAACTACAAGAAATAATGAATCTAGTGACTTGTGAGTTCACTAAATCATCCAAGTTAACACAACAATTTAAGTACCTTGCTGACTAAGAATTATATTTCATTGATGTAGGATTTAGATTTGGATTTAAGTGTTGTTCTATTTATGGCATGTAAATTTATTTTTTATTTTGTAAAGATGAAGTTTATTTGTCATTGTTATATTACTTATAGTAACAATTATTAAGATATGTTTTATTCTTTTCATTATGTGTGTTTTTTTAATGAATTATATTCATTGGTATGTAGTATTTTTTCGACAGACATTGGTATATAGTTTGAAAGGCAAAAACTCAAGGTCAGAAAGATAAAGCTCTACTTTTGTGAGTTAGCTCTAGTTTTGTGAGTTTTTGTTTGGATGTTTCTGTTATAAATATTCAACAAGGATTTGAAATACAAAGAATTAAAAGCTCTACTTTTCAGAATTACATCAAAATATGCAACATAGAAAGTTTGAAATTGTACATTCTTAACTAGATATACTTAAATATCATCCAAGTTAACACAACAAAATAACATGACATACTTCATTATGTAAATAACCATATCTCTCAACACAATACTCAACTACCATAACAAAATAACATGGTAGTTATAAATAACCATATCTCTTAACACAATACTCAACTACCATAACAAAATAACATGGTAGTTCTCCTGTATTTGGTCTCCAAAATAAACATAAAAAATGATCCTACTGAGTTGAACTCTTGAATATTCGACAACTTAAATATTATTCTTCATAAACATTTGGTATTGAAATGGAGGATGCGGCTTCTTTTTTTCAGTCCTAAATTTTAAAAATGATCATATTAGAAAACATCGAAAATAAAATATATTAAGTATTTACAAGATGTAATAAGTATTTAACCTTTGTCTATTTGATGTTTGGCTTGATTCTGAAGTTCCGGATGTAGAACTGTCGGCTAAATTATCCATGTTATTTTGAAGAGATACTGAATTTTTGCAAGTTCTTTTATGTTGTCCAGACAAACCACATCAGACCACATTTTTGGCATATATATTTTTGTTGAAAAATTATAAATTGAAAGGTTATGTAACAAAGAGACTAAAAGAAAGCATAATTTTTAAAAGAAGCTAAATTATTTTTCCCCAAATATTTCATCTACAGTGTATAAACCCAAATAATCAAAATATTCTTCATAATAACCTCAAATACTTATGCAATTTGACCTAGTAATTACAAGTAAATCCAAATATAAGAATAATTTTGTCACTTTCATCAAGAAATAAAAACTATAAAAAAGAAAAGAATAGCATAATTCACATACTCGGTAATGAGTGATTCAACCATATTCTCCCATCTAGGCTTATAGCACTCTTCTACACTGAATTTCTCACTCTCATCTAGCTCTGTTGACATCTCATACTCAATTTCGTCCATATTTATTTTATCTATTTTAGGATTAAATTAAGAGAGAAGAAAGGGAAAAGGGGAGGGATGAACAAGAAGAGAGGGGAGAGGAAGAAAGAACGAGTAGAAGAAAGAAGGCAAGTTCAGGTGCTAGCCATCGTTTCTCTCATGGCTTCCATACTTCATGAGAGGAAATTGGCGGGAGAAAGAGAACAAAAGAAAGAAGAGAGAAAAGTTAGAAATAAAGAGAGGTTGAATGTCGCGGGAACAAATACAAGAAGAAAGGAGGGGAAGGACATTTTAGTCAATTATAATTATTAATATTAATTTAATTAGTATTTAGAAGGTTAAATGGTGGTTAATTTTGTAAATCTAATGATTAGGGTAAATCTGATATTTTATAAATTTTGAATGGGTAAATTTGATATAAAATGGGTTTTAGAAGGGTAAATTTGATATTTATAAGTTTAGAAGGGTAAATTTGATATTTAAGGATGTTGGAAGGGTATACGTGATATTACCCCATTGGAATAAGGCAGTGAAGGACTGAGGAATAATAATCTCGAAAATTTGAGTCTGATGTTACTCGGTGCTGCATGTATTCTCTCCATTTGGTTTTACCTGATTGACAAAGGACCCCACCTACAGTTGCATATATAAGGGATGATGTGCGACACGTGTACGTTCAGGATTGGCGAGAAGTAGGAGAATTTTTACTGGACTGGGTTTATGGATTGGCTACATGTTTGAGTTTGGGTGTTTGTTATAAAACATTGACTGGGCTCGGTGTTCAGGATGTATAAACAATGGTCGTGTAGGGGGTATGATGGCGTAGTGAGCCCGGTGTAGGGAATTTTCTATTGCTTTGTACCTGCGTATGGCGGCCAGGGTAAGTTTTGACATATTTCTGAATGAATGTATTTTCTCTAGTTTAGTATGAGCTGGAGATCTACAGGTCGAGGAAATTGAGACTGCGAGTGTAGAGATGAAAGTGAGATGGATGGATCAAACTGGAGGTGATGTGAGTTATTGGTCTTGAACTCATTGTCTTTTTTTTTAACCAGGATTGAAAATCTACTCGATATGAATAGTTCGGTCAGAATGATGGACCAAAGATCTCTCCTCAATCACGGTTCTCTGAGTTACCACTCTGACAGCGGCAGTCCAGTTCCAGTTCCAGTTCCTTTGTGTCACACTAGTCTCAGTCAACACCAATAGATCTTCATCCCCTTGGTATTCTCTCTCAAGCATATGTAACTCTGATTGCCTCTTAACTAGTCTCATTCCATTTGTTTTAAAATGAGAGTGGAGCCCACATAAATCAACAAAGCTGATGAAGCCACATTTCAGTTTTATAGATGACAAATGGAAATCGGCAACAGAAGATTCGGACTGGCTCCAATGCCCTTCTTCTCTGTCATCATCATCATCATTAAAATCCACAATTTCTCTCATATTCTTCTTCTTCATCATCAAACACATCAAACTCATCCTTTTTTGTATCAGCATCATTTTCTACCGTATATGGATTTTGTAAACAGTTTTTTGATATATAACTGCGCAAGACTCTCAACTACGCCATTAATCTCCTTCAGGTTTTCATCTCCCCCTTTTTTGTTATTTCTCTTTATTTTTTTCCTGATTTTGTGGGTTTTGAGAAATTTGGTGTGTTTCTGAGTTGTTTTTGTGAATTTTTTGTGTGTACCTTTTCTGTAGTTAGTTTAAAGTCCAATTTCTAGACATATGACGAAATTAGTTGAGAAATTTTTGTTTCTCTTGTCTGAATTTGTTCAGGAATGTGCTGATTAACTCAATTTAACAAACATTTAACATTTTACAAGCGATTTAGGGTTTAATTAAAACTGTATTAACTATGATTTGTCTGCCCATTTGTATATTCACGTCTCTATTGCATTTTCTTTCTACTTTTTTAAACTTTTTAGGGTTTAGTTGCAGAGCCAGTAATTAGTTGTTTTTTTACTTTATTGATTTGAAAATTAATATTAAGAATTTGACTCCTAAACAGGAGAGAAGATTGAGAGAAATAGTTTTGAGGGCAATGGACCAAGCTATCAGTAAGACTGTATCAATCGAAGAATCTTAAAGGTTTGCACATATATATTTAATTTTACTTTCTAATAATTATTATTTTTCTCTTCTGATGATATGCTTTTTCTTTAATTTGATTTTGTTTTTCATTTGTTAAATAATACTGAAAAGTGTTCCTGGTTTGCATCAAGAAGCTTGTGTCTGTTAGCCTTTGACTAGGGAAAGATCAACTTCTCATCCTTCAATGTAATGATCGTTTGCCATGACATGGATGCTATTCCTAGAAAATTAGATTACTTTTACGACTTGTATATGCGCGAGGTGATAATTTTATGTTTTAGAACATCTTGCATTGAGTCCATGTCTCAAACGTGTGGTATTTTGTATGCATAATGCTGTACTGCTGTTGGACTTCGTAGGAATATATACTTTGTTTCTTCCATATGTAGATGACCTTTTATAAAAATAAGAGATGAATTTCTTTTTGTTTCTTCCATTGTGATAAATAAGGAGGCCCAGGACTGGTGAATAAGATGCATAATATCGAGATCTAGTTATATATCCTTGTGACTTGGAGTGTGGTAACTGGATGGAACCAGAGCAATTATGAACAAGCACATTATTGACAACTAAATATAAATCTTTCTTTTTTTATTGCCTACTTGAGATTTCATTGATTGAAAAAAAATAAAAAGTTTGTTTTTTCACATGAGTATGGGGTTTACTGCCTTAGTAGGTGGCAGATTTAGAAGGAAAATTAGGGAATCTCAATCGGTGTAAACAAAAGAAAATCCCTAATTACAAACGAGTTTTCGAAGCTCTTCTTCCCCTTTTTTGTTAGAAGTTATCCGACCAAAATTGTGCATCTTTGGAGTAATTGTTATAATTTATCACTTGGAGTAAAAAACATTAAACTGTGAGAAACTTGAATAATGTATTTGTCACGTCCCAAAACCCAAATTTAGGGTTTGGCACAGAACAACCGCCATAGCCATTAGGCTACAAGGCATCTTCACAATACAATCACACATAATTTAATAAAATCTTCCAACTTCATTTAATAACCTTTAAATAATCCAACATGAACATTTATTTAAAAGAGAAAAAATTATTTTTGGTCATTCAACTTTTCAATTAGTCATTTTTTTATTCCTCTACTGTTTATTAATTCCTTTTTGACCCCTCAACTATTAAAATAGGTTATTTTTGACCCTTCCATCAATTAAATATTTATGTATCCGTTAACTTGACAACTAAGTGATGATTTGGCATGTAACTATGATATCGTAATTGTGACATGGCAATTATTTATAAAAAAATAAAAAAAATTCTTAATTCCTTCATTTATTTCCCTCGTATTCTTTCTATTTGTTATTTTTTCTAAAAATTTGCCCCTTAAATTTTATTTGATATAAGTTTTCTTCATTAATTAATTTTTTTTTAGTAAAATATAAGATAGAAAAAATACGAGTGAAAGTAGGGGATTAAGAATTTTTTTATTTTTTCAAATAATTGTCATGTTACAATTGTCAAGTTATAGTTACATGCCAAATTCACCGCACATGTTTCATATTAATGGATACGTTAGCATTTAATGGATGAAAGGGTAAAAAATGAACTAATTCAATAGTTGAGGAGTCGAAAAGAGACCAATAAAAAATTAAGAGGCAAAAAAAATACTAATTGAATAGTTAAGGAGCTAAAAATAAACTTTTCTCTATTCAAAACAACAAAATAGTTTTTAGTTCAACTTAAAATAAAATTACTAAGTAAACAAGTTATTCCGAACAATATTGTCGCCACTCAAGATCCTCGCTCCCAATACTTCACTAATATGGGCAAAACAAACAGAAAATAAAAGGGATGAGTATAAATATACTCAGTAAGGTCATACAAATAATAAAAACATGCCCAACTTCCTTCGGGTGAAGAAATATGCTTCAATATCTGCTACTTAATTAACTCAGCCAAATATATCACGTAATACCTATGAATCAGACTGAAGTAAAATAACCAAAATATAAATTTATAAATTCCTTCAAAATTTTCTAATAAATTGCTGGGCAATCTCGAGATCTCTTACTTGTCTCGAGAAAACCTCTTATTTATCTTGAGGCACAAATTACTTCTCTAATTCTTTTGGAACTCCGAGACCTCTTACTTGTCTCGGAGGGGCCTCTTATTTGCCCTCAACATTCAAATCATCATTCGCAAAAGAGTTGTCACGACCCAAAATCATCATGCACAACACATATAGATATATATATAGAGCAATAGCAGAGTCAAAACAATACAAACCAGCTCTCACCATGTAAAACTAAAAACAAGATCTACAAACTATAAATACAACTACGACTACTAGATAAAAATATACACTAATGCGGCGCTCTCTGCTACGCTCTCAAAAGAATCTACGTATGCCACCACCTCCTGCCTCAAGCGCTACCTGGAAATATTGGCTGAGCGTCAGAAGAGTCAGATAATAAAATATTATCCACTACTACAACTACTACCCTACTGGAATGATAAATACTACACTTCTATGAAACACTGTCACCACTTATAAGAACTAACACTTGCTACAAAAATTACTACTTTTGTAATATTATAAGTAGTACTACTGAAAATATACATATAAGTATATTTAAAAACTACGATAAGGTTGGCAACCACACGGGACCCACTCATAGACTGCAATCTCGGATCTACTTGAGATAAGTCAGTCTGCTGCACTCTCAACCACACGAGAGTGGTGTCTCCAACTTTGCCACAGTGGAAACACGCCCCCTCTAACCACCCGAGGAGACCGTACTGTCACGTCTAACAGTTTGTAAGTTTCGGTAGCTAGCCGAAAATCACTCTCTGGTACCAGGCCCACTAAAAATGTCCGTACATGTGTCTTCCTCATCCACTTGTATAAAAATAATATTTTTCTACCACTACCAGTTATACCACAAGATTTATCACTGACTACACATTCTACTGAAATAACTACTGAAATAACCACATTTATATAATATTGAAAAATAAATAAATAAATAAATAAATAAGTAAATAAATAAATAAATACATAATAATAAGATCTTTTAATTACTATCATTAAAACCGCCTCGGAATAAATATTCTAACGACTACAAGAACACTGAAAACGGATACCGAGTGGAGAAGTTATGAATATTTTACTGAATCCAATTCTACTGATCAGACATGTCAGTCTAAAACTGACCTAATTCTACTGATAGCAACTACAACTACCTACTGAATAGAATAAAATAACTAAATACTCAAATACTCAGCCATGTATTTTATCTTGGCCTAAAAGCTTATTAATCCAACTATTAATTACTTGGATCATTATAAGTAGAAGGCCTAATCCATTTAAATTTAATTACTACATGGCCCAACTCCAAATAAATACCCAATTCAAATTTAATTATTATTTTCAGCCCAAATTCGAAATATAATTCAGCCCACCATTACTTAAAATTCAGCCTATTAATATTTCGGCCCAACAACTATTAAAATCCACTTAAATTATTTTAGCCCATTTCCTTTCCATTTAAATATTAAAAATCCAACCCAATAGCTCTCGGCCCAAACAGATTTTAATTAAAGCTTATTGGATATTTATTTAATGGATATTAAACCCGACCCGTATCCGACCCGTTAAGAACTGAACCCGACCCGATAAGACAAGCACCTTAATTCTCTTTCTTCCTTTCTTCCTCTTTCGCCTCTCCTTCTTCTCTTTCGTTTCTTCTTCTTCTCCAAACCGAGCTTCACTCAACCTCCTCTCTCCCCATGAAAATGAGCCAATAGATGGTCAGAACGCCACCATTCAAGCGACCGTACCACTCTCGACTCAGCTCTTTACTCAAAAATCACATTCCCCATCTCTCTAATTAATTTCATTCATCCCCAAAACCTAGGGTTTATACTATTCCGAGCTTTTGATCCGATTTTAATGGTAGTAATAGAGATAGCATCAAGATTAAAGACTCAATTCAACTAATTACCTCAAAAAGCTCAAGCTTTACTATTTGGGCGACCTCTTCTTGTAAACCAACTTCGGCAAAGTCGCCTTCCGACCCGAGCTCCGATCAATTCGCCCCTTCTCGACTCTACTCCTCTCTACAGACGTAACTCTTCCCTCTCTCTCTAACCTTCTCTCTTCCTATTGAGAGGAAAGGGAAATATGATATTTGAGTTTATCTTACATTTGATTTTTGAGAGATATTTCCAAATAATATAAAGAATATAACACTGTTTATATTTCACTGGCCAATGAAAAATGAAATGAATATTTGGATGAATATCTCAGTGTGAAAAGGGCTCAATCATCTTGACTTTTCTTATTTTCATTTCATTTTATTTCATTCATCCATTCATTCACATTTTATTTTATTTCTTTTAATTATGTTATAACACAAGACCTCTTACTTGTCTCGGATAGACCTCTTACTTGTCTTTGCGCACCAATCTCGCTATTCACTTTTGTGCTGCGAAACTTCTTACTTGCTTCAGATGGACCTTCTTACTTGTCCGTGCACATCAGTAAGTTTCTACTTGCTAATATCTACCACTCTCCTAAATCATTAACCTATCTCACGATCCCTCAATATAAAATATATGCATATATATATATATATATATATATATATATATATATATATATAAAGAAATGAGTGCAACAACTCGCCACGTACCATAGATACGTTAAGGCTTAAATAAATATCATAACAAAGATAACATAACATGATATAAAATAAAGATTCACGGTGCAATATGAATACAACCCTTTACTATCATAATAAGCGGAGGAATAAGTCTAATGAGACATTTAAGTCTCAAAAATATGACATCACAAAAGCAGGAAAAAAGGGTCGAATCAATACACAAAACCGTGATCTCACTACGCAACCTCACCAATCTACTCCTGCGCTCCAGCTGCTCCACGCTCCCCACCTAGCCCCAAAACAAAAATACCAAATGAACAAGTATAGTTAGTCGAGAGTCAACTAAGTGAGGAATGCTTTAGGGCTAGCTTATTAAGATGAGCCGTGCCCATAGGCTATCCCCAAGAAACACTCAAATGGGAACAAATCAAACTATGTATTAATTATGAATTAAGGGAAAAATAAAGTGAGATCGTTCAAGTTTACTTTTCCAAGAGTAGTGTTATTTTTATATAAATACACATGCATATACAATGAGGGTTGGGATAGTATTCAATGGTAGTGCCAAATAGACGGGAGGGCCATTCACCGCTCTATTCAGAACAAGTACAAGAGGCTCAGAAAATTGCTATTCCTAGCAAGATGAGCAGGACTCAGGAACTCGCGCATTTTCTAACAAGATGAGCATGGCTCAGAAAATTGTTATTCCTAACAAGATGAGTCAGACTCAGGAATTCGCGCATTTTCTAACAAGATGAGCATGGCTCAGAAAATCGCTATTCCTAACAAGATGAGCCGGACTCAGGAACTCGCACATTTTCTAACAAGATGAGCATGACTCAGAAAACCGCTATTCCTAACAAGATGAGCCGGGCTCAGGAACTCGCACATTTCCTAACAAGATGATACTTGACATCCCGTATCCATCATATCATTTACCCGGAATAATTCTGGAATTTATCACTACGTCAAATACCATCCATTCCCTCCCAATTCATGTAGGGTTTGCACGCCCCACGCTAACGAGATTTACAAAATTTTAAACCAGAGTGACGCTACCGGGACTAATTTCCAAGTTATATAATACAAGTAAGTTCCATCATAAATCTCAAATAATCATGTCATGAAATAATTATAATTTATTTAGTAGTAATTAGAGTGAGTTAGGACTCATTATAAAGTGGATTTATTAATTGGAGCCAAACATGGAGTTAGATCGTGATTAACGGCCCAATAGGGTAAAATCCTAACCACGTCATAATAAGAATAAAAAGGGGAAATAAAAAATTCACTCGCCCAAGTTTTCAAGATCTAGATAATTTTGATACAATTCCATTGGAGCAAAGCTATTGAGTTAAGCCTTTTGATTCACGGCTTGAACTATATTTACATAATTCCGTCTCAAGAAGAAAGATCAACACGAAATCAAGAAAAATCACTCACCTAAGTTGAACTCAAAAGCGCGGGAAGAAAGCCCTCTTGAGAATCACTAGCAAAATCAAGCTCCGATTTTCAAGAGTGATAGCTTGAAGGAGAAGGAAGGAGTGGAAGGGAGAGAGAAATTAACCGCAAATAAATGAGTTAGGTGGGAGAGAAGCCATATTTATTTGCTATTCCGTTCGGAACGGATCTATTCCATTCAGAACGGATTAAACCGAGTTTTTATCCAAAACTGACAGTGAGAATCCTTTCTGAACGGAATATTCCGTTCCCAATGGACTATTCCGTTCGGAACAGAATTTTTTTTTTGGACTTTACATCACTCCCTCCTTAAGAGACGTTTAGTCCTCTAAACGTAAGAAATGCCAACTTGGTGGTGGAGGCGGAGGTAAAGGTGGTAGAAGATTCGGATACCTCTTCCGAATATCCTCCTCGCGCTCCCAGATAGCCTCTCGCTCAGAATGATTGCTCCATTGCACTTTCACGTATTTCATGATCTTGCTATGCAACACTTGCTCGCGGTTATCTAGTACAGCGACCGGGACCTCCTCATAGTTCAGACTGGGCTCGAAACGGAGTTCGGAGAAGTCCAAGACGTGTACCTCTCCACGAAGATACTTCCGAAGTTGAGAGACATGGAACACCCCAGCCAATGTCGGGGGTAAGGCTAAGCGATAAGTGCATGGTCCAATCCGCTCTAGAATCTTGAACGGCCCAATGTATTTCGGACTCAACTTACCCTTAACCCCGAAGCGCATAACACCATGTGTCAGAGATACTCTCAGCAACACATGATACAAAATAGTAGCGGTTCCTTCTAAAGAACCGTTACAGAATAAACACTTTTCGTATCGGTTTTCAAAAAATAACCGATACAAAATAGTAACGGTTCCTTCTAAAGAACCGTTACAGATTTACAATCGGTTCTTCCCAAATAGCTGCTTCATCGTCCCTTCACTTCGCGCGACCTCTCTGTCTCCATGCTCTCTGTCTCGTCTCCTCTCTCCGCGCGACGCCAGACCCGCCGACGACGCCAGCCCACGCCCACGCCCACGCCGCCACGCCGTCAGCCACCTCTTCTCCTCCTCTTCTCTCTCCACTCGAAACCCTAAATTTCCGAAAATTCAAAATCGGTCCGAATTTGCTTCATTAATTGGTACATTTTCCTCTCATGTCTATTTATTTTGTTTCTACAATTCTAATTTTAATAAATTAGTGCTATTTTTTTCCTAAATTGCTCATAGTAAATTGGCTAATTTGAATAATTTATTTACCACTCTGATCTCCTCTCCTCAATCACGGTTCTCTGAGTTACCACTCTGACAGCGGCAGTCCAGTTCCAGTTCCAGTTCCTTTGTGTCACACTAGTCTCAGTCAACACCAATAGATCTTCATCCCCTTGGTATTCTCTCTCAAGCATATGTAACTCTGATTGCCTCTTAACTAGTCTCATTCCATTTGTTTTAAAATGAGAGTGGAGCCCACATAAATCAACAAAGCTGATGAAGCCACATTTCAGTTTTATAGATGACAAATGGAAATCGGCAACAGAAGATTCGGACTGGCTCCAATGCCCTTCTTCTCTGTCATCATCATCATCATTAAAATCCACAATTTCTCTCATATTCTTCTTCCTCATCATCGAACACATCAAACTCATCCTTTTTTGTATCATCATCATTTTCTACCGTATATGGATCCTACACAGAATTATCTGAAATTCACGTAACTAGATGAACTTGATTCTAGAATATATAAAAAAAATAAAAATATTTAAAGGTTAAATTATAATGATTAAAAAAAAAAATTGACCTTCTGAGGAGAGAAAATCTGATTCAATTTCTTTTGCAGCCGAAGGAACAAATTCTCTCAAAAGCGGTAAATAATTGCACGTAATTGCATCATCATCAGTTGTAGACAATCTATTCCAAATTAACCAAATTATATAAAATATTAATAAAATGAATTAAAATAATAATTTTAAACGGAAGGTTTTATCACACCGTTGTTCTTCCATTTGTGGAAGTTATTCATATTCAAAAAGGTATAAAGAACGTATGAGGTCTAAAATTATTCATATTCAACACCGACTCAAAATATTTTCACTAGAAATAGTATAATGACATAGAAAATGATATATCGGTATTGTAAACGGCAGATTGACATTGAAATTGAATATACTGACATCGAAAATAGTATATTAACACAAAAAATAATTATTAAAAACAGGATATTAATAATCAATAGTTATAAATCAACATTATAAATGATACGTTGACACTGAAAATTATATATCAGTACTTAAAACAGTATATTATTGCTGAAATAATTATATTAATATTATTAATGGTTTATTGACGTTGAAAACTTGATATATTGGCACTGAAAATTTTATAAATGTATATTTGATAAAATATTAACTAGGAAAAAATATTATCGATTTTTAAAACAAAAAATAGTTTTTTTGAAAATAAAAATAGAAAACTGATTTTTGTTTTTAGAAAACGAAAACATAAAAACAAAAAAATGATGCCTAAGGAGACTTAAGATATCAAAATCAACATTTTTGTTTGATCGAATGCTTTTATTGAAGTCAAATTCCTCTAATTTCCGATTCACATCAAAAACGTTGGAGATCCTCGATTCCGTACTCACGTCAAGGGATTTGGTTAGGATGCATCATATCAGAATTGATTTGCGATATCTGATCCGATCTGAGGCTGTCACTGCACTGCGTGCGGTTTCAGAGAGGTTACGGGGAGATCAGAAAGTTCTTTGTGAATTCTTTTGATTTATTCGGAGATGTAGAGGTGAATCTTGACCGGATTGTACAATTCTGCATCAATTGTTCAAGTTTAGTGTTAGTTTAAACCGATTTTGTCTAAAAAAATGTTAATTTGTAATCTTAGCTATTCAAAAGGTGTGTAAATATTTGGTGCGCGGAGCCCATAAGGTGGTGAGTGATGGTTTGGTGGATTGGGTATAGAGGAGAATTGGGTAGTGGGCAGGATTGGGACCGGGATTGTTGGATGCTAAGTATTATATGATCTGGTCAAATTATGGTATTAGCCTAAAATTAAATATAAAAAGTTGGTAGACAGTGAAATGTAGTTTCGTTTTCCAAAGTAAAATTGTTTGAATACAAGTTAACGACCCGAGAACTCGATCCGGCCCGATCTTGAATGGTTTATAAACTTAACCGATTGTTATAGCCCGAATGACTTAAGTTATAGACCGAATGAAGCTTGGCCCAAAATACAAGAAGACATAATGGTTTGGCTCAAAATACAAGAAGACATAATGATTTGTAACCGAATGACCCATAATTCGAATAGTCGCAATGAAACGGTATGTACCTAAATGGTTTTTAATTCGAATGATTCAGCGGTCTTGGATTTGATTCTAGAAAAAAGATGATATTATGCATTAGATTCTTCCAAATTTTCTATGGCACGAGATATTTTCAATTCTTAGGCCAAGCCAACTACCACAATATGATCATAGTGTCAATTCTAAGCAGAGGAATTTTATTTTCTATTTTTAGGCTGCACAGGTTGAGTCAGCTTTACAAAACCGAACTGATAAACAAAAGATAAACAGAAACAAAAGATCAACTTGTAATTTCTGTTTCTTCCTTGGTTATTCTAAATTTGGTGATTCTATTTTGTTGAATAGTCGTAGAAACAAGCTATAATAAATAGATATTCATTGTAGGTCAATTCCAATTATCACTTATTTTTGTTTAATAATTATAATGGCGATAAGAAGAATGACAAGTAAGAATGAGAATCCGCTCTTCACACTTTCTTATAAGGTATTGTTAGTAGTATGTCCTAGGCCAATATATTTGAGACCTAGATATATGAATTATGTTAATCAAAAATTGTGTTTATTTAGAGATATTTTATATAATAAATACGTATTGGTTATTTTATTTTTATTACTAAAATGTACCTTGAATATGATATTCAGCTTTATATCATCAAAATATGTGACTTTGATAGTAAAACTATAAAGTATTATGAATGATATTCTAAACCTTCCCTGATCATTCATAGGATGTTTGTGAGACAAACATACTTTATGATAAGCTATAAATGGACATCAGTATGTTAGTTGACTGATGATCACGTTTTACTGATCATGAATAAGAGTTATTAAGTCATTAACGTAAGTATATGTTAGAGACCATATACTGGATTGACCCACCTTGAGAATACTACATGGTTCGTGTCATTAGTTATTCTCAGTAAAGAATGTATCTGTAATCCTTAGACTTAAGATTATCTCAGTTTCCTACATGATAAATTTTATACTTTAATATAGTCTAACATCATCTATAACCGGGCGATCATAAAGATTATAATTAGGTATATAATGAATTGTGCGGAGGAAAGAGTTTAATTAAGATATGATTTGTTCCTCTCATAAATTGAGAGAGATATCTTTAGGCCTCTTGATGATTTGATTGAAGAAACGCACGGCCGTGCTCAAGTGAATTAATAAGGAGTTATTAATGTCATTTCATGTTCAATCAAATTCGGTATCAAGAAATATTTATCGACCAACATAAGGTTGACACATACCATGCCTTATGGACGATATAGATATCGTGTAACAAAAGGATACAATGTATGACATAAATTAGGTTTGATCGAATTATCTATACTTGCTTAATTTGGGTAGTCATGATGTCTTGCTAGAGGCCGCTCATGATTTATAATCCATTGTGATTATTGCCAACATTAAGTAAACCTACATGGTCACACACAAAGAACAACTAATGAGACGTACACAGAAAAATCATAACTTATGTGATAAGTTGTATGGAGAGCTACATATTCAAGTGACACATCCAAGCCTACATCTTATATGATAAGGTGTGTTGCATATATAGTTACATAGTTACCATGCACATAGGATATGAAACTTATGGACTATATAGGCACAAGAGACACCCCAAAATCAGAAAAAGGGTATAATATTTTCGTCCATCTTTTTGTGAGAAAAAGAGGAGAGAAAAATCCGAAAATTATTCTTTTGTTATTTTCTGTGAGAGAAATGAAGAACTAATACTAGCATATATCGTTCTTTACCCGTTCAAAGGGGTTGTTCGTGTGGATACCGGTAGAGGACGAAGTGAAGTGCGGCGTCTTTGTGATTTGGGTCGAAACCGTGATTTTTTTTTTGGAGAATCGGTTTATTTGAAGAATCGGTTTGTGAGACGACCGATTAGGCGAATCATTCAAAGGATCGGTTTGGAAACCGGTTTGGATCGGGCAAAGAAAATCGTCAACCAAATTCATTTTTGATCATCACGGATTAAGCGTAATCCGAAGGTACAAAGTTATGAACTTTTCTTTGATTTAATTGTAATTCACGGATCCTTCTTTTGGGTTTCGAATTCGATTTTGTTTCGTTTTTTGTTTTTCCGCTGCATTATGAATGGTAGAAACCTAACAGGTAATGATGTACTGTTTAATAATGTAATTAATGAACAACACTATGCTAATTTATTTATTTTATTCATGCCTGTTGCTATTTATTATTTTTTCTAATCTTCAAAATAGAAAAATTATTTCTTTTTTTTATTTTTTTGGGATAAAACATTCTATATTTATCTTTAAATATATAATTTTCCAAAAAAAAATATGAGCTAGATTAAATGACTAACGCTTTATTATGACAACACATATATATATCAACATTACTATATCTAATAACAGAATATGGTAAATTAATTTTCAACCATGTTATGAAAAATATATCATATTAATATATTGTAGACTAAATTTCATAATATTCATAATATTCCCAATTTTATATTTTATCATCATTTGACACATTTCAGCCATTAAATTTTATTCATGTTTTGATGCCATATGATGGTAAAAGTAATAAATTATATATTTTTTTCGTCAATACGGTTGAAAATTTGATTTAGCACTTTTCAACATGTTCACATGAAAAATTCTATATAGATTCATATATATTATAAAACAAATTATATGACTTTTTTTCGACATTTTTGTTGCTCGTTTCAAAGAGAAATTTCGAAAGGCACCATCTCAACGTGGCACGAATCCTTGCACATCTTTCTCTCTTACCTCTTCTAATAATTGGAATAATGGAAGGAAAAGAACCACTGCTTCTATATATCGGGATCGTTTTAGGCACTACCTCTCTTATAACAGATTTCTTTGGATTTATATCCTTTTGCTTGCCACCTTGTCGTGGAGATATTATGCTCCAAATGTATTCTTTTATGAATATGTGGCTTCTTATAGTTATATTGATGCACATGGAGTTGCATGATTTATTCACTAATATTTTGAGTGTGATTTTTGCCGCATGCTTCATATTATCAATTCATATTATCAGCTATCTACTTTATATATGAGCATATGTATAATAAGGTAAATTACATACATGCGTAAACAGACTTACCATTCGATTTTCATTATTTTAAAAGCTAAATGTAATAATTAAGCATTTCAACTTTTCATCTAGGAACACAACTTTTTTTATGATTATTGCAGTACAGACACAAGGTACACACTTTTTTTTAACTGTCCGTAATATTACAAATAAATAAAACTTTATCACAACTACATCGATCGTTTGCAAATAATCTCTAATACAATGATTGAGTATGTTAATTGAAATTCTAGAGATTGGATGTTCAATACACAAATGTAATAATTAAATTTAGACTATTGGTGTTGAAGTAAAATCAACTTCGAGCACTTTTGGGTCAAGGAACCGGATTGCATTCATTTAATGCAAGACAATTGGAAATGCCCATATGAAGGCAGAAACCGAGCTAAGGTGTTTCTAATTAAACTAGCTTGAATAAGGAAATGCCTAACTCATTGGGCCCACAACAAGTTCAAATCTTCCAACCCGCAATTAGACCTAGCAAAGCATACGGTCAATATTCTTGACCTAGCCGAAGAAAGTAGACCTCTCAGTCAAGAGGAGTTTAAATTAAGAATTGAACTTCGGATGAGAATTTTTGAGATCATCGAAATCAAGAAAAAAAAATGACAACAAAGAACGTCTTGTACGTGGCTTAAAGCTATGAGACCAAAACTCATCATATTTTCACGCTTTAGTCTCATCAAAACGACAAGTCAACTCCATTCCTTCTCTTTCCGTCTCTAACTCTACAATCTCGGATCCAAAAGAAATTATTCTTGCTCTGTCAGCACATTTCAAGAACACACTTGGGACTCCCACTCAGGACAACCATATCCTCGATCTATCTACTCTCTACCCGGCCCCTCAAGGAAACTTGAATGATCGAGGCAGGGATTTCTTTCAGGAGGAAATAAAAAGTGCGATTTTTGATCTTTCAAAAGGAAAATCTAGTGGACCGGACGGACTTCCCGTCGAGTTCTTCCAAAATTTTTTGGACGTACTCAAGGATGATTTAGTGTCAATAGTCCACCAATTCCAACGTCATGAGCTTGACCTCAAAAGACTTAATAATGCTTCAATAACTCTTATTCCTAAAAAGGAGGGTACCACACTAATCTTTGACTTTAGACCAATTAGCATCATCTCCGGAATCCCTAAGATCATCTCCAAAATTCTCGTCTCAAGACTTCAATCACTCCTACCCTCTCTCATCGACAAAAACCAAACGGCTTTTGTCAAGCAAAGGTCAATAATGAAATCTTACCTCACGTCACGAGAGCTTCTACACTTCTTTCACAAAAGAAAAATCCCTACTATTATGTTCAAGGTAGACTTCCAAAAAGCCTTCGACAATGTCTCATGGAACTTCCTCTTTCAAATTCTCAAAGCAAGGAAATTTCCGGATATTTTGGATTGCTTGGATAAAAAACCGATTAGAAACCTCAAGCTCTTCCCTAAAGGCAAATGGTTTGAGAGGCGAGGAATTCTTTCACCGAAAGGGATTAAGACAAGGAGACCCTCTCTCGCTCATGCTCTTCAACCTAATGGTAGACTCGCTTCAAGCAATCGTGCAAAATCTAGGCCCTATCCTAACCGCGCTTATTGCGGTTGCGCCTAGGGCTTTACAATTCGCGGATGATACCCTTCTTTTCATCGAGGCGCATCCGAGGAATCTAAAAATTGTCTCTCTCGCATTAGATGTTCTAGCAAACTTATCCGGCCTTAAGATAAATCGATTGAAAAGTTCTTTCACTCCGATAGCCATTCCTCCGCATCTTCATGATGTGATTTCCTCTAGCCTACATTGTGAATTGTAACCGTTGCCGGTCAAGTACTTAGGGTTACCCCTATCACTCAACCTCCTAAATCCTCTTTCATGCCTCTACTTCACAACCTTCAAAAAAGGTTGGCCTCATGGCAAGGAAAATTGCTCTCCCTAGGGGGCCGGCTTACGCTAGCCAAAGTCATGCTCAATGCAATACCAAGCTACTTCATGCAAGCTTTTAAGCTTCCGGGATGGCTTATGCAAAATATTAATCGGCTAACACGAAGCTTTCTTTGGAGGGCCGACAAGGAATGTAAAGGAGGTTATTGTCTAATCAATTGGACCAAAACATGTCTACCGAAAATAAATGGGGGAATTGGGCTAACGGACCTCAAATCCCAAAATGACGCCCTTCTTCTCAAATGGCTTTGGAAGATCGAGGAAAATTCGGACTCAATTTGGAGTGAAGTCCTCAATCTATCATACGGAATATCCAACTTAACTCATTTGGAGGAACTTCCGTCTCACCATGCATCTTTCTTCATCAAAGATCTTCAAAATCTAGTTCCGTTCTTCAAGGCATCCACTACACCTCCATCCCAAAATCTTCTTCGTAAATGAAAATGGAACAAAGGTGGCCTCTTCAAGGTTTCCTCTGCCTACAAAAAAACTCGTCGACTCTGGGCTACGGAGTTGGTGGAACCCACGCATTTGGAAATTCAAGTGCCCATCCAAGGTAAAAAAAATTCTTTGGCTTGCGCTTAACCAGAGAATCCTTACGGCCGACGACTTGGCTAAACGGAACTGGCCGCACAACGCCCTTTGCCTAAACTGTAACATCGAAGCTGAATCAGCAAATCATCTCTTCGGCGGTTGTGTCTTTGCGACATTGTTAGTAGTATGCCCTAGGCCAATATATTTGAGACCTAGATGTATGGATTATGTTAAACAAACATTGTGTTTATTTAGAGATATTTTATATAATAAATGCGTATTGGTTATTTTATTCTTATTACTAAAATGAACCTTGAATATGATATTCAGCTTTATATCATCAAAGTATGTGACTTTGATAGTAAATTATAAAGTATTATGAATGATATTCTAAACCGTCCCTGATCATTCATAGGATGTTTGTGAGACAAACATACTTTATGATAAGCTATAAATGTACATCAGTATGTTAGTTAACTGATGGTCACGTTTTACTGATCATGAATAAGTGTTATTAAGTCATTAACATAAGTATATGTTAGAGACCATATACTGGATTGACCCACTGTGAGAATACTACATGGTTCGTGTCATTAGTTATTCTCAGTAAAGAATGTATCTGTAATCCTTAGACTTGAGATTATCTCAATTTCCTACATGAGAAATTTTATACTTTAATATAATCTAACATCGTCTTTAACCGGGCGGTCATAAAGATTATAATTAGGTATATAATGAATTATGCGGAGGAAAGAGTTTAATTAAGATAGGATTTGTTCCTCTCATAAATTGAGAGAGATATCTTTAGGCCTCTTGATGATTTGATTGAAGAAACGCACAGCCGTGCTCAAGTGAATTAATAAAGAGTTATTAATGTCATTTCATGTTCAATCAAATTCGGTGTCAAGAAATATTTATCGACTAACATAAGGTTGACACATACCATGCCTTATGGACGATATAGATATCGTGTAACAAAGGGATACAATGCATGACATAAATTAGGTTTGATCGAATCATCTATATTTGCTTAATTTGGGTAATCATGATGTCTTGCTAGAAGCCGCTCATGATTTATAATCCGTTGTGATTATTGCCAACATTAAGTAAACCTACAGGGTCACACACAAAGAAGAACTATTGAGACGTACACAGAAAAATCATAACTTATATGATAAGTTGTATGGAGAGCTACATAGTCAAGTGACACATCCAATCCTACATCTTATATGATAAGGTGTGTTGCATATATGGTTACATAGTTACCATGCACATAGGATATGAAACTTATGGACTATGTAGGCACAAGAGACACCCCAAAATCAGATAAAAGAATATAATATTTTCGTCCATCTTTTGTGAGACAAAGAGGAGAGAAAAATCCGAAAATTATTCTCTTGTTATTTCTGTGAGAGAAATAAAGAACGGATACTAGCATATATCGTTCTTTATCCGTTCAAAGGGGTTGTTCGTGTGGATACCGGTAGAGGACGAAGCGAAGTGCGGCGTCTTTGTGATTCGGGTTGAAACCGTGTTTTTGTTTGGAGAATCGGTTTGTTTGGAGAATCGGTTTGCTTGGAGAATCCGTTCGTTTGGAGATCGGTTTGTTAGACCGGTTAGGCGAAACATACAAAGGATCGGTTTGGAAACCGGTTTGGAATCGACCAAAGAAAAGCGTCAACCAAATTCGCTTTTGATCATCACGGATTAAGCGTAATCCGAAGGTACAAAGTTATGAACTTTTCTTTGATTTAATTGTAATTCACGGATCCTTCTTTTGGGTTTCGAATTCGATTTTGTTTCGTTTTTGTTTTTCCGCTGCGTTATGAATGGTAGAAACCCAACAGACATATCTATCCAGTACCCTCTCTACTCTAGACAATTGGGAAAAAACCGAAACAGTCTATCAAAAGATAGAAGAAAATGGTGGGACACACTTATGAGTTCATGCGTATGGGAAGTATGGAAGGAAAGAAACCGCCGCATTTTCTCAAACAAAAGCAAGCCTGCAAGTCTGCTCTTCTCCACGGCGCTGCAGCAAGCAACAGAATGGTTGGCGAATTGCTAAGCTAATAGAAGACGTCTAGTGGTAGGCCGGGAAAATACCACGGACAACGACCTTCTTTATTGTTATTTCTAGTTTGCAATGTAAATTCGATGGTATCCAAAGAAACTTGATCTGTAAACAGAACTTTTAGTGTTTTATATAAAATTTGTGAGTGGTGGATAAAAGTCAACCCTCCTTCAAAAAAAAGATATATTTTCTCTTTCTCTACTACAAAATATTTCTTATTTGAGGAACCTTAAAATAATATTACAAAAATATGTCTTGTTATGCAGACATATTCATTTAGATGATCAGGAAGATGAGAGTGAGGACCCTTCTTTTGGCAGGTTTGTGAAACGAAACATAGCGCATGCTTATCTGCTTTTTAACCTCATGTATGCAAAAGAGTCGAATTTTCGTGCAGCGGGCATTTTCCTGTGTCTAAGCTCTGCATTAGTAGAGTTTCATGAACTCTACAAATATTTTTCCAGATCCAACATTATTTCGGCCAAGTTATCCTCTACAGTGCAAATTTTTTCTTTTCTAAATGTTTCTGTCGTTATACTGATATTGATGCACATCGAGCTCCACAATACCTTCACAACTATTATGGGTGGGGTTTTCGCCGTGTTTTTCGCATTATCTGCCCTTAACTTGGCACTTGTCGATGTTTTTAACAAGGTAAATAAATAATTAATTTTCTGTGAGTATCATAATAATTAGGTTTATATTAAAATGTATATTTTATGTTTAAAAAAAAATGTAATAGAGATTTAATATTTTCATGCAGGAGCCGGTCAAGTTCAACTTCTCCTATTTCAAGAAAAAGTACGTCTTAGATAACTCGAGGTAAATATTTGAATTTTTTTTTCCACACAAATTTAGCATGATTTGAAAAATTGGCCTATTTTGTGAACCACGAAACTTAGTATGAAATTAAAGTGTAATTGTGTATAAACAAAGCGTAGTGGCACAATTGGCAACCACGCTTGCGTCTCAATCATTGGACCTGAGTTTAATATTTGGCGTCCTAAAAAAAAAGTGTAATTGTGTATGTTTTCTTTTCATAGGGAGACCAATGATGCGGTCGATAATCTTATGTATTTTGCAAATAGGCGAAATTTGAATGTATAAACAAATCAACCAAGTAGATGGATCCATTGATTTTGTAAAAAAAAATTTAGTTTGAAGTGGGAAAAAAAAACTTGAAGGAGAAAGTGGAAAATTTTGTAAATATTAAATTTCATTTCGAAGAAAAGAAGCCTTTTGCTTCAGTATTTATCAACTCAAAACAATCTCTCTATATGTTATCTCAAATATTTCTATTTTCTTATTTCTATTTCACATAGGAGTATAATTTTGTTTATAATTCATATTTTTGGATGATAGATTTCACAAATACGATTGCTTGAATTCTCTATTTATAAAGCGGACTCTGTTAGACCAACTTAAAAATTTTGAAAATTTGAAGAAAAAAATAGTATTCAGAAAAAAAAAATTGGCAAGATAGAACAAAATTATCTCTCATTATTATAATCAAAATAAATATCGAAGTGTTGGGAAAAATGAAGGTATTTCGCACAAAATGTTGAACACCTTATGTGCGGTCTTTTATGGTTAATTCCAACACTCAAATAACATCACAAATTCAACCCAATTCATCACACTTGGAAGGGACAAACAGAACACAACGCAAGAGACACAATATTAAGAAAAACTTCTTTAAATTATTAACTTCGGTATCGTACCGGTTACAATACAATACAATGAATAAATATCTCTTCAAGAGTTTCCAATTAAATCTTAGGTTAACCATCACCTTATGATGGATCACACGCGTGGAGGATGCCAAAATAATAAAGAAAAAAGGCAACCCTATTAGAAAGGAACTAGAGATATTTTCGCCGTTTCGGTTCGTACCAACCAATAATATTAGAAAGCATACAAAAGTGAGGTTCGGTCTCACTCATCTTCTTTCTCCTTTCTTTTCTTTTTCCTTCTCCTTTGGCCGTTCAAACAAATGAACCACGCACAAACAGAGACACTCAAGCTCTGTTTGAGCTTCTGCATTTTATGCACATTTGCAAAAGAACCCCTATACTTTTTATTAATTACAAACAGTAATAAATAATTCAAGGCCTAATATGCTTTTTAAGTTTTTAATATTCAAAGTGGGCCCCAAATTTTATCTTATCTTTTGCCTCATTTTTTTCATTCTTTCCACTTGGTGCATGCACACACCAATTTTTCTATGCTCATTCAAAAGAATTAGCTCTCATTAAATCAACATGAGATAAACTTGGTTAAATGCTCTCTTTTTAAACTTTATCCATGTTAGCTACTTCTTTGAATTTTCTCTCACTCCCTTCCATTTCGAGAGCTTAAGAAGCAATCTCAAAGCAAGAGAAGATTTTGGGTAATAATATTTGATAAAGATTAGATCAATAAGAAAGTTATATCATTAATCTCAACAATTTGTTAGTTTGGATTTCTTGCTTCTTTTTTTTTGTTCTTTCTCAGATTTTTATTAATTATGGGTCGTGGGCAATTCAATATCATGTTAATCTCTCCTCATTTTGGTATTTGGATTTTTTTACTTCTATGCATTGGCTGGAAAAATGCTCAAATTTTAAATTGATTTCTGTAACAGAATCATTATTAAATATTAATTATTGTCTTTTACATTTTCATGATAGCATGTGAAGCTGTTGCAGTATAAAGATGATTAAATTATCTTATTGTATGGATCTTAAAAAAAAATTTATCTCATTGTATGAAATTTTCTATTTTTTTGCCGTAGATAGTTATCAATTTGCTATGTACCACTTTTCTTTTATTGGACATCATTTTTGTGCTAATCTAGAAATGACTATAATTGCATTTAATTAGTTTCTAAAAGTAACTGTGTAACTTTAGAGATTTTAAGCTAGTCATCGATACAATTATTATATTTTTCATGAAAATAAATATTTATAAATTAAAAATATAACACAAAAATATATATTTCCAATATAAATATTTTTAACTTAAGCAATAATATTTGGATTTTTGCAATTTCCAATAATTCGGGGTGTTTCTACAAATTTTGCATACTTATTAACCAATTATTTCACTTTCAAAACAGGCGACATATCGCAAGTTTCTCTGTGGCGAGCTGCACGTACAGCGTAAATCTGACCCTTGATGTTGTGAGTCCCACAACTTATCAAGATGCATCAACCGCGGAGTACATATTGTTAGAGTAATATTATACAAAATGATCATTATTGTGCACTTAATGATATGATTAATATTATGATTATAGAGATCAAATGATATCTATAAAGGCATGGAAAAAATCATGAATACATACATTACATAAAAAGGACATATCATGTCATGTGAACCTCTTATAATAAGTAATGTGTACGACTTAGATTTAATTCAATTTTCCCTAAACATATCTTGAACACTCAATACAGAAAAAGGTAATATCATGTCTCATAAGCATAATGTGTCCCACGGATGATGAAATGGACGGGCGATGATAATATGATATTCACAGGCGTATATTTTGTAAAGACGTAAAATTCACAAACAATTAATATTATTTCTTTTAACATTTGTTAAGAAAATAATAATTTAAAATTCACAAACAATTAATATTAATTTTTTTAATATTTGTTAAGAAAATAATAATTTGAATTTAAATCGGAGAAATAGCTTCTAAATACCATACCAAATGATTTAAATTATAGCAATCTTCAAGTACAATCAACAAAAAATTATAACAAAACATAACATAGTCCAATTTTATTTTCAAACTAAGATAATCCCATAATAATGGTAAATAAAAAGGATATTAATGAGCTCATAACTCTCACTTCTACATACTAAAACATTCATAATCCACACCAATGAGAAAACAAGACAAAAAAAAAAGGAAACCTAATTAACACAAATACTAATTAATTTCAAGCGTAACAATTTGCAAATAAACCCATTAATTTTTAGGCGGCTTCTTCTTGAAGAAGCATCTGATCGAAATGCCAAACACCTAGAACAAAAAATAAATAAAAATATTCATTAGAATAATTAATAAAGTAAAAAGAAAAATATTATATATTTGAATATTTTGAAAAATAAATTTATTTTTTTAAACTCACCATGTCCTTTACCGACCCTTCTAAGCTGAGAAACATATCCTGAAATCTTCTTAATTGCTTCCACCTAATGAAAAAAATACAAAAATGTTCAAAATAAAAGGGAAAAAAGATTTTATTTCTTTATTTATTTGGTACACTCAAAAAGTTAAATTAAAAAAATAGAATAAATTCTTACTTGTTCTTGAAGATATTCGCCTTCAATGAAGTCAGTTAATTGGGGATCATTACATCTGGTTGCAATCTTTTGATCCAAAAAATAAAACAAATAAATACATAATTAAATAAATATATAAACAATATATAAATAAATAACTTACACTGTGTAAGTTAAGAAGCTTATCATTAACCAACTTCTCTAAAGCTAATGCTAATTCCATTGCTACAAAAATACAAAAAAAATTATATACTAACATGTTAGTAAAAAAAGAAAAAAATAATAAATAATTAAATCAACAAGTGTCAAGATGGCGATCCATCAACCAAAACTCTTATTAATAAATTAGCACTCGTTGTACTTGATTAATTATAAAAATATAATATTAGTATTTGGTGAGTTTGTGCATGAGACATTCACAAACCAACAAAACTTGTCCTCACTTTATGGAAATTAAGTAACTTTTTGGTTTTAGAAAACTTTAAAAAGTATAATATTTTTAATAATGATAGTTAGTAATAATTATATCTACTACTTTGTACCTAAAAGTATGAGAGCCAATTAGGATGTGCCATGTTGATATAAGTTAAGTGGTATAAAATGTTCATGTGTACTTAATTAAAATTTTATTTTTGATTGTACCTTTTAGCAGATTCTAAAATCAATAATTGTATATGATGTTGATTACGACTATAGTACAAATATGTTATCATTATTATTTATTTTCTACTAAGAATTTTTCATAAATAGCCTCAAAACTTTGGAAAATGTAAAATAAAAAACTCATGAGGCAAATATCTGATTTTTTTTTATAATAATAAAAAAAAATAATAATAATAATAATAATAATAATAATAATAATACACTAAATACAAACCATATAAAGCTTCCCCTTTTTCTTCATGATCGAATTCAGTTAGAGGCATCACAATAGAGTTCAACCTAACTCTACCTCCCCTTTTATTCTAATAAAAAAATAAAATTAAAAATTATTAAATATTACATACAACATACATAAGTTAGAATAATATCGTAAAAACATAAGGGCTAAATGAAAAATTACCTGATAAATCATGAGTTTCTCAGCATGTTCTCTTTCTTCCTCACTTGATTCCTTAAAAAACCTATTTGAACACAATAAAAAAAAGGTAAAATCAGAATAAAATATATATCAGATGAATTAAAAGTGGAATAATATTTATTTATTTATTTTATTTTTTTCTTACTTTGCAAACCCAGGAAGAGAGACATTGTCGCGGTCAAAATACGCAAACATTGCATGATACACATACGACACATTATATTCCACACTACAATTCAAAAAATAAAAGATTATATTAGACAAAATTAAATTATTTATTTATTTGACAGAAATACACAAATTAGATACTTTTTACAAATGGGTCCATGTTTTATCACATAAATGAAAAAAATTAGATTCTTTTTGCAGATGGGTCCCTGATTTAGTGATTTATCACTTATATGGAAAAAAAAACCTTAAAGCTATCACTATTTACCAATTAAGAGCCAACACTACTGTCCAATAAAACCAAAAATATCTACAATAATACAGGCCGTTTCACAAATTAATAAAATCAGAGGGCCCTCTCTGCAATTACGCAGTATTTCCTACTTCAAACAAACAGTAAAAATGTATCCCTTTTCACATTAAACAGTGTTTTATCTAGTACAAACATTACATCAAAACCCAAAAATCTCCAACCTTTTCCACTAACAAGAGTAATAATAATTCACCAACAAAAAAATAACAAGATTAACATCCTTACTTGATCTGCTCATTAATCGCAGCTTCACATTCATCCACAAACTTATGCCTGGCAAGCGACTTATCGATCCCCTGAGCCACCAGCGCCAGCTCGCTCTTCACCTCCTCAAACGGCTCGAACAGAACCCCGGTCATCACCTTCTCGCCCTTCCCCGCCTGAGCCGCCACTCCGGCGAACTCCCTCCTCCCCCGCGGCACCCAAACACCCCCCTGCTGCTTCCCCGAACAAACTCCATACGGGTCCGAAGCCTGCGGCAGAAGAGAGACGGAGGAAATTGCTTTGAGAAGCATTCTTACTTAGAATTTTCTGAGAAGTTTTTTGTGCTGTGTATTTTGTGAGGAGATTGAGTGGAGAGGGAGAGAGATAATATAGGGGAATTGGACGGTCGGATGCGTGACACGTGTACGGTCGTGATTTGAGTGCGTGTGGCAGGCTCGTGGCTTGAATTCCGGATTGTTGGAGAAATACTGGATGGAATAGGTGTGTCTGGGTTAGTTATGTGGAGCCCGTGTGTCTGTTTTATGTCGTTTGTGAGCCGGGCGTAGAGGGTAAGGGGTTGATTTGGTACAGGCGTGTGGTGGTCAGGTTCGGGATTTAGGAAAATGTTGGATGGACTCGGTGTATGGAATGGTCTTTGATTGAACGGGTAGGGCCTGCGCGTTGGCGTAGGGGAACTGGTGTAGGGGATTTGGGGTTGGTTTGAAGAGGCGTGTGGTGGGCAGGATAAGGTTAGGGAGGAATTGAGATATTTCTGAATGGTGTATTTTACTCCAGTTTTGGTATTACTGGAGATGTACTGGATAAGCGGAATTGAGATTTGGGAAATTAGATATCACGACTGTCTGACGACATGTGCGCCAAGTGTTGTTGGCCGCCGGGATATCCTCCTTATTTTTTCCGTCGCTCTTTTTTCCTCCGACACGACAGGTCTGATATATATTGTTTATCGGTGAAGAAATTGTTATATATATATATTGTTTTGGCTAAATTATATATTATTACATCATTTGTATATACCGTTATATTATATCTATAACACGTATATACTGTTATATCACATCTTTATACTGATATATATTCTATTTTATATATATATATATATATATATATTGTTTTGTCTCGAATTATATTATATTTATATATACACATATATGTAATGTTATATTACATCTTATACCGTTATATATATTGTTTTCGTTTGAATTAAATATACTCTTATATCAGAACTTTATACTATATATACTATTTAATGTCCGAATTATATATTTTCTATATATATATATATATATATATATATCATTTTGTCCGAATATATATTGTTATATCATATGTATATATTGTTTTCATCATAATTATATATATTATTTATATCAGGATGTTATACTATATATATATATATATATATATATATATATATATATATATATATATATATATATACTGTTTTTTGTCTGAATTATATATTTTGGTGTAAGATGGAACAAAGGTCAGATATCATTTTTAATAGAACTGGAGGGAATATGATTCGATGGTCTTCTTATGTTTTTTATTTTTAGCGCAGGATTGAAGTTCTGACCAAACTATTCCTGCCATTTGGCTGGAAATTAAATCATATTTTCTTTTACTAATTTGCTGATGTGTTGCAAGTTATTAATGGATGAATGCAGTATTTCCTGCCATATAGTTTTTTTTTTATATATTTTTTAAAGTTTTTAATTAAATTTTTAGGTTTTGAGTCTATTAATTTTCTATTTAATGAGGACATTTGAGAATTTACTGTAAGATACAACTGGCTCAATTAATTGTGCGTCTAACTCAAAACACATGACACTCCTGATTTTTTGGGATTCTTTAGTCAATTATATTTAATGCAACTTGATGATTTTGATTATTATTCATTATGACTATGATAAAACTTGACTTGTGCTCTAAAGAAAAGATAACTCTTGACTTGGTGCAATAATTTGAATCAAATGAATATAGAAAGCAAAGAAGTACATATATCCGTAATATATTCAGTTAAAATGTTACAAGTCATGTTATAATTTGTCCGATTTTTTTTCGAACCATCTAATAGGGTAGAACTATTCAAATATAATACTTATTTGTAATTGTAGGTCAGATGCAAACTTAATCATTCAATTTGAAATTCATTTTCTTTTTTCATAAACCATAATTTTTTTCTTCAAAATATTCAAATATTTCTACCTCAAAAAAAAATATTCAAATATTTAGATGGTGACAAGACTATAGTCTCATGTGGGGATGGTATTATGTCATGCAAGTTGTAACATTTATTTGTTGGCCCTTTTGAAACTAAGGCGCGTGGTGGACTCACTCCTCTTGTGGATTAGATCGTTTGATTCTTTTTCCACTATACACATCACACAAATTTCAATTTCAATTTTAATTTTTGTGGATTGTATCATTTTGATGTGGAAAAGTATGTTATGTTAGTGGCAATCTGGACTAGACATTAAATTGGTGGTATCTGGTACGTGGAACTCGTCAAAAAAAAGAAAGAAAAAGAAGAAAGTTATGAATTGATTACTTGATAAGTGGAATGACTTTAATAGATTTTTGAGTTTCCATAAATTTGAATTTATCAACTTGAAACCTAAAAAACAGATAAAACACATCGATAAATACATATATTTTTTTCCCCGAAATAGAAGATAGATTTTATTTTTTATTTTTTTGAGAAAAATGAGGCCGAAAATGAAGACATTTGTATATATTTCTATCCTTATTCAGTATTACATTTAACTAATATTAACAAGCTTAATTCGTAACAATACAAACATTTAGCTCAAGCATTAAGACATTCCGTCAACTTTGGGAAGACTCAAGTTTAAATCACGACGAACATATTTAGCTCAATATTTAACGAGTCTTACAATCTTATCCCAAAGAGTTATCTAAAAAAACAATATAAACTTTTACTAATTAATCATTTGAGAAAATTACAACCCAAAAAAAACTCAAGATAAGGCTAGGCAGTACTGGGTGGACACGTGGACGGCGTGGATTGCTCAGTGCAGGCTGCGCGTGGCTGGCACAGGATTCCCACATGTTTTGCAGAAAGGTCCATCAAAAGTTGTTTGTTTTTTGTAACAAAAACAAGTCAGATGTCAATGTCAGTGACTCAGTTGGCATTAAGGCCACACTCATCTGAGATGACACCACTTTTAAGCTCTTTCTTGTTTACTTTGCAAAATATCCTATTTACCTATATAAAATTTCAAAATGTTAATGGAGACTAGGAAGTGGAGTTTGTATGATTTCCGTGGAATCAAATTTTTTATGGTGTTCGGACCATGCATAAATGATGCATAGGATTCAAGGAATTTGGGTCCAAAATCATCAAAACTTGCATTTTTCTTGGCTTTTTGAAAATCCACTCCGAGTGGATTTTTGCACGGATTGGATAGGATTTAATTTGATCAATTCTTTATTTCTCTCAAATTATTTAGATTGTAAAGTTTGCAATGAGAAAATTTTGCATACTACATAATACAAATAAAATTCAAATTTAGTGGAACATATTTATTGATAAAATGAGTACAAATTCAAAGATATATCTAAAAAGTTGTATATTTAAAAATTTACTAATATATGTATTTTTTCAAAAAAAAATTTACATATGATATAATTTTAATGGTTAAACATATTATGCTATATCTAGACTTATATTTTTATTCAATTTTTCTAATAATCACGCGAATTGCTAATAAAACACAATTGTACGGTATAAACATAATAGAACAAAATATATCATCTAAATATTTTATTCATTATTTTCATAGCTCCCGTGTTTTGATAAAACACCTCTTTTTAATACTTTCATACAGTTTTACGTGATTTCCTACACTCATGGGTTCCTGATGTTCACACATTGGCTTCCTGCAACCATGTCTTCCTAATCCTCACACAAAACTGCACGAGCGAACTGGCCCTAAAAATGTGAAATACCAAGAGACGTGAACATTCACATCATCCGCTTAAGCAACATCTAAACACGAGGTCATATTTTTATATTATTTTTAGATGTTTGTTATATTTTTATATATAACTAATTGAAATTTTTATTTATAAATATGCATTTTTTTATGTTCATTACATCATTTTGTGTATCACTATATCTTTTTGTAATTCACTTATACTTTTTTGAACTTCCGGTAATTGTGGTGATAAATAAGCCAGTGGTGGGTATCAACTTCCTTTTTCAGAAGTGTAATTTACAATTTTCAACTTGCTTATTTATGGGTAATGAGGAATGAAACCAGTTATTTTCATAAGGAAAATTTTAAAAGGACTTGATATGTCACGATAATACTGTAGCACGCCGGATCATGTTGACATTATATATATATATAACTTACTACAGTATAATAATAATATATATAATACATTTTTGTGACAGTATATACATGAAAAGTCGAAACAATATATAAAAAATAAAATAGTATGTTAGAACAATATAAATAAATTCCAAAAGTAAAAAAAAATTTACATCAAGAATAAAAATAGTGTTTTCCCAATCGGAAAATACGACGGGTTTGAGCACGGCCAAAATACGAGTATATGCTGTTTTTTTTATTCTATTTTTCATTATACTTTTTATTTTCTATATAGTGTTTTAATTATTTTGCATATATATTGAATACTGTCTCTAATGTCGTGCAGCATCATCAGGTCCATTTCAGAATACTTAGGAAAATGTAGGAAAGTTATATATGCTATTTTTTATATTTTAGAGGAGCATGTATACTATTTTACATTTTTGAAGGGGCATATGTGAAAGTTTGAGATTTTTCACTATTACTCATGAATTTCTTTGGCTCTGTTCTTTTTTGGTGAAAGCAATTTGAATACATGGACCACAATAATGAAAAAAATGATAATTTTTCTTGTACAAAAAATGATAATTTTTCTTGTACAAAAAATGAAAATAATGTTAATTTTCTTGTAAAAATGAAATATTTACCATTGCAATACAAGAATGAAATTATGAAAGAGAAAAGAGAGTACAAAAATGAAAACTGGCATGATGTGGCGCTTTCTAGAGAGCACTTATCTTTTCTGGATTATTTCTCTTCCAATTCAAATTTTAAAAGAATTCTTTTCAAAATTTCTTATCATGACTGTATTTTCCAGGACCATCTGCAATATTTCAGGACTAAATTCATACCTATCCTTTTATAAATTAAAACATAAAATCCATCCTTTCAAAACCTAAAATCTATCAAATTTATACTGCAAATATTTGCTTCTTTTGACTATTTTTGTACTTTAATGAAAAAAAAAAAAATCCAAAATGCTTTTGAAATTGTTCTATCCCAAACTATTTCCTGTACATTTTTTCACAGTCAACCAGAACCAAAATAAAGTTCAAACTCAAATTTACACTATAAAACTGGGCCAGCCCATTATATACATGCATTTATATAATATCTTAAATTATTTCCTGTACATTTTTTCCCAATCAACCAGAACCAAACTAAATTCAAAATTTCAAACTCAAATTACACTATAAAACTAGGCCGGCCCATTATATATATGCACTTATATTATTATATCTATCCTAATCCACCAGAACTTCAAATCCCTGATTTTCCAAAATCCAGTATTTCAAATCCCATATTCTATTCCGCTGTCTATATATATAAGTAATAAGATTCAAATTTCTTCTTTGCCCGCCATTTCCATTCATCTCCTCCAAAAATTCAAATTCAAATTCAAAATTCGAAAAGCCAAAGATAATTCAACAAAATCGATAGAAAATGGCGGAATCAGTCTCCGATGCAGTACATCTCTTCAAATCAAGACTCAAATCACAAAAGTAAGATACAAATTCAGCATTTCCATTTCAATTTCATCCAATGCTTTTATTAATTTGATGATTGAAAACTCGTTTGAATCAGCAGATTCTCATTGGAAACGCTGGAGATCCTTGATTCGGTGCTTTCGTCAAGAGATTTGGTTAGGACGCATCAGATCAGATCGGATTTGAGAGATCTGATCCGATCTGAGGCTGTGATTGCGCTGCGTGAGGTTTCAGAGAGGTTTTTATCGCCTGATCAGAAGCTTTGCGTTGTTCAGTTCTTTGTGAATGCTTTTGCCTCAGTCGGAGATGTAGAAGTAGGTTTTTGTAGTGAAATATGGATTGTGAAATTTTGAAATTAAAGCTGAATTGTTCAGTTTAGGCTTAAATTAAACCAATTTTGCCTCAAAAACTGTTTATTTTTAATCCTTTGCTATTCAAAATTCTCAACAGATTATACAAATTTACAAATAAGCCTCAATGTTTTTAAATTATAAATTAATACTAATTGCTCAGTTTAGACTTCATTTAAACCAATCTTCCACTGAAAAACAGATTGCAAAATTATGAAATTAAGCATCAACTGTTCAGTTTAGACTTAGTATAAACTGATTTTACCTAAAAAACTTTGAATCATTTAATTACACCTCAATTATGTTGATAAGTTTTTGCATTTTTCAATTGAAATGTTGCAATTAAGATCTATTTACGTTTAATTTCAGAGCTGTTTGGCGCTTAAATATGAAGCCTTAATTATGCGGGAATTAAATAAAATAGGAGAAAATGATTTGCGAGTTTCATATGATGAATGGATTACTTTTGCAAAGGACTCGTTTGATAATGGATTTTATTCTATCGCCAAAAAGGTATATTGAATTATTTATTTATTTATTTACTTTTATTTTTTGAATAATATATTGGGTTCGTTATTTTACCAGATTTCCTGCGTGCAACAGAGATAGATAATTGTTGAATTAAAATTTTTTGTAGTTTAATATTATCAGAGTTGATATTTTCTCTTTTGTTTGTCAGATTATTGTTAATTAAATTTCGCAAAAATGCCCCTGCATTATGTTTAAATTGCAAAAATAATCCCTCCATTATTGGAAATTGTAAAAAGAAACCTCTATTCTTTAATTTTATTCAAAAATATTAATTAGAATAATTAAGATGAGTTAATTAACATTGTTAGATCTTGGCTTTTCTGTAATTTCATAAAGAATATAGATTTTTTTTTTGCAATGTTTAATAATGGAGGGGCTTTTCTGCAATTTATTCATAATATTAGGGCCATTTTACAAATTTCTCTAATATTTTTTATTACTGTTTATAATTTCAGGGATTTGAAAGTGCTCTTAAATGCATTCCGTCAAGCAAAGATAAACATAATATAAATGAAATTAAAAAACTTAGAGACTTGGCCTCTTCATTAAATGCATCACATTCAGGTATTTTAATTTCATCAAAAATAAATTGTTCAATTTTTAGAAAATAAAAAAAAAGATTTTTTTATTTTTATTTTTTTATTTCAGTTCAGGCACAATCAAGTGAATATATGAAAAGAAGAACTGAAAGAATTACGGAAGAGAAGAAAAATGTTAAAATAGAGAAATTAAAGAATATTGGAAGTATACTTTTCAGAAATGGAATAAAGAAGAGAAATTCTCAAAAATTGCTAATCAGCCAATCTTGCCGAATTATGCCTGATTAATGTAATTTTTTTTTTTTTAATAGTTGCTAAGTTTAGGATTTGGAAAAATAATGTGAAAAATAAGAATTTGTTTTGGGCTGTCTATTTTAGCCCAGCCCAAATAGGAAAAATGAATAAAATGGCTTTAGGTCATTTTTTTGAAACATTGAAATTTTACCATATATTAATCTATTTTGCCAAAAATAATAATCCTCATGAGTAAAATTGTTTTATATAAATACAGTTCAGATTATTAGTTAATAAAGTATAATTTTTCATTATGGAAAGTGGTTATTTTTTTCGGAAAAAAAGTTTATTTAGTACATAAAAAATGTTTTTAATATGCTATTACGTAAAAAAAGAATGTTTTGCATGTGCTTGACCAACCAGAGTGATTCAGTCAATTGAGACTTAATTAATTATGCCTTGAGATCTATATATTTTATATTTGTGCCGACATATTTCTCTATATTTTCATAAATCATGATTCATAAGATAACTTAAACCATGTATTTTATTTATTACTGGAAAGTCAAATTCTAACCCTCAAAAAATATTTATAACTAATATTTTTTCCAACAAAAAAATGTGAAATAAATTACTTTGCTTTTATTACATCTTGAATTAATAATTTTATATAATTTTTTAGTGAAGGTTGATTTTATATTATTGTTTCTATCTGCTACCAATACACTTAGTTTATGAATAACTACATTGGATTAACTCTTATTTATTCAAGATTATTTTATCTGGGAGGTAAATTAAATTAATAAATCTGTAATGTCAAAGCGGTTCTCTAATCCCAGTGCAATATTGCAAAAACAAATAAATTATGCAATTAATTAAGGGAAATTGAAAATCACGCCGGTAGCTACTCTGTAGTGACGGATTGAAATTATATATTGTTTTCCTATATACGCTATATACTGTTTTCATTTTTTTAAATATATACTGTTTTATATAATGAATTTTTATGTATTGTTTGTTTTCAATTTATATGTTTGTGTATACTGTTTTCATTTTTTTTAAATATATATTGTTTTATAGAATGAATTTTTATATACTGTTTATTTTCAGTTCATATGTTTGTATATACTGTTTTCAGTTTTTATATACTGTCACTACAGTGTTGCTACAGTAACATCGTGCAGTATCAGCTCATGTTAATTAATTAATAACAAAGAAATGAACAGTATTGAATTTGTGTAGTCTCTTTTGTATTAAATGCTCGCATTGGAAGCAGCATGCCGTTTTCCTTTTTCTCTACATATTTTAGGGAAAGATGTCTGTTCCCAATTTTTATTAATTAATTAATTTTTTATTGAGAAAAACTTTTATTAATTAATTGTAATTAATTAATTAGGTAGTCCATTGATGAATTTGTTTCATTGACCAAAGTTCTGAAATAGGATTCTTAAACATTCAGGACTAGTTTAATAGTAAATGGGTTTTATATGTTTTGTTTTGGAGCCTTCTGAATTCTGATTAAAATGAGTGAAAGTAATTAGTAATTACTGGTGCATTTCACAATCAAATTCAAGACAAAACCAAGTGCAAAAATAAGTTGAAAATGTGATTATTCTGAGTTCTTGGAAATTTTAAGCAGTTAGATACATATGGGAAACTTCTCTAATTTTAACCCTTTTAGACTAAACCAAATGCATGTTAAACACAAACTCAAGACAAATTTAATAGAATCTCTTAACAAATTATTCTTACAAGTTAAAATAAATAATAATGTTGGGCAAAAGGTCATGGGTTGGAATGAGTGCTAACCAAAAGTTGCCATGTAGAGTGCATTTAATGCTAGAAGGTGGTACGTGTTTGTTCTTTAACATTTTTCATTCATGAACAAAAGTTCAAGTCACAATTGTCTAATTTAGGGTTTAATATATGGGAAATTTACAAAACCCCCTATCTTTTCTGAATATTGCAAATAACTCCCTATCTTTTTAAAATTTACAAAAAAAATTCATCTCATACACATTTTCTTTACAAATACCCCCTATATCCACTTTTCCATCCATACAAGATTAAACTTTTGAAAATGACGAAAATACCCTCACCTATATTTAATAAATTAAATTAATAAATAAACTTAAATAAACAAAAGAAATTAAATATAATTAAATAGCAATAAAATAAATAAAAATAATTAAAAAGATAAAAGAGTTAAAAATAAAAATAATTAAATAAAAAAAATAAAACAGTATATGTTTCAAATTGTTTTATGTATAGTCTGCTACGTAGTTCTTAACTTACTATATTTAATTCTCTTACTTGCATGATAGTGTTTCTTTTTGAAATCTTTATAAGACAACAAGGTACATGAATGAATGAGTGCATGAATGCATGTATGTAGCTTGATTTTATTATAGTATTATAATGTAGCTTCATATATATTTCTAACCTCATTCGTGCAACTTGGACAAGAATCATTAATGCGATTGAGACTTTGGTAATCTATTTTGATTGAAACCTATAAGTTAATAGTTAATGCAATAATAAGTTAGAGACGGCTATATATATTATATATATAAATAAATGAAATTAGAAAAAAAAAGGTACAATAGATAAAGGTAAATATATGGTAGTATGATCTTTGCACGTACACAATTATTTTCTTTCCATGTCTTTTATAAAATAATTTAAGAGTAACTAGTTACAGAATCCGAGCTTATTAGGATAGATATATAATTATGTTTCCACCTCGAGCACTATACTTCAAAAAGACAATAAAAAATATATAATTATATGGGACATGATAAAGCACGAATGTACTTGTAGTACGATTATTCATGACGGATCCAATAACAATATATATAATTTATTTTCTAATAACAATATATATATAAAAAATAAAAACATTATATAAAAATGGGAGAACTGTATATAAAATGGGAAAACAATATATAAAAGTAAAAAAATAAAAAATACATAAAGAATAAATGCAGTATATAAAATGACAAAACAATATATAAAATGAGAAAACAATATATAAAAATAAAAAAAAAATATATCTACAGTACCGTCGTGCTACAGTCGTGCTACAGATTTGTATTATTTGAAGAAAATTAATACTTAGAAGACATGGCACGTGAAAATGCTTTGTTATTATGAAACAGACATTTCAAAAAAATATTATGAAACAGACATTCACGTATAGTTCCCTTCGCTCTTTGTAGAGACAGGTTAAATTAAAGTTTCTAAACCTAGATATCTTAACAATATTGTAATATGATTCATTAATATATTATTTGTAACTTGTACACATAATTTGAAAGAGACGTGTATGAATCGTGACAAGCTAATTAAGTCAGCTCTGTTCATATCTAATCTAAGTTACTTCTGTTTAGAGAGAGAGAAAAAATCAAAAATGTCAACTTAGAACATGGGAAGCATGGAAATCTTAAGACTGATTAGAACAAGTCAAGAAAAAAAAATGTGTTTTCATGAACAACTTGTCTGGAGAAACGAGTTTTTCTTTTTCCTATTCCTTCTTTTTATTTTGATTTGATCTAGAAACACGAGTTGCCACTGTTCAGGCGGTGCAAATTAAACCACTCTTAATTCTCGTTTCATATTTATTTCATGTTACATGACAGGTAATGAATGTATAATATTGTATATATATGTACAAAATAATGTATAGATCTATCATCTATTGAAATTATTATATATACTGAGGGTCTGCTTGATTTGGAGGTAAGGTGGGAGAAGGGAAGGGAGGGAATTTTTTTTTGTTGTGCTTGATTTGAGGGTAAATGAGGTGAAATTAAGGAAAAGTAGGGGAAACAATTTAAATAGAGACGTGAAGTAAGTTAAGAAAATGGAGGAATGTGTTTGATGAGCTAAAGAATCACGGCACAATAGGAAGATGAACAATTTTATTTGTTTTATTTTCTTTTACTATCAAATAAGCTCTCCATTTACCCTTTGTATCTCTCATAAGTAACCAAGCATGGTGAAAGTTACTCTCTCAAATCAAGCAAACCATAAAATACGATACTGACGCGGCCCAATTTTTTGAGGTACTTATAAGAACCCAATTAGATAAATTGCTAAATCTATTTTAAAAGGAATAATAAATATATGACTTACAAAATAGGGAGCTGATGGAACGTGACGCACTGTAGTACGACTGTTCATAACGGGATTCAATAATAATATATATAATTTATTTTCTAATAACAATATATACATAAAAAGGGAAAACAGTATATAAAAATGGAATAACAGTATATAAAATGGGAAAACAGTATATAAAAGTAAAAAAATAAGAAATACACAAAGAATAAATAACAGTATATTAAATGACAAAATAGTATATAAAATGAAAAAATAATATATAAAATGAAAAAAAAATAGTATATCTACAGTGTCATCATGCTTCAGTCGTGCTCCAATGCCGCCGTCGTGTTTGCACATTTCCCTACAAAATATAAATATATTCTTTAATTCTTACAAATAAACTTCAAAGAATGGAAAATTGCCTCTTCCTAATTGTGTCCAAGAAGAGAAGAAATTAATTAAGATTTAAGACTAACAACCAATCCTTAATGTGAACCCTAATTAGAAGCCAAACCTAAATAATGCCAAACCTTTATAAAAACAATAGTGCCAAACTAAATTGTTATCCTGATGGATGAGAGAATTGGTCCTTCGTGCAAATCGCTACTCTCTACTGACCAAGCAGTTGGAACCGTGTGTACTTTCTTTTTCAATTTATTTTAACCAAATATATTAGTTGTGTGCAAAGCAAAAAAAATGTTAGTTTTGCTCTTGCAAAGTTAAAAAGAGATCTTATCGGACTTGAATTTCAGTAATGATTAATTTCAAAATATCATAAAATATTATGTATAAGTAAGGATTTGATTTGAGATTATTATTGTTTGAACTGTGGTCTCAATATACAAATAAAAAAACAAAAGATGAGAAAACAGCAACTTTGACGAGATGTGCTGTAATAGATCTTCCTAAATTTCAAGCGAATTATTCCAATGTGATGTACATGTACCCTTGAGCCTTGAATATTATTACTATAAAATATATAATTTTCAGCGTGTAATACATCTTATATTTTGTAAAGTTGATTTCTCTATTTAATGCTAAGATATCGTTTTAGTATTAATATATTATTTTCGGTCTTAATATATTCTTTTTAGTGCAAATAACTTTTTCAATAGCAATATGTCATTTGTAATGCTAATGCACCATTCATCTAGAAATGACTCTTTATGTCGCTTTTATTTTAATGCTAGTGAGAATCAACCACATAACATTTACATGACATTTAGTTCATTATGTTTTGCACTCAATTAATTAGCTATAACACTATTAATGAATGTACTTTTTTCTTTAGTAATATATTATTTTACAATATTCAAATTTTAGGTATTATTATTATTATTTTTTTTTTTTTGTGAAGGAACTACGCAAAAAGAATTAGTTCGTTTGAATTAAATTGAAAAAGGAGAATTTACAAGGGGAGGTATTACAATTTACTTCTAAACTAAGTATGTTTCCATCCTAGCTATCATGTCCCGTTGATCTATTTAGCCTACTTAGCACCATTTTAGGTATTTTTTTTATGGAAACCATTTTAGGTATTAATATACCATCTTATTAATATACTATTTTAGTCTTAATACAAATTCGAATACAAATATACCAAGCCCCAAGGGAAACCACCTCACTCCTTGTCTATAAATAAGCAATCTCACCCCCTTCCTTTCTTCCCCTTCTCTCTCTTTTCCTCTCCTTCAAACAAAAAATAAACAAACAAAAGAAGAGAGAAGAAAAACAAAAAGAGAAGAAAAAAAGAAAAGAGGAACTAATTAAAATGGGGGGAACTGGAACTTCGCCATGTGCCTCATGCAAGCTATTGAGAAGACGATGTGCGAAAGAGTGTGTTTTTGCGCCGTATTTCCCAGCCGAAGATCCTCATAAGTTCGCCATTGTTCACAAAATCTTTGGTGCTAGCAATGTTAGCAAGATGCTCCAAGTATTACTCTATCTCCTCTCTCTCTCGCACAAATACATAAGAGTTTCTTTTTTTCTGTAACACAGACACACACAAAAGTGTGTGTGTTTTGTATCTATTGCTACAAACCCTAGTTTTTTTGGTTGTTTTTTTTCTTCCCAAAATTTATATTGATGCTTCAACAATTCTTCATTTCTTTTGTTAGCTTTAATTTGTCAGTAATTGTCCTGGTTTATGATTGTGACGCTTGTCTAATTATTTCAATTGTGTTAATTGTTTATTTATTTAGATTAAGTTTATTTGGTTAATTTTGAGAGAAATTACCAACATAATTATGTTCAAATTGCTAAACACCAAATATTTTGTGAACATCTTCCTTTTTATCTTTGGAATGCATTAGACAACAATTTTGTACATACCAAAACACAATATACAATTCCCTTCTACAACAATAATTTCCTTTTTATGTAAACACAAAAAAAATCACCTGCCCATTTTGCTCACCACATTAAACATGTGCATTATTTTTCCAATCAAGGAAATATATCATCCAACAAATATCTAATATATATTCCAATTATTTCATATCAAATCAGGATTTGCCGATTCACCAAAGAGCAGATGCAGTAAGCAGTCTGGTCTACGAAGCAAACGCTCGTATGAGAGATCCAGTATACGGATGCGTAGGGGCAATTTCGTACTTACAACACCAAGTCTCTCAGTTACAAATGCAGTTGGCAGTTGCACAGGCCGAAATACTCTGCATCCAAATGCAACAGAACGACTTACCGCAAAATAATAATTCGTCTTTCGTTCAAAAGGAAATCGATGAGAAATCCATCTTCATGCAAAATGGGATGAATAATAATGGGTTGGTACCTCAACTTATGAATCATGTGAATTTTTGTCCTAGTGGTGGTAATAGTAATGTGGGTTTCCTCCCACAAGAGAATCTTAAGAGGGAATCTCTTTGGACATGAATGAAATAGTTGACTTTTTTCAATTTGGTTCTTCTTCTTTTTGGCGTTTATTTTTTTTTCTTTTGTGAAGATATAAGTAAGTGTGAAAGGTTGAGAGAGAATGAGCAAGAATTCTTCTTTCCTTGATAAATAATTTGAAAGAAGATCAGAATTCAAAAATTATATATCTTTTGTTTATTGTAATTTCTTGGATCTTACAATTATTTGACTAGTACATTAATTGTATAATTATATATGATATACTTAAAATAGTCTCTCTAACCATAGAAAACATTGTCTAAAACACATGCCACGTGTTTAGGTTCCAATTTACCAAATTCTTAAAACACATGTACTGATTCAACTTCTGATTTAGCTTTATTTCTATTTTGGTTTATTGAATGCACTTTTTAGTCTTTGGAAGAAAAATTATAAAAAGTTAAAAGCTGGTAATAGTTTGTGCTAAATTCCTCTAAAACTAGCCAAAATCTGAAGAGGTTTGGTACGGAATAATTTAAATAATCAAAGCTCAAAACTTTATCTGATATCTAATATCAGATTTGATCGAAACACAAAATCAGACTGATCATGAAGCTCAAACACTCAACCCAATCCAACAAGAACCAGATAAATAACTCAATTTCGACACATGATAATCATGAACTGACACAACTAAGCGAAATTCGACTTGATTTGACGTCCGATTAACTAAAATAGAAAAATGTCATCATGACTCAATTTGATTGATGGAAGCAACGTGAAATCTAAAATGGCCTAATTTGAGTTATAGCCACACAAAGATGTAACCAGAACGGGCTTATTCCGAATGGTTTGCAAAATCGGTCAATTCCGGTCCAATACAAGCACTTCGGATGGGAATGATCAACAACATTTCTAATCCGATTAATAGTTGATTCACACGATTATGAAATATCAAAATTTTAAATTTGAATTCAAATTGATCGCATTTGGTTGATTCATGATCCCAAACTTTAGGGACTGACTCTAAATCCAATTGTGATTTTTGGAATCGTGGTTCCGATCCGAATCCAACCAATGTATTTTGTTTGAAAAGCACCTTCTCTCTAGTTTTGTTTCCTGATATTTTGTTTGTATTCAAAACAACCAATGTGTTGCTCAATTTGAGATCGAAATATATATTTTCTTTGAGTTTGTACTCATATTATCATATATACCAGCAAAGCATAATCTTCCAAAAAAAAGAAACAAAAAATGACAAAAAAATTAAGTACATCACCTGACTGGAAGATTCCCTTTTATTTAACTCTCAAATTCAAGCTTATCTGGAATTACTAATGATAGTTGTCTAACTTTTCTATTTTAAGTTATGATTTGTTTAACCTTACAAATATAAAATGTGATCAGATTCGTTTTAAGCCCTTCAAATGGGTGGATTGATGATCAGATGATCAAATGATTAGGGCCACATCAACTAAACGTACAAGATTATTTTTGTAGTGCATACCAAAGACAAAATTTAGGTTCCAAGTCATGTCATAACATATTGTATTTTTTTTTAAACAAATTGAAGTTTAGTATAAGTGTAAATTTAGTTTCTTTATCTTGAAGCTTGCATACATGGAGAATTTTTTTAATTTTTTGCACATTACTTCACCATTTGATGTCAATAAAGTTGATTTAATAGCCAATAATTTCACGTGCAATATATTCAATCAACTCGTAACATCCCGGAGAGAAAATGAGAGAAAAAAGTTTAGTCTTACCTCATGTTTTTAAAAGATTTTGTAGTTACTTAAATAATCAAATGACTCTACTATTAACACCAATAAAGCTCAAGTTTTTTCATGCCAAATATAGAGTGGATCTGTTTGGATGGTGCTGGACTATGTGTCATCTACCATCAATTACTAATTTTATTTGCTTACAGTTTTATTGTGTTTTGTCATGTACATTATGATCCTAACCTAATTATTAGTATTATGACATCGACCAGCAATTACTAATCTTATTTGCTTATAGTTTTACTAATTTTTCTTACGGTTTTTTGACATGTACATTATGATCCTAACCTAATAAATTAGTATGTCCAAGAAAATGTCCTTTAAATTTAATTAACTACAAAAATGTCCCTTTTCAACTTTAATTTAGGAAAATATATAAGAAGCTCAACCTAGTATGAACAAAAAAAAAAATCTAGGACCAACAAATGATTGCTAAGGTGGTGCAATTTGATTGGTTGGAATCATAAGGTCGGTATTAGTTTATTTAGTTGAGTATAGAACTTCAGAAATGACAAAAGTGAGATTAAACAGTAATCAACTAATGTCTTACTAAAGACAGAAGTACACTATATTTTAAAGAAAATGCGTAACAAGTCTTGAATCAAATTAAATATATAAGAGTTATATATTTGTGCAAATTTTAAAGAACACAGTTGAGTGTGACTATATGATTCTAGTGAAATATTTAGAGAAACATAAGAATTTGGAGTCCAGAAATCAATATCAGAATAAATTCTGGAAATGAATATAAAGAAGGATGAGCAAAAATATTTTTTTTTTCTTACTTTAGTTTTGGGAATAATTCTGATTTTGTTTTCCCGAGTGTATGCTTTTTTTTTTATATTAGACATGGTTTATCATTTTGCGATTAATTCTAGGATTTATTTAAAGATTAAAATCTAAATATCACACTAAAAGACAAGTTTTTGTACATGTATTCTATTTTAAGGCTTTGAGAATATAGAACTTGTTTTTTCACATCAGTACCATCTTTAATTTACCTAATTTGTTTCCTTGCCTTATATTTGTTTTCATTTTTGTTGGTGGTTAGCTTAAGATGATGACAAACTTAAACTCGTTTGTACAAAATTTTCAAACACCCAGCAAAATATGTTGCATGACAGCCAAATTTTAGTGACATTTCGCCAACTCATTAAAAAAACATTTTAGCAATAGAGATTGGTTCCCAGTGCATGAACTAGATAACTTGAATGAAATTGTACACTAGTAAACATTTCGCCAACTCATTAAAAATAGCCTGATGCGAAAAAAGGGAAAATTAAAAATTAAATAGCTTTTATAGAGTTATTTCCAAAAAGAAAAATGCAGTTCTCCATTCTATCCAAAAAAAAAATGCAGCAAATAAACAAGACTAAGTAACATGTGTGCCACAATCAAGACTATAATCGGCTATTCCAAAAAAAAAAAGATTATTATTTGCTAATAACATATCTAGGATTACCTTGAACCTTAGAAAAAATTCTCCTTGCTATCTTTGAGGAAAGGAAGATCACTTTTTATGGAATGAAGACCTTGATAAATTCAATTTGATAGTAAATACCCTACCAATAATATCATAATAACATATATATTTATGTTTATAGTAATCATATTTCACAGAATTTGTATGATTTATGCATTCGTATTATACTTGAAAAGAACTATCACTATCCCAAATAAACAAATAAATAGATAGACAAGTATATAAACATGGCAACAGGCTATCAGTACCAGCAAAGCCAATTAGCCAGAGAGACTAAGACTGCAATTAATACTTAAATTTTGGTCAACAGAACTTTATAAACTCTATTAATTAACATAAATTACCGTTATTAATTAATTATAACTTGTAAGCTACAAATCACTGCCTTATTAAGCATCTGATATTCAACGTTTCAGATCTATTCATGTCATGTGTTCATTACTATAAGTCAAACACAATATTGAAATTGACAAATTTTCAAAAGATCTCTTACATTATTGATAATTAAAAAGAGCTCCATTTTTTAGAAACATTTTGCAATTATCATTAATGGAGGAACTTTTTTGCTAATTCCTTACATGTTAATTATTAAAACAGAACATACAACAAATTAAAACAACAATAATGGAAATAAAATCAGACTCAATATAAAAGAAAACCATAAATTTGTGCAAAAATCAAAATGTGACGTCTTGAAACTCAACTGGCAAATCTTCATAATGTAAAGATGGTTCCCAATTTGCCTCATAAATTGCATTTAATATCGATTTTGCCACAATCTCGCTTGCCTCAGCCGAAAAATGGACTCCATCTCTACAAATGTTTGTTTGAATTATTTATCATCTTTTTTTAGTTTAAATCCTTTTATATAGTAAAAATTGGTATATTATTATCATGGGAAATTTGCAAAAAACTGAAAAAGACCCTGCATTATTAGCAAAATTTCAAAACTTGTTTTTGAGTTCCCTAAGAATAAATGGTTCTTTTCTTGAAATTTTTCAATAATTCAGGGGCTTTTTTGCAATTTTCGCATAATGTGAGGTCTTTTAACAAATTTACCTATTATAATGTAAACTTACGTGAAACAGACATTGGCCCAATCTTCATGCATTTGAATCGCATTAAACATATCAACAACTTTGAAATTCATTTCATTACACATTTTTATACACGCGTCAGAATAAATTCTTCTCGTTTCATTCGCGCGATTTTTCTCTCTATCGTAAGGTGAAGATCTGAATTAATAAACACATACGAAAAACAAAAAAATCAAAAGTATAAATAAATAAATAAATATAAATGAAGATCAGAAGGTTTCAAAAGAATTGTGTAATAAAGCCAATTAAATAAATTAAAATTGATTAAATTATTAATCACCTAATAGGAGGGCAGGTGAGAAAAATTACACGCGTCGTTTCTGATAAACTCTATAATATAAACACACAAAATGTATATTAACAAATCATTTGTACCATTTTAAATAATAGAATGAGGAAGAAATTTAATTAATTATTTAGAACGGGTAATAAAGACCGTTTTTCGCATATATTGACATATTATAAAAGAAAATCTCCTAATTTTCAAATATTTATAAGAAAAATCCTAATTTATTGGAATATTAAAAGACCTTACTTTTTTTTTTCCAACAAGCCCTCTACTTTTGTATGTATTCATAAAAAATCTCCCTTTTTTTGAATAAAAAGTTCTTTTGAGCATTAAAAAACATGGGAGGTTTTTATAAATACATGCATACAAATATAGATGGACTTTAAAAAAGTCATATAAAATTAATAAAAATAATTATTTAATAAATTAGTACCGTTATATGAAGGCCTATTTTGCGCATATTATCGATATATTCATTAAGAGGCACATGTGGGCTCAAGCCTAACTTTTGGGGCTCGATCGAGTCATTTCCTCCGAAATAAACTATTACTAAAGATGGTTGTATTATTGCATCCTAAAATAAATAAATAGAAAGAGAATTAATTTGTGAAATTAAATTCTTTTGGGGGGCATTTGTGAAAAAACCCCAGCGTTATTAGAAATTGCAAAAATAAAAAACCTGCTTTATAGGAGCAGAAAAGCCGACTAATTTGAACTAAAGAAGGATCCGTTGAATCGTAACATAAATAAAAAATTACTATGTGAAAATAAAAAATCTATTTTCGAAAATTTGCAAAAAATCCCCACTTTATGCTTGAGTCGCAAAAAAAAAACTCTACATTGAAATTGCAAAAAAGCCTAGCTATGCCTACGTTTCCCCTAATTTATTTTCATTTTTGGAGTTTTTGAAAAATACAAGGGTTTATTTGGAATTTTTAATAATGGCGGTCTTTTTTGCAATTCAGGCACAATGCAGGGGCTTTTTTGCATCTTTCTTTTCGCTATTTTTGAAAAGTTCCCCTAAATTTAGGTTTATCATTTTTTTGAGCTGTTGAAAATAGAGTGTCTTTTCGCTATTTTGCAATTTTTTTGCAAAAAATATTCCTTTTTTTTTTTGGTTAATAATGTTGCAAAAATATTTTTTTTTTTTTTTGGTTAATAATGCCTTACAATAGGAAATATTTTTGGAAGGATTTGAAGACCTTGTCTCGAGTTCCATCCTGCATATCCTCTCAAAACCACATCGGCCTTCCAAAATAAAAAAATAAACAAAACCCTTCAACAATTTCACTCAAAACTCTCAAATTAAATCAACAAATACCAAATTTCTCAACAGGAATAATAAAATTAAACACCTGGCGAGAGTAAGTATCAGCGAGAAATGATCCCCAGCCTCCGTTTCCGAAGCTGAACTGAACAATGGAGGATCCGAATAACACGAAAATGGGTCTCGCCATTTTTTTCTCTCTTTCACTTCTTCTTCTTCTTCTGTTGATTGATTTTGGGTTTTGATTAAAGCGATTGATTGAATGATTTTCAAGGTTGATTAAGGAAGGGAATTAGTAAAAACGTGCAAATAAAGACTTGACTTAGACTAACTCAAAGAGGATTAATTTTGGTGTATGTTTGATGTATTGTACCTGGCGGGAAATATATGTACGAGCTTTTTCAGAAGAATTTTTACATTCATGGCGGGTATTTTTTTGTTTCAATTTTGAAGGGATTAATTAGGAGGAGAAGAAGATTATGGGAGTATTTTGACTCTTTGACTCATTTTTGAGTGATTTGATTCATACAGTTCGATTTTTTTTTTTTTTTTTTTAGGAATATCTTATTAGTACAATTAAAAAAAAAAGAATATCTTATTAGTAATTTATTTTGTGTTAATTAATTTGATGTAAACAAAGCCCAAAATAAAAGCCTGTTATAAACTTTTGGATCATAGGATGAATTGCCTACTCAAATTAATAAAAAGAGAACTTAAAAACTCAGCCCAAAGTAAGAAGCCCGATTATAAAAAGAATTGATTAGGCCCAAATAAATCTTTGTGATAAATCAGTTAGGGCTTCTGTTGTAAATTTGAAAATATTTTGGTGCATTCATACAAAATAGTTCAAAAGAAAAAATAAGTTGATCAGCAGAAAATTAAAACAACCAGCAGAAAAAATGAAATTAATTTAAAAAAAAAGAGAGGAAATATCAAGGAGAGATGTCTTCAAAATTGTCCATCTTTCTCTGCTCTCTTGAAGATTGTCACTTATTAATGATTTGCAAACAAAAAAATATCATTAGTAAACATGAATAAGGGATAATATTATGAAAATTATATAAGAATAGTTACATGTTTCTATTTCAAAACAGTGCACATTTGTTGGATCTTTTTTTTATTTCATGTTCCCTGTATCTCGCAATAAATTATACCATTTTTATTATTTGTTCTTATTTTTCAACTTTTGGGTTGAATTTGAAAGAAAAATATTATAATTTATAAACTTATTAATTCATTGAAAATTATATATGTCAAAGTGAATATTATTTGGTATCATTACTTTTAGTTAGAAAACAGAGCAGTTGTCATAGTGATACATGGAAATATTTGTCTGCGTGATGTAGTTTTACAAAAAGTGTTTTGAGATAGAATGCTATAGGCATTGGCTAGATCATAGAGAATGCATGATATACCGAGCCAAGATCATGAGACATTTGTTCGTAATGAAGAAACCCAAAATGAAAATCAAGTGCCGAGCCAAGATCATGCGACAGTACCAAACAATGAAGAAAACCGAGTCCCAAGTCAAGATCACGGAACCAATGAAGATAACCAAGTTGATCAAAACAAAAATCCATCGCGATTAGTAGAAAACACGGAAACCAGCGAGACAAATGAAGTTATGTTTCTTCTTTACAAAACAATCCTCGCTTGAAAAATTAATTTAAAAAAAACAACAATTTAAGGGCTTGTTCACAATTTGGAATCATATTTACAACAATTCAATAATAACTCAGGTGGCCTTTCCGCAAATTGCCCTTTCTTAAGTCACACATAGGGGTGCCAATGGATCGGTTTCGGGTAGTATCCACATACGAATCCAATTTAAATTCAAAAGATCCAAATGCGAATTCAAATCCATTAAAAAAATAAAAATTTATATGCGAATTCAAACTCATTAACGAAACGGGTTTCAAATCGAATTTTAGATCATATCATCAAGTTTACAAGAAAACTATAAATGAGTAAATCTCATAAGATACGTGATTTCTTGCCCATTTTTTCTTACCGAATATTCATTCTAATTAATTTCTTAAATCTATGTCATAAAAATACGAGATTTCTTGCTCATTATTTTGGCATTCATTATTTTGTCATTACATTATACATATTTATATATATAAACATATATATTAATTATCGGATTCGGATTGAGATCTTCCAAGATCCAAATGCAAATCTATTAAATTAGTGGATTTTTTTTTCAAAAATCCAAATACGAATCCATTTTACTATTGAACATATTTTTTCGATCCACATGCGAATCTATTCATTTGAATTCGGATCGGGTTATCGGATTAAGGATATCCATTGACACCTCTAGTCGGGTAGTCACACATGCCTTGCCTTTAAAATCCAAATAGACTTGTCCTGCCACGTAGGACAAGTACCAATCAGGAAAAACCCAAACTGAACAGGTGTCAATCTCCTATTGGATCTCCTGCATGGCACTAACATATTTATTTCCCCTCCTCGCTCAAACAATTCCATGCATTTCGTTTTCGTAACTCTCCTCCAACATGCAATCCATGGCGGTCCGATTTCGAGTTCGAGTTCTCCATCTCGTGCGACCGTTTCTGGCGGAGGTTCAGAGCGCGGACCGGCGGATCCTGTTCAGGGAGAAGGCGGTCTACACCATCATCGCCTTGTTTATCTATCTCGTCTGCTCCCGGCTGCCTGGAACAATAAAATCGAGCGCCTGGCGTGCGTAAGTTTCTATCTCTCTTTCACTTCTTCTCTTTCTTCTGTTGATTGATTTTGGGTTTTGATTAAAGAGGTTGAATTGAATGATTCAAGGTTTAGGGTTTTGATTAAAGAGGTTGAATTGAATGATTTTCAAAGTTGATTAAGGAAGGGAAATAAAAAGGTGTAAAGATTAAATAAAAACTGCTGACTTTGATTTTTTAATGTGTAGTTGATCTTTTGTGCCTGGATGGAAAGAAATATAAGAGTTTTTTGAGAAGAATTTTTAGATTCATGGCAGGTATTTTTTTTATCAGTTTTGAAGGGATTAATTAGGAGGAGGAGAAGATTATGGGAGTATTTTGATTTTTGAGTCTTTGACTCATTTTTGAGTGATTTGATTCATACGGTTAGTTTGTTTTCATCTCATTTTTTTAAGAATATGATGAATATCTTATTATAAATTTATTTTGTGTTGATTAATTTTTTATGGATCAATGCTACCAATATTAGGTTTTTTCCTTCATGGGTCTTTTCTTCGCCATATGAGTCAGCGAAATGATATAGCAGAGGCCCCATATTTATCCAAACATGTTTATGAAACAAAATTAATTAATAACTATAGTTTTTTTTAGCTTTAATTGAAAATTACAAGTATGATTTACCCCTCCAGATTTTAGAATTTTTGAAATAGTTTCAATATATTCACAATATTATGTGCCGTGTCAATGAAAAAGCATGTTACAACAGCATGCCATGTACCTAAAACAGATGGCACAAAAAAAACATCAAATTTTGAAATTTTAAAAATAAATGAATCTTCTTGATTATTATTGTATCGCTAGAACATAATTAAAGTCCATTTGGAATCATAATCACATTCAGTCAGCCTAATTATAAAAGATAAAAAAATTTCGCCCAAAAACAGGTACCGAGTAAGTGTACAGCCTTTTAGGGTTTATTGCTCGTTTATTCATCTCTCTTGCTGTGAATCCATGCCAGAAAGTCTTACTTTTGCCATGGTGCTTGCTAATTCTCACGTTCTATGTCTGCTAATTTCGCTCTAGATATTGTCACTCTTTTCATTGCCTGATAAACACAAGTAATTAATCCTAATAATGTTCATATTCACATAATAAAAACGTGAAATCTAAGAAATGTCTATTATTGATGGGCGAATTACAGATTTACGGTCAGAAATCAAATACCGTTCTAGCAAAGAAAATCATAAGGAATAAAGCTTGATAGCCTAAAATTATCTCAGAAATCCCAAATCTCCCCCATCAAACTGGGGTATCCAACTCAAATCTTCACCATCCCTAGCTTTCCAGCCCCATTGACGCCCCGCCTGTTAACTTTGACAGATAGAAAACTGGACATGATTTTCATTTATCATTGTCCAATTTACCACCAATCATAAACAGTGGAGACGAAATTTAAGTAAATTGAGACGGTGTATCACAAGTCATAGTCCATATATTTATGGAGTGTGCTAATAAAGTTGATTTATCATATTCCTAAGATAAAAGAATGAACTTATATTGTAGGGAAGTGGCTTTTTTTTTAGCATTTCAATTTTTATTGTAACAATCAAGTTAACAACCAAGAACTCATGTGCTCCATCTAAAACAAAGCAAAGCAAAACAAAGAACAAAGCAAAGTGCAAACCTAAAGAGTAAATAAATTTGAAAAGAAAAGAAAAAGGAAAAGGAAAAGCCCACGGACCGCTCCAGTACCTAATTATCTTCTGAAATTTGCTGAGACCGGAAAAGGAATGAAAAAAGATAAAAATATAGAAACAAAAAAGAAACGAAAAGAGAAAAAGAAAAGACGAGACTCTGTTGCTATTGATCCACCCTGGATGTACGCCGTCCGTCCTTCTGATCCGCTTTCCTCTTTTTGTCTCTCGGCTGTCTTCCTTCTTAGCTCCAAAAGCCCAAAATTCCGGTCTCTCTCTCTGGATCTGAAGTTCTTTGAGCAGAAAAAAGATACTAGCAAAACTAATTGGTATAGTTGCAGTGGTAAGTTTCCGTTTCATCTCTTCATATGAAGAACATTGATCTCAGATTTTCAATTTGTGTTGGTCGGTTCTCTTCTTTAATTGAAGGTGCTGTTAATTAGTTCAAAACTTTGTTGTTCTTTGTTTTGCTTTTTAGGTCAAAGTAAGGTAATTGGATGTGTTGGTACTGATAGCACTATTGTGTTATACATTTATTCTATGAACAACGATTTGACCAAGATTTGCACTTTCTTTTTATTGTTAATTAAGGATTTTCCATTGCAGCTATGGTCAATTGCTGCACTTAAAAGGTGTTGAGAATTTGAGTTAATTGCATTGCATCTGAGCTTTTATATATACATTGCTTAACTCGTACAAACTATAAAAGTATAAAGGCCTTGCATTGTTACTGAATTTGTTAAGTATATATATTGTTAACATAACTGGTATGATTGCATATAAAGGAATATGAATGAATCTGGTTCAAGAGTTATGTACATTTATTACACATATATTTATAGTAAATTAAACTTGTATCAAAATATTTGTTTTTATCAAAATGAATTTACATTTATATCTAAAATCACATGACAATTAACCGAACTGCATTAGCTTTGTATAGTTCTTTTTAGCGGTGATATTATAATATGACAATATTTTTATCTCGGGCTTGGGCAACCCAAAGCTCAGGGCTGGCCCTGCCTAGTTGGTAGAGTCTATTGCATGTCGATTAAGAGCTCATGAGTTCAAGTTCCGTCAAATACAATATTATTTAGCAGATATTTAGCAAAGTCTCTCAATCTATCAAACATGAGTTAAATCTCAAAAAAACAAAAAGAACAAAGCAAAGCAAAGAACAAAGAAGACTTGTCAGATAACTTCTCCTCTTTCTCTCTCTCAGAAACCCCAAAATCCTAGATCAAATTCGAAATTGAAATTGAGCTAGTATTAATTATCTTCTTTCTTTGTCATTCTTTGCCACCTCTGGCTTCTCATTTCTCCAAACTAATTGGTCAACAGAACTAAGAGATTTCACCCCCTCCTCTTTAAGCCGATCGCCATAATTTAAACTTAGTATTTTTAATTAAATCATTAAATATAAAATTTAAAAACTAAAATGCCCTTTCTAGCTAAGCTAAAGTTAACTTATCTCCAGTCTCCCCTTAACTTTCCCTCGTGATGCCTTCTTCTCTTCAGCTTCTTCTCTGTTGACGCCAGCGATCTCATCATCGCGCGCGTTGTCCCCTTTTCAATCTCAGCATCTCGCACAATCCCTCAATCTTCGTATGGGTCAGTAGCTCTCTGCTCGTGTATGGAGGCCTGCAAGAATAATCCAAATATTGTGGTGGTTTTTTTTAATTAAACAGAACAGTTCTCACTTTCTTATGTCCGCACTCACGATTTCTTAATCTAGCGGGCCATGATCTCATTACAAGATTAATTCTTTTGGTCATGATCTTGATTCTGACTACACAAATCATGTAATTACAAAATTTAATTAGCAAAGCATTTTTTTTTATTTTGTACTACAGGAATTGAATTGTTGAAAAATTGGATGATGATTTTAAATCTAGCATTAAGAGAAGCCGTGCCAAAAGACATCGGCTATTCAAGTGGTTCTTAACTTAGTTGTTTAGTTAACTTTTGTGTTTAGTTGAATTATGTTGTTGAATTGTCCTTAAATTTATGCTAGATCATAGTATGTTAGTTGGTGAAATTTGTATTGTTGTGAAATCTATGTTGGTTCTTGCATTATATGCTTTGATACTGTTTGATGTTTTATTTCTATTGATCTCTTTTACATTCAACTAATTTATGATGGTAATTGTCGAATTGTGTACTTTGATATCCTAAGAATATTTGTGCAAAAAATGTGCACTATCATATATCATTCATATACCCTTCATTTTTATATCATTCCCAAATACAAAATCACACAATTAAAAGATGAATTACAAGTCCAATTGTGTATCATTCATGTACATCCATTTGGTTACCAACAGAAATGTAAAACTATACAAATTAAATTCATAATGATTACAAATCAATTTAGGTGTCAATTGTCATTCACAATTACAAAATTATACAAAATTCATATTTATTGCACAACTTATATACAACATACAAGTTCCTAAGTCATAAACACAATTATAACCATATTGCTTCTTTTATGGATCAATGCTACCAATATTAGGTTTTTTCCTTCATGGGTCTCTTCTTCGCCATATGAGTCAGTGAAATGATATAGAGCAGAGGCCCCATATTTATCCAAACATGTTTATTAAACAAAATTAATTAATAACTATAGTTTTTTTAGCTTAAATTGAAAATTACAAGTATTGTTTACACCTCCAGATTTTAGAATTTTTGAAATAGTTTCAATATATTCACAATATTATGTACCGTGTCAATGAAAAAGCATGTTACAACAGCATGCCATGTACCTAAAACAAATAGCACAAAATAAAGATCAAAATTTGAAATTTTAAAAATAAATGAATCTTCTTGATCATTGTTGTATGGCTAGAACACAATCAAAGGCCATTTGGAATCATAATCACATTCAGTTAGCCTAATTATAAAAGATATAAATAATTTCGCACAAAAACAGGAACCGAGTAACTGTACATCCTTTTAGGGTTTATTGCCCGTTTATTCATCTCTCTTGCTGTAAATCCATGCCAGAAAGTCTTACTTTTGCTATGGTGCTTGCTAATTCTCACGTTCTCTGTCTGCTAATTTCGCTCGAGATATTGTCACTCTTTTCATTGCCTGATAAACACAATCAATTAATCCTAATAATGTTCATATTCACATAATAAAAAGGTGAAATCTAAGAAATGTCTATTATTGATGGGCGAATTACAGATTTACGGCCAGGAATCAAATACCGTTCTAGCAAAGAAAACCATAAGGAATAAAGCTTGATAGCCAAAGATCATCTCAGAAATCCCAAATCTCCCCCATCAAACTGGGGCTTCCAACTCAAATCTTCACCATCCCCAGCTTTCCAGCCCCATTTGACTCCTCCATGCTCCTTGGTGAGATCCTTCTTTTGTGAAGAAATTGGAAGCTTGCGAGAGGGTAGTGAGAGAACCGAGAAAGGAATCGAAAGGAGTGAAAGAAACAGCCGGAGAGACGAGCGGAGATGAGAGAGAGCTGGCAATTGAGATCAAGAGAGGGAAAAGACGAAATGATGAAGCTGATGGTTATTTTGAATATGTTCATTTTCTGTTTGATTTAACGGACAAGTTAGTTTTGAATAAATTTGATATTAATTGAGTTTTAGAGTGATAAATTTGATATTTAGTGTTTAAGAAATATTTTGAAATTTAGTAGGGATATAACCAAAATTCCCTCTAATTTGAATTTGATACCGATTTGGTTCGGATATTACCCAATAATTGACGCCCCTGCCTGTTAACTTTGACAGATAGCAAACTGGTTATTGAACATGATTTTCATTTATCATTGTCCAATTTACCACCAATCATAGACAGTGGGGGCAAAATTTAAGTAAATTGAGAAAGTGTACCCCAAGTCATAGTCCATATATTTATGGAGTGTACTAATAAAGTTGATTTATCATGTTCCTAAGATAAATGTACCGAGTTTAAAAAAATCCAACGATATTAGATTCAAGGAATGAATTTATATTGTAGGGAAGTCATTTTTTAATCATTTCAATTTTTATTGTAGCAATCAAGTCAACAACCAAGAACGCATGTGCTTCATCTAAAACAAAGCAAAGCAAAGCAAAGAACAAAGCAAAGCACAAATGACCCAATTGGTAGAGTTTATTGTATGTGGACCAAGAGCTCATGAGTTCAAGTCCCGTCAAACACAATATTATTTTAGCAAAATCTCTCAACCCATCAAACATGAGCTAAATCTCAAATCTCAAAAAAAAAAAAAAAAAAAAAAAAGCAAAGCAAAACAAAGAACAAAGAAGACTTGTCATATAACTTCTCCTCTTTCTCTCTCTCAGAAAACCCAAAACCCTAGATTGAAATCGAAATCAAGCTAGTATTAATTATCTTCTTTCTTTGTCATCCTTGCCTCCTCTGGCTTCTCATTTCCCCAAACTAATTGGTCAACAGAACTAAGAGATTTCACCCCCTCATCCTTAAAGCCGATCGCCATATTTATCACCAGAAAAGACTTCTCAACCTTATCAATGGACCAAAACCCCACCGCAGAGATGGTCCCACTTTCTGAAGTGAACATCCCAGAGATTTCAAAGGCCATGGCATTCCATCAGCCTTGCCAGCTACCACCTTTGCATGACCTTGAGAACCCCAGCAACAAAGTGATAGAAAATCCTTTGGAGAGGTCCATTAAGCAGAGGCTTGGTGATTTGCCAAATGATCAGTTGCCTGGCGGTTTACTTATATGCCGAGTCCCGGACAAATATCGCGAAAGAAACAAAAGGTATTTTGATCCAAGATTAGTGTCGATTGGTCCGTATCACCATGGGAAGGAGAATCTACGAGCCATGGAAAACCAAAAGGTGCGTTTTCTAAGGGACTACTTGGCCCGTTGCTCACGGACTAATTTGGAGGAACTAATCGGAAAAATGAAAACCCATGAGATTAAAGCACGCCAATCCTATAGCGAAATTATCGAACTTGATGGTGACCAGTTTGTTGAGATGCTATTATTTGATGCGTGTTTCATATGCGAGATCATCTATAGGGTCGTTGATGATGAGATATGGTCAACCAAATTAGGCGTCCTTGGTAGCATGGTAGATATTTTGAGTGACATATTCTTGATAGAAAATCAATTACCATTTTTTGTTCTGGAGAGCCTTTTAGATGTTTCTGTCATAGCTTCCTTCGTGGGAGCTTCCAACTTTTTGGGCCTCAACCAAACTCAAAGCACGCCACCTTCTTGTGAGATTGCCCATTTAGTTCATTTATGTTATGAACTTAATATTCCTCGTGAGAGAATCCCGTATAAATGCAACTCAAAATCACTTACAGTCAAATTTAAACAAGTGTTTATTTCAATAAAGTCCAGGTTCCTCTCAAAATCAGAGCAAAAAAAACAAAATTACAACAAAGATCCATTTTCTGTGATTCCAAGTGCTAGCGAGCTTTGCGAGGCTGGCATCATTTTCAAGAGAAAGGAATCCTCTATTCTCCTTGATATAACATTTAATAAAGGCATCATCGAAATGCCCCCAATTCTGGTGGATGGTTGCGAGCAGACGAATTTAGCAAATCTGCTTGCATTTGAACAAAACAAAGGTGATGATGATTTTCTATTCTTGTCTAGCTACCTGAGTTTCTTGATGTCCATTGTGAGGACAAGCAATGACCTAGCAATTCTCAGGCAATGTGGCATCATCACCTTTGCTGGAACCAATGATGAAGATAATGCCTTATTCTTCAACCATCTTGATTGTATGATTACCATGGGTTCGGGTACTAACCTTTTCACTGAACTATGTGGTGATATTAAGGATTACTATGAGGGAACTTGGCACCGGTACAGGGCCATGCTCAAGCGTGATTATTTCAATAGCCCCTGGTCAATTATTTCATTGGGGGCTGGTTGCATACTGCTGGTTCTCACCTTCCTGCAGACCCTCTATGGAATCAAATCCTACATACACAGTTAAATTGCTTTTCATATATTTATGTGCTTGCTATCTTCTCTTTCTTTTTATATTCAATTGAAAGTGTCTTGGTCTAGTGTCTTAAATTTGTATTTGGTACAAGTTGTGTTATTTGTTTTTGTTATGTTTTTTAGTTTTTGTTGCTTGTGATTTCTTGTTTGGTTATGTTGTTTAGTTTTTGTTGCTTGTGATTTCTTGTTTGAATTGCTTGAGGATTGAAATGTGTTTGTGTGTGTGTCAGTGTGTAAGAAGGAACTTCAGAAACTTTTCAAATCCAACCAATGAAATATTTATTGTGGCATGGCATAATTGTTAGTTATTTTCCGTTTTTATTTTATTTTAATAAAATAGCATAGTTAATAGATTATTCTTAATATACTAGCTTAATGCCGAACTTTCCTTGAGATGATTTATTGACATTAAATTTAGATTTCTAATGTTAAAAATCTTTTTTTAATGGTAATGTTAAAAATCTTTAATTTTGTTACGAAGGTTGGGTATTAATTTGATATTATGGTATCATTGTTCAGTAAACCACGTCATGGACTCATGACTAGTGTTTTAAAAAGGGGTACAAACAATCACTAATGCTATATAAAACCATGCATGATATTTCATATTGACTTTTGTGAAATTGGAAATCATGCCGGGGGTACTGTAGTGATCTTGTAGCGACGGATTAAAATTATATGCTGTTTTCTCACGTTCCAATATACGCTATATACCATTTTCACTTTTTTAAATATCTATTGTTTACCGAATAAATTTTATATACTGTTTGTCTTCAGTTTATATGTTTGTATATACTGTTTTCATTTTTTTTAAATATATATTGTTTTATAGAATGAATTTTTATATACTGTTTGTTTTCAGTTCATATGTTTGTATATACTGTTTTCAATTTTTATATATTGTCGCTACAGAATTGCTATATTAGTATCGTGATTTATCAGCACCGGCCCTTGACTTTTAGGCCCAACAAATTTTGTGTATTTGTGTAGGCACATAAGTCAATGAAAAAATATTGTTAAACTTGTAGGCGTAGGTGTAACTTCACTGACAAATAATGATCTCATACGGGCTTCCACCATTTCTTTCTTTTTTTTCGTTCTTCTACTTTTTTTTACTATGAATTCAATAAATAAAAACAGGCTGAGAGAGCCATAAAAAAGAGGTAATTTTCATGTTTACCCTATAATGAGTTTAATATCATGTTTGCCCTCTACAATTCATGAATATAGATCTTTGAAATGATTATTTTATAACTGGACCTAATTCAACATGACTTGCTCAAAATGCTCATTTGACTTCCATAAAAATAATCTTACCAACCACAAAAAATCAAGATTATCCCAAAAGAAAACTTACCACATGTATAAAGGGACGGTCACACATGCACGAGTGACCTTGTTTGATGAATTGGACAAATGTGTCTCCCAAAACAATTGGCGGTTTAGGTCTCTATGACTTAGAAACTCACAACAATTCCCTCTTAAAATGGCTTTAGGGGTCTGTTTCGTTTGAGTATCCAGCTCTCCATTCCTACTCCACACCCTTCTTGAAGGACTACACCTTGACCTGATACTTATTGGTGATAGGCTGCTACACTAGTTCTTTTCTAAATTTGCTTACATTCTTCTCATTAACTTATGAAAAACAGTATGGTGTCATATGTTACTGCCAAAAACAGCCGTGAAAAATTAAATGATTGTCAAAATAAATTATGTTTTAACATCGTAATGGAATGAGATATGATTCACATGCTTTGTTAAATCACAACACAAAAAAACAGTAAAAGAATTACTGTATCATACATGATCTTAAATGAGAGAATAATAAATGTGATGTTTGTGGCCTTTTCATCTCAGCCCAATAATCTAACCGAAAATCAGGAATAGCTAATAAAAAAGCCCAAAGTAAGAAACCCTGTTGGAAAATTTTACACAGCACTGCCGATTTCAGATATAAATTACAAATATTTATTTTTACAAACCAATTAGGTCCATTTCAGATTTAAATTTCAAATATTTGATGCAGACATGCATAAAATAGTCCAATTAAGAAAAGATTTAACTTGAATCTGCACAACAATCAGAAAAAATCAAATTAAAGAAAGAAACTATCAAGAAGAGATGTCTTCGAACTCAACGGGCATGTCTTCTCGATGTAGAGATGGTTTCCAATTAGCCTCATTTATCGTGTTTAATATCGCTTTTGCCACTCTCTTGCTCCCCTCTGCTGACAAGTGCACTCCATCTCTGCATAAATTATTTTCATTTCCAATTAATCAGAACTTTGAAAATCTTAATTATTAGGTGTAATTTAAAACTTTTAATTATATTGCTTATGATGAATTCTTGTAATGTCTTGTAGATGAGTAATAATAAGAATATACTTACGTGAAGCAGACATCAGCCCAATCATCCTTTGTTTGAATCACGTGAAGTAAAACATATCGACAACCGTAAAATTCATCTCATTACACATTTTAATACACGCCTCAGAATAATCTTTCAAGAATTTATTTGTACGATCCATGTTGTAAGGTGAAGGACTGAATTAATAAAAAACAGTTTCAAAATTAGAAACAAATTAAATAAAAAATCATTTAAAATAACTCAAAGCAAGATATTTGACATCACCATGTTAGTTCAAGTCGCATCCTCTCATTAATAGGAGGAGCGCTCAGAAAAATCACTCGTGTCATTTCTGATAAACTCTACAATATGAAATATTGGAATCAATTTAGCTGTCATATCATAATGTTGATTTAAGTCTGAGTAATTATAATGAGTCAGTATGTAATTATGAATATAACAATGTTCTACTCTAATATGAAGTCCAATTTTTTGCATATTTTCAATGTACTCTTGAAGAGGCACGTGTGCGCCAAATCCTGACGGATGGGGTCCGGTCGAGTTGTTCCCTCCAAAATATATTATTACCAAAGAAGGTTGTATTGGTGCATCCTAAACAAAATTAGGGTTTATGTTTATAGAGAAAAAAAATTGATGAAACAAAACCGTGAATAGTTGTTAAATTTACGTGAGGAAAGATTGTTGAAAGGACTTTAAGAGCTTGTCTTGAGGTCCATCCTGAATATCCTCGCAAAACTATATCTGCCTGTAAGGAAAATAAATGTTGAAAAATTTCGATTTTATTAGGTACTGGCACTGGTATGAACCGTTTTGCAAAAGAAAAAACCTTAAATTATGTCCACATTATAATATTTAACTTAATTAATATTAGGTGCCTCTAATTCAGCAAATTAGGTAGAAATTAGAATTCAGTATATATTTTCAATCAAACCATTTAAATTTTATTTTATTTTCAAGAAAAGAATAAAAAATCAAATAAAGTGGAAAAAATAAAAAATAAAATAAAAGATGACCCTGCGAGAATAAGTGTTGGCCAGCATTGAACCCTGCGAGAATAAGTGTTGGCCAGCACTGAACTGAACAATCGACGATCCAAAAAGTACGAATAGTGGCCTTGATGGTCCCACCATTTTATCTTTCTTTTCTTCTAACTTTTTAAAATTTTTTTGGATTAGTCGATTGAATTGATTATCACAATGCTTATGTTTTTTTTTTTTTTTTTTTGATTCGAATGCTTAAGTTGAGTGATTGGAAAGGTAAGTAAAGGAGTGTATATATAGATCAAGGATTTGAATTTTGATTATCTGTTTTTTTCTTTTTTGAAGTTGGTATTTGAATATGACCATCTAGCCGGCAATTCGTCTGCTGACGCGTTCAATAAAAAAAGAATATGACCACCTGATCTGAGCATGTGCTTGAGTGCTAATTGAGTTATTTTTTGAGATGGTGATTAAAAACCTTGTAGAAACAAAAAAATTTATGCTTTAATTTTCAGACACCAGGATAATTTTATTTCTCATTTCTAATTTTGAGAGTCAAAAACATTTGGTCATGTCAAAAAAAGAAGCCGAGAAGTTTTTAAATTCAGAGTTTGAAATAAAAAACAAAAGAGCTGAGTTGGAAAACTTTATCTCAACGAACTAAAAACTGAAGGCGTGAATTAATTTATTTTTGATAATTCCTTTCATTATAATGTTACTTCAGGAAACAATTTTTAGATGATTAACTGAAGGTCATTAAAAGAAATATATTAAGTATAAAGCAAGGGATTGATTATCCCAAGCAAAATATTAAGTATAAAACAAGGCATTGACTATCTCAAGCGTGATTGCGTGAACAATGAGACACTTGGATATTACATAAAAAACTCATGGTTCATCATGGAGTTGCTATTAAAAGCATGCGCATATTGTATATATATTTTTTTGAAAAATCAATGCGCACCATTATATAAATATTAGAGAATAAATAACAAAATGACACAAAATATGTACATGTTTAAAGAATCTGTCATCATATCTTCATTTCTTCACATATACATGTGGTCGGTCGTACAAATATTGTGACTTTGTATAAAAGTATGATAGTGGTTTAGCACATGGAATTGTCCTTATATTAATTAATTAATTCGGGATCAGATCTAACATCTCTGTAGTAATAGAAATTCCTATTAATCTCTTAGCATTAACAAAAATTTGAAGAACTATGGATTTGGATATCACCATTTAATCTTTAATTTCGAACTTTAATTAAGTTTTCTTTTCTTTATTCATAAAAAGAAAAAATAAAAAAGAAAAGGAAAATAATCTGACGAGCGTAAGAATTGTGGATTTATCCTCGCAAACTCACAATTTTAATGGAAGAAGAACAACTTTCTTTTTCTTAATATTTCTTAATATATTTCTTTCTTCTTGTCTCTTACAAAATGAAAATAGGTTCTATTTATAGGCTAAATGATTCGTGCATACACGAATCACATTAAACCCTAACATTATACTCACACAATTATCCAAGTACATGATCCATATTTCTAGATGGTGGATACATGTATTACAATTCTCTAGATGAATTTACATAGAAAAAATACAAATATTATTTCTTTTGGCTTGGGGTTATCAACAAATTTCTCCCTTAAGCTCAAGCCTATTCTTTATCCCGATCATCGCCTTACAGTTTTCAAACAACACCGTCGGAAGTGGTTTCGTGAATATATCAGCCACTTGGTCATGACTTGCCACATGACTCACTCGCACATCACCTTTCTTCACTTGCTCTCAGATGAAATGAAAACGCACATCAATGTGCTTACTCCTCTCATGATGTGTTGGGTTCTTTGCTAACTCGATTGCGGATTTATTATCGACTCGTATTTCGGTCGCCTCGTGTTGCGTCAGTTTCAACTCGTGCAACAAGTTCCTTAACCAAGTTGCATGGCATACACACCAAGATGCTGCTACGTATTCCGCCTCGCACGTCGATAATGTCACTATTGGTTGCTTCTTTGAGGACCATGTGAATGCCGTATCTCCCATATAAAACACATACCCCGATGTGCTTTTACGATCATCAACATCTCCGCACCAATCGCTATCGGAATATCCCACTAGCTTGAAATCTTCGGCTTTGGAATAGAATAACCCAAATGATTCAGTTCCCCGAATATACCGCAAAATTCTCTTTATCGCTTTTAAATGCGTATAGACCGGCTCCTCCATGAATCGACTTACAACTCCAACACTATAAGAAATGTCCGGTCTTGTGCATGTGAGATAGCGGAGACTCCCAACTAGACTTCGGTATTTGGTCGCATCTACTCGTTCGCCACCATCAAACTTAGAAAGTTTCGCCCCGGGTTCCATCGGTGTCAATACCGGGTTGCAATCTGCCATTTTGTTCCTTTTCAGAATTTCTTTTGCATATGTTTCCTGTGACACAAAAATCCCAGTCTTTCCTTGTCTAACCTCCAGACCAAGGAAATACTTCATCAAGCCCAAATCCGTCATCTCGAACTCCCGAGTCATCACGCTTTTGAACTCCTCTATCATCTCACCATTGTTCCCCATAAAGATGAGGTCATCAACATAAAGAGCGACAAGGAGCAAATTGCCTTCATTCTTTTTTACGTATAGTGCATGCTCGTATGGACATTGAGTAAACCCGTTCTCCTTGAAGTAAGTGTCGATGCGGGTATTCCAAGCTCGAGGTGCTTGTTTCAACCCGTAAAGTGCCTTCTTCAATTTCAACACCTTCTTCTCTTCCCCGATTTTCATGTACCCAGGTGGTTGCTCTACGTACACCTCTTCTTCTAGCGCGCCATTCAAAAATGCTGACTTAACGTCCATTTGAAAAATTTGCCATTTGAATTGAGCTGCTTGAGCTATGAGAAGGCGAATCGTCTCCATTCTTGCAACTGGGGCAAAGACTTCATCATAGTCTATCCCCGCCTTTTGTCGATAGCCCTTTGCAACTAGCCTTGCCTTGTACCGCTCTATCTCGCCTTGAGCGTTCATCTTTTTTTTTGTATACCCATTTTACTCCTATGGGCTGACTTCCTTTTGGCAATTCAACCAACTCCCAAGTTTGGTTTCGCTCTATTGCTTTTATTTCTTCATTCATGGCTGCTTGCCACTTCTCATTTCGTACCGCTTCCTCAAATGTAATTGTTTCGGCATCCGCCAAAAGACAAATTAAATGTACCTCACTTGTCGAGTCGTACAAATCTTGCATGCTTCGCATCCTTGGTTGTCTTGGCTCATCTTCAACATCAGATGGTACGGGGTTAGTCGGTACAAAGGTTGATGCCGGTGATTCTCCTTTCTCAGCCTCACCTAACTCGGCCTCATCATGTGTCATCTCATCTTTGTTATTCCAATCCCACGCGCTCTCTTCATTCACATGTACGTCCCGGCTCACCACAACTTTCCTTCCAATTGGGTCGAAGAGCTTGTATGCCTTTGTTTTCTCGTCATATCCAATGAGCACGAACTTCTTGCTTTTATCGTCGAGCTTAGTCCTCCTTTGATCCGGTACGTGTGCATAAGCCACACTACCGAATACTTTGAAATGTGATACAGTCGGCTTTTGACCACTCCAAGCCTCTTGGGGTGTTATCTCACCTAACTTCGTATGTGGGCATCGGTTTTGTATATACACGGCACATTGTACCGCCTCGGCCCAAAATTCTTTTGGCATACCCTTGCTTTTCAACATCGACCGAACCATGTCGAGGATGGTCCGGTTCTTCCTCTCGGCCACACCATTTTGCTGAGGAGAGTATGGTGCAGTCAAGAATCGCTTAATCCCATACTTCTCGCAATAACTCGTGAAAGCGGTTGACATGTACTCCCCGCCTCTATCCGACCATAACGCCTTGATGTAAGTCCCGGTCATCTTCTCGACTAAAACCTTGAACCTTTTGAACACTTCGAGAGCCTCGGATTTTTCCTTCAAAAAATAAACCCATGTCCTCCTTGTATTATCGTCAACAAATGTGATGAAATATCTTTTCTCACTGAACGATTTGGGTGTAATTGGGCACATATGTCGGTATGCACCAACGCGAGAGGTCTTTCTGCTCGGTATTTCGCCTTTTTCGGAAATGAGGTCCTTGCTTGCTTGCCGAATAAACATCCTTCGCAAAACTTGGTGATGTAGTCCGTGTCTGGTAGCCCATGGACCATGTTCTTCTTGGCCAACTCCTTTAGGCCACCATAATGAAGGTGACCAAACCTTAGATGCCATAATGCCGATTTGTCCTCCATATCAACTTGTAGACATTTTTCCTGCACATTTTGCAAGTTGAGCTTGTACATGCGATTTTTGGCCATTTCAACTCGTGCTACCAAGCGTCCTTGATTGTCTTTTAATTGTAGTACCCGGTTTTTCATGAATACCGAGTATCCCTTCTCCATGAGTTGTCCCATACTCAAAATATTTCTCTTAAGTTCAGGTACGTAATAAACATCCTCGATTGACCCTTCCGTACCACCTTTTTGTAAATAGTGCACCGTACGTTGACCTTTTACTTGGATCTTTGATGCGTCTCCGAACGACACGTGTCCATTTTCAACCTCTCGCATCTCCTTGAATAGGTGCTTGTGCCCGCACATATGGTTGCTTGCACCGGTGTCGAGGTACCAGACTGTATCGCCATTGCTGTTGATATCGTTGTATGCCATCATGAGAAACCCATCTTTCATCTCATCCTCCGTGACAAGGTTGGTGTTCTCCTCCACTTTCTTTTCGGCATAGCAAACTTTTGCGTAATGCCCGACCTTGCCGCAATTGTAACACTTGTCGGAGTTGTAGTCCTTCTCATAGTGACCGTATTTGCCACACTTATAACACTCGACATTATAGTGATTTGACCGGCCGCCTCTCCCACGACCAGGTCCTCTACCTCGCCAATTTTGTTGGCTTGACTGCCCTTTCTCCTCATAGTATCCACCTCGACCGCGGCCTCCACCACCGCGATCATTGCTGCGACCTCCACGGCCACGCCCTCTACCACGAAAGTTTTGAGTGTAGAGTGCCTTTTCGTCTTTGATAGGCATCTTGGCTTGCAGCGCTTCGTCAAGCGACTCGTTCTTCTTCTTCTTGCGTTGCTCGTGTGCCTCTAACGATCCGCAAGATCGTCAATAGTTAGCTTCTCTAGGTCCTTCGATTCTTCGATGGCGCACACGACATTCTCGAAATTGTCGGTTAGCGACCGTAAAATTTTTTCCACGACCCTCGAGTCCTTTAGAGTTTCACCATTACACTTGAGCTGATTTACCACGGTTTGCACACGTGTGATGTAGTCGGATACACCTTCTTGACTCCTTCATCTTCATACACTCCAACTCACCGCGTAGAGTTTGGAGTCTTACTTGCTTTACTCGGTCGGTTCCCTTGAAAACTTTTTGCAATGTATCCCATGCTTCCTTGCCCGTTACCGCGCTTGCTATCTTTTCAAAATCTGACTCGTCAACTGCTTGGAACAGCATGTATAACGCTGTCTTGTCATTCATTCGCTTTTGTTTCAACGCCTTGATTTCACTTACTGTCATATCGTCGGTATTCACTGGTTCGGTGTAGCCGTTCTCGACTACGTCCCATGCATCTTGGGCCCCGAGTAATGCTCGCGTCTGGATGCTCCAGTTGTTGTAGTTAACTCTCGTCAATCGTGGCAGTGACATACCCCCAAACGACATTCTCCCGGGATTCGCCATCGGCTCTTGATGCCAATTTGTGGATTTACCCTCGCAATTTTAATAGAAGAAGAACAACTTTCTTTTTCTTAATATTTCTTAATATATTTCTTTCTTCTTGTCTCTTACAAAATGAAAATAGGTTCTATTTATAGACTAAATGATTCATGCATACACGAATCACATTAAACCCTAACATTATACTCACACAATTATCCAAGTACATGATCCATATTTCTAGATGGTGGATACATGTATTACAATTCTCTAGCTGAATTTACATAAAAAAAATACAAATATTATTTTTTTTGGCTTGGAGTTATCAACAAGTATCAGCAAGAATGGAACCCCATCCTCCATTACTGAAGCTGAACTCCACAACTGAAGATCCAAACAGTACAAATACTGGTCTTGTGGGTCCCACCATTTCTCTCCTCTTCTTCCTGAATTCTAGCTTTTGATCGACGGATTGAATATCTCAAGGTTGAATAATAATGGAAGGTTGAATAAATGAAAGATAGTTAAGAAAATGGTAATACAGTGACCATCCTTTTCTTTTCTTTTCTTTTCTTGGATGTATCTCTAACAAGATCTGGACATATTTCTCAAGTGGTATATATATATGATAATTTTGAGGGCTTTTAGGGGCAGGCCTTCCTCAGAATATCTTTAGTCATTACCATTGTGTGCTTTTGTAGCTATCTGATCTAATAAGCAATAAATCCTAGTCTAACCCTGGCGTTGCTCACGGACCATAAAACAAAAGTTTATTAGAAAGAATATGAGTGAAAATAATAGTGTGTGGACCTTAAAAAAATAGTTTCTCATTTATATCAAATTATTTGTGAAATATATTGTTGAAAAGTCTAATATATAACTTTTTCTTTCTGAGGACACTTTCTGAGGACACTTTGATATATGTCTAATTTATAAATACTAGTCATACTATTTTAGGGATATACATGATATTTTGATATTTTATAAGGAAAACGTGTGAAGTTTTTGATTTTTTAAGGATATTTGAGGTTATATTATGGAGGAAATTCTATACAAAATATCAAATACATAAAAATACATGTAATTCAAAATTTGCTTCATCAAAATACGACTGATATATACTACATGTCAAAATCTTTGGGGGACATGCCCCCCCAGTCTCTAGAGGAGGACCGCTGGACTGATGAAATTTCGTAAACAGTGAAATGAATGAAATAAATACATGCATCCTTGTGTTATTCTTGTCAAAAGGGTTAAAATATTCTTCTAAAATGACTCATTTTAATTTCATATACACAGATTCCGTAACATAACGACATAAAATAAAAAAGAAAATTCCAACACAACTCTCATCCGGACAATTTTCATTTCCGATTTTAACTGTATTTATTTTAGTCCCACGACTAATATTTCGAATAAATAATAGCTCTTTATAAACCCAACATGTTGCCTCCTGGTTTAAATTACTGATTTTGTTAAACTCGGCTTGTGAATATGTTGCCTCCTAGGTCAAATTACTGATTTTGTTAAACTTGGTTTGTGGGGGACTGATGGATGGATCAATGGGTTTAAATGTGAACACGTCGGACAGTGTTAAGTAATTGAGGCAATTTTGTGAGGCATCTGCCACATGTCAGTCTCTCATCTAATATGCACTCATCGAGCATTAAATTAAATAGAAGTAGGAATATGCCCAAATAATTCACTAAATCTTTTACAATCTTTTTCAATAAATTCAGATTACATATAATTTATGTATTTGTGGAACTTTGAATGTAGTGAAAAAGTCGGTGGAAGATTTAATAAATTATTTAATAAGTATAGTTTCACTCACAAAAACAATTGTAATTAAACCTCTAATTGATATAGTGCTGACTTTGCTATCCTGTGTAATAGAATGATTCGCGTTATGCAACAATTGGTTGTCGTGTTGGGTAAGGACAACAATTGGTTGTAATAGAATGATTCACTCACAAAACCGAGTACCAAGTCAAGATCATGAGACATTTGTTCGTAATGAAGAAAACCAAAATAAAAATCGAGTGCCAAGACAAGATCATGCGACATTAGCAAACAATGAAGAAATCCGAGTCCCGAGTCAAAATCACGGAACCAATGAAGATAACCATGTCGATCAAAACAAAAATCCATCGTGATTAGTAGAAAACACGGAAACCAGCGAGACAAATGAAGTTATGTTTCTTTCTTTACAAAACAATCCTCCCTTGAAAAATTAATTAAAAAAACAACAATTGAAGGGCTTGTTCACAATTTACAACAATCCAATAATAACTCAGGCGCCCTTCTGCAAATTTCCCTTTCTTTAAAATCCAAATAGACTCATTCTGCCACGTAGGATAAGAAGTACCCAATCAGGAAAAACACAAACTGCACAGGTGTCAATCTCTTATTGGATCTTCTGCGCGGCACTAACATATTTATTTCCCCTCCTCTCTCAAACAATTCCATGCATTTCGTTTTCGTAACTCTCCTCCAACATTGAATCCATTGCGGTCGGATTTCGAGTTCTCCATCTCGTGCGACCATTTCAGAGCGCGATCCCGTTCAGGGAGAAGGCGATGTACACCATCGTCCCCTTGTTTATTTATCTCGTCTGATCCCGGCTGCCTGGAATAATAAAATCAAGCACCTGGCGTGCGTAAGTTTCTATCTTTCTCACTTCTTCTCTTTCTTCTGTTGGTTGATTTTGGGTTTTGATTAAAGAGGTTAAATTGAATGATTCAAGGTTTAGGGTTTAGGGTTTTGATTAAAGAGGTTGAATTGAATGATTTTCAAGGTTGATTAAGGAAGGGAAATAAAAAGGTGTAAAGATTAAATAAGGACTGTTGACTTTGATTTTTTATTTTGATTTTTTAATGTGTAGTTGATCTTTTGTGCCTGGCGGGAAAGAAATGTAAGAGTTTTTTGAGAAGAATTTTTAGACTCATGGCGGGTATTTTTTATTTCAGTTTTGAAGGGATTAATTAGGAGGAGAAGATTATGGGAGTATTTTGATTTTTGAGTCTTTGACTCATTTTTCAGTGATCTGATTCATACAGTTAGTTTGTTTTCATTTCATTTTTTTAAGAATATGATGAATATCTTATTAGTAATTTATTTTGTGTTAATTAATTTTTGATGTAAACAAAGCCCAAAATAAAAGCCTGTTATAAACGTTTGGAGCATAGGACGAATTACCTATTCTAATTAATGAAAAGAAAATTTAAAAACTCTAGTAAATAAATAAGCCCAAACTAAGAAGGCTGATTATAAAACTATAAACGCATTAGACCCAAAGCTTTCCGTATATTCTTACTAAACCTCAAAATATCAAATTTGTCCCACTTAAACTCAAAATATCAAATATATCCCGTTAGAACGCAAGTAATATCAAATTTATCCTTTAAAATTTGAAGTATATCAAATTTATCCTTTCAAAACTAATATAATTGACCCAAATCTCTTATATTTCATCTTCTTTTGAGCCTTCTTATTAAGCCACATAATTACTTTTATCTCGACCGTTCTATCAAATTTCTTGTAACCGTTAACTCACTATCCAATTAATCATAATTTAAACTTATTATTTTTAATTAAATCATTAAATATAAAATTTAAAGACTAAAGTGCCCTTCTCCAGTCTCCCCTTAACTTTCCCTCGTGATGCCTTCTTCTCTTCACCTTCTTCTCTGTTGATGCCAGCGATCTCATCATCGCGCGCATTGTCCCCTTTTCAATCTCAGCATCTCGCACAAGCCCTCAATCTTCGTATGGGTCAGTAGCCCTTCTGCTCGTGTATGGAGGTCAACAAGTATAATCCAAATATTGTGGTGGTTTTTTAAATAAACATAACAGTTCTCACTTTCTTATGTCAGTACTCACGACTTCTTAATCTAGCAGGTCATGATCTCATTACATGGATAATTCTTTTGGTCACAGTATTGATTCTGATTACAAATCATGTAATTACAAAGTTTAATTAACAAAGCATTTTTTTAAAAATTTTGTACTACAGGAATTGAATTGTTGGAAAATTGGATGATGATTTTAAATCTAGCAATAAGAGAAGCCGTGCCAAAAGACATCGGCTATTCAAGTGGTTCTTAACTTAGTTGTTTAGTTAACTTTTGTGTTTAGTTGAATTATGTTGTTGAATTGTCCTGAAATTTATGCTAGATCATAGTATGTTTTATTTCTATTGATCTCTTTTACATTTAACTAATTTATGGTAATTGTACTTTGATTATCCTAAGAATATTTGTGCGAAAAATGTGCACTACATATATCATTCATATACCCTTCATTTTTATATCGTTCCCAAATACAAAATCACATAATTAAAAGATGAATTACATGTCCAATTGTGTATCATTCATGTACATCCATTTGGTTACCAACAGAAATAAACTGTACAAATTAAATTCATAATGATTACAAATCAATTTAGGTGTCAATTGTCATTCACAAATTACAAAATTATAAAAAATTCATATTTATTGCACAATTTATATACAATTTCCTAAGTCCTAAAGACAATTATAACCATATTGCTTATTTTATGGATCAATGCTACCAATATTAGGTTTTTTCCTTCAGGGGTCTCTTCTTCGCCATATGAGTCAGCGACATGATATAGCAGAGGCCCCATATTTATCCAAACTTGTTTATGAAACAAAATTAATTATTAACGATAGCTTTTTTAGCTTTAATTGAAAATTACAAGTATGATTTACCCCTCCAGACTTTAGAATTTTTGAAATAGTTTCAATATATTCACAATATTATGTGCCGTGTCAATGAAAAAGCATGTTACAACAGCATGCCATGTACCTAAAATAAATAGCACAAAAAAAAGATCAAAATTTGAAATTTTAAAAATAAATGAATCTTCTTGATCATTATTGTATGGCTAGAACATAATCAAAGTCCATTTGGAATCATAATCACATTCAGTCAGCCTAATTATAAAAGATAAAAATAATTTCGCACAAAAACAGGTACCGAGTAACTGTACAGCCTTTTAGGGTTTATTGCCCGTTTATTCGTCTCTCTTGCTGTGAATCCATGCCAGAAGGTCTTACTTTTGCCATGGTGCTTGCTAATTCTCATGTTCTATGTCTGCTAATTTCGCTAGAGATATTGTCACTCTTTTCATTGCCTAAACACAAGCAATTAATCCTAATAATGTTCATATTCACATAATAAAATGGTGAGATCTAAGAAATGTCTATTATTGATGGGCGAATTACAGATTTACGGTCAGAAATCAAATACCGTTCTAGCAAAGAAAACCATAAGGAATAAAGCTTGATAGCAATTGACCCATCCGAAATCAATTCAGAGAGCAAGAAAGAAGAAAGGAGAATCAAGAATCGAGCTTGGAGCTAATCGGATTCCGGTGACCAAAACTAGCCAGGAGATTCTCTCAAAGAGGATAAGGACTGCTGCTTGTAGTCTACCCAGGTCGTTGAGCCTTACCTCTTGAGTTTTCTCTCCGGCTAACCGGAATTTCAAGATTCAGCTTAAGAGGCTCGTCAAGAACTGTCAAGAAGATGGTAGATTTGGGGAAGTTCTTTGATGAGGCGATTAGAGAAGCCGAGAAGAGGAGAACAAAAATGATACAAAGGCAATAATTCATCCAAGTACTCAAAGAAATTTTGGATTCTGAAAACGCAAGAGAAGAAATACAAAAACGTTTAAACAAAGGAAAATACAAATGGATCGAGCAAGAACAAGAAGAAGCACATATTGGGTGAGCAAATAGTTAACATTCATAATAATCAGGATCCAGAGAAGAAAGACAATGAAGAACAATGGATTGAGGTTAAAAAGAAAAAGACAGAGAAAAGTGTAGATAAACCATTAATGTGCTACATATGTTTAGCAACTACACATGACAGGAAAAACTGCGAAGAAAAAATAAAATGTTTCAAATGTAAAAAATCAGGGCACATTGCCAAGGATTGTTGGGACAATAATTAAACCAATCAACAGAAGCCAAACAGTGTAAGCATCTTTAACAGGAGGCCTCAGCCTCAGGCAAGAATTTTTCTACAAGACAAATTGAGCATGAATCTTCAAGGCCAAAAACTCTCGGACTCCTACAAAATAAAACAAGTTTCAATTGTAATTAGAAATCTTCCACATACTCTTACCAGCTCTGGTATTCTTAAGAGTATAATCTCTAATTTTTGGATTTTTGAGAGTTTAAATCATATCAAAGGGTCTCCTACTCAGAGAAGTTTTAGTCAATATCAAAGTCTTCAACCTGGCTGACGTATCCTACACATTAATCTTCCAAACTGAAACTCATAAACTAAAATCTTACATCTATATTCCACTTAAACCTGATAAACTACCTCAGACCCAGGTCTGGAGACCTAAGAAAAAACTGGTTCAAGTGTGGCAGCAAAAGGAGGTGCATCAAGGGATTCAGAATTTCTGCAAGGAAATGGTTTTATGGAACCCTAATGAGGATTTTCCTGCATTTTCTTCATCACCATCCAATTCACCAAACCCCAAGATCACATAAAAACCAGTTTCCCCCTCAACTCCTACAATTTTGCATAATTGTAACTCGATGGTTCACCAAATTACAAATGCCAACTCATCCTTATCCAATTCTTCTTCTCAATCCACATCACACAAACAACCTGAGCCAACATTAGTGGAGCCCTTAGCTGTATCATTCGGGAACAAAGACACCCAACTGGCTCTAATTGGATACAATAGTGCAGGCGGTATACACTCAATACAACCAGTTCAAGTACCAGATGGTACTAAACTTTTTGTATCACAGCAAGTTATCAAGTCTCCGGTTGTATAACAAAGCATGGAAGTGGAGGAAGAAGAAGAGGACGAGGAAGAAGAAGTAGGAGAAGATGTAGCAGAAAGTGCATCCCATGGAAGCTCAGCCATGGCCGCCACCTCTCAGTACACAAACAAGGATCCAACTCTTAATCCAAGGAGAAGAAGCACAAGAATTCAAGGAAAACAGCCCAACCAGTATACCTCTGCACTAGAAATGGCACAAATAACGCAATATAAAGAAATAACCCATGGCTTTGAGGAAAAACATAACAGAAGTAGAAAAGGAAAAGAGGAGCACAAATTACTTGCTCTGCCTGAGGAAAAGGCATACACAGTCCCACAGGTTTATAAGGTCTTGACTGCCATTGGGGTAAAAATGGCTGCTGAGCAAAAAGAGGCTCTACAGTCATTGGCCGATTGGAGATTCTCGACAGTAAAACAAAGCACAGAAAAATTATAGATCATGAATTTCAAAAATCTTAAAATGATCTCCTGGAATGTGAGGGGTATTAATGCCACTAAGAAAAAAATCAGATTTAAAGGATTTTGTTAAAGGAGAAAGACCTGATGTGGTGTATCAAGATCCAAGCCGCAACATTATTCTGACCAAGTAAATAGAGACCTTTTTGGAAATCATTTGCAAGGCTTTGTGGCTTTAGATGCAACTGGTACTTCTGGTGGGATTATTTTAGCTTCGAACACAAACAACTTTTCTTTTGTTAGTTCCATCACTAAGAAGTATGTGTTAACTGCTGACCTGAAATGTAAATGGGACAATAAAGTAGTTAGAATAAGTGGAGTATATGGTCCACAAGATAAGCAAGGAAAAATTGATTTATTAAATGAGATTAGAGCTTTACAACCTGGAAAAGATGTGCCGTGGCTGCTGCAAGGCGATTTTAACCTTGTGGTAACAAGTGAAGAGAGATCAAGATGTAACAGGAGGCCGTATACCATCCCCAAATTAATGGCCAAGCTGAAATCTCCAATCGTGAAATTAAAACAATCCTTGAGAAAGTGGTTAATCCCTCTCTCAAGGATCAAAAGCTTGGGGATGCATTATGAGCCTATCGTACAGCATATAAGGCGCCGATAGGGATGACTCCTTTCAAACTCGTGTATGGAAAGAGTTGTCATCTACCGGTAGAAATTGAGCACAAAGATTTTTAGGCAATCAAGAAAGTCAACCAAGATTACCCAAAATATGTGGTATTGAGAAAAATGCAAATTCAAGAATTGGAAGAACTTCGCCTGGAAGCGTATGACAATTCTAGAATTTACAAAGAGAAGTTGACCATCGCTCATGACAAACTCATTCGCAAAAAAGAATACAAAGTTTGCGATAAAGTGTTGTTGTTCAACTCCCTGTTGAGATTGCATCCCGGGAAGTTGAAGAGCCGATGGACAAGAGGCCCCTTTACCCTAATGTTTTTTCCTTTGGAGTATTTGAGATTTGTAGGGAAGGAAGGGTCGCGTTCAAAGTCCATGGCCACTACTTGAAGGCATTTTATGAGAATCATGACGCAATGGTGGTTTGATGAGCAAGATTTGGAGAAAGCGCCAAATGGCGCGAAAGAGAAGGAATGACGAGCGAAAACGTGTCAGGCTCAAGACATTATTTTTTGAATTGAATAAAGATTTTCTCATGACTATATTTAGAGTAGTCAATGTATATTTTCAAATCATAATACACATTTTAGTATCAATATATATTTTTTTAAGTTTTAATATATCTTTTTGAGTTCCAACATATTTTTTTTTTTTACTATAGTAATTTTTTTATGAAATACATAATTTTTTGTGTCATATATAATGTTTTGACTACTTTAGTGTTGGTACATTATCCTGGTGTGACAATATACTATTTTGTGATACGAAGGAAAATAAAAGATTATGAATAAAGGGATCGTGTGGTGGGATTGTGTGGTAGAGGAGAGAAGAAAAAAGGCAGACACACGTATAGAAACAGAAAGAAGGTAATATAGAAATCGGGCCTGCTAAGTCGAATCAGCTTAGAAGAATCATAGAAGAATCCCCAATCAGAACGCGACACATGGCACCCAAATAATAGGAGGCGTATGGCGGACACGCGTTTTGACCGAAAGAAATACGTTTTTGAACTGCCCCACGTGCACAAACAAGTGGCCCAATGCAGAATTACACACACTCTCGCAAAATTTGAAAAGGGTGAATTATGTACATTACACGGGTAAATTCTGTTAATACAAAAGGATGAATTCATAATAATTTTGAAGCTAATTTTTACCAAAATAAATAAATAAAATATATTTGTGAAGAATGTAACATAACACGTAAAGACAACAAAAAATATATTTTTTCAGGAAATAAATCAACCAACAAATAATTTAGAAAAGAACATATAAAGACAACAAAAATATATTTCAATCAAATATTCGAAAAAAGAAAAAACCTAATTTATATTAGGAATCTGATATATCACAGCGGTATATATCGTTGTACTGCAATGACGGTATATAAAAATTGAAAAAAACATATAAACTGAAAACAAACATTATATAAAAATTTATTTTGTAAAACAATATATATTTTCAAATTGAAAATAGTATATAACGTATTAAAAAACGCGAGAAAATAATATATATTTTCAAATAATTATCATTATCGCGAAGATTTATAAAAAACAAGTATATTAATAGCAAGATTATATTCTGGTAATATAAAGGGGTGAATTTAGGTACTTATAGGTGTATATTCATAAAAAAATAATTATCATTACCGCGAAGGTTTGTAAAAAATAAGTATATTAACAGTAAGATCATGTGACATAAATTTAGAGGTGGTACATATCTAAACTATTATTAATACAAAGATGATTGATCATGAACTCCATTTACAAATCTGACAGTCAAGTAATAAATAACAAATTCACAAAAGCTTATAAGAAACAACATATCAGTTCAATTAACAAACAATATTACATGAATCAAACAATACTATTTCGCAAATCAGTATGTAGAATAATGACGTTATAGTCATAAAATAAAGAACATAATTAAAGATGATAATCATAATTTCATGCTTGAAATTGAAGTTGAAGTATCTATATGTACTTTGCATTTTACTTATTTTGTAGTTTTTCATCAAATAAGTCACAAATCTAACTTATCAATCTTAAGTCCCAAATTCAACTTATCATTTTCAAGTGCAAAGTATTACAACTTCTCTCAAAACTTCATAAATATCACACAAAAACAGTAAACACCATACCACAATAAAATTCCTAAACATTACAGAAGAACCAGGATCCGATCCTCTCACTCCCATCTCAAAAACCATGAAACGAAATCCTATTGGCACCAATTGGGCAAATGCTCATCTTTACGATTCCCACAAAACAGTCCGCCAAATTTCAAGCAAATAAAACTACTCCCATCACGAAACGCGTCCAATATAATATGTTTCTTTCCTTTCCAGATCTAGCCAGAATCGTGCCAAGATTGCTTAAAATTAGGTTAACTCCCTTTAGCGTACCAAACATGAAGATAAACACATAATACAGAATATTCTTCCAAGTTGCAAATCAAATACAAAAAACATCTTCTTCAACTATCTGTTAAGGTTGCCCAAATACCAGCACCGAGCTCCACTGAAAGAGGTTGTATAAAACATTAAAAAGAGTATTGAAAGGACTACAATGAACATAACAAAATTTAATGGATCTCTATGACAATATGTAAACAATAAATCACCTTTCTAGTTCTCAATATGGGTAATTAACCATCAATCCAACCGTTTCTTCATACACTATAGCGCAAAAAAAAAAAAAAAGAAACAAAATGAGTTTAAATACCAAATTGTAATTAACAGTCTTAAATCAATTAATAAAAAAATAAACAAGAAAAATTACCTTGAATAGTGACAGAATCGCCTTCAAGACGGATAATTTCACTGCAGAGATTGTCATGCCGCACTGCCCGATCCATCTGTCACCACTACCAGTTCTGACACCTACATAAATATATAACATTTAATTCATAAATTTCATTTTCTATTTATTCAAATTATTTTTGTGTTTAAACATCACATATCACTATAGCTATGCAAAATGGATCAGTTCACTAGACTAGAAATGATGGAGCTGGTTTGAAATGAGATCAAAAGGAGTGAAAGCTACTAATAGTTTAATCGGATCAATGGTAAGAATATAAGACAGATGCAGTTGGTTTGAAAATTAGACTAGTTTAATCGGATCAAAAAGCATGATTATCAAAAGAGATGCACGACTTATACTACCAGCATATATGCTGAGCTGCTAAAATGAATCTCAACGCAGAACTAATATGATATCGGATGAACAAAGAGGAAATTGAACAAGCATAATCAGATCAAAAAGCACAAAAGATATTTGGCAAATGACTACTTTATAGACAAAATTAACAAAGACAAGGCTTAATTGGACACAAATCATCATAAGCCTAGATGAAAGATCAAACAAAACGGCACAAAAGTACAATTTCCAGGCCAAATCAAGGAGAAATAATCAATAATCGGCTCTCATAAGATATCCCATCACAGCCACATTGCAGTTTGCAAGTTCAAAAGATTTTCAAATCGGTACTTAATCATCAGCTCAACAAGGAGAAACGAAGAGATATTTCAGATCTGGTACCAATATGCAAAACCAAATTCTAACCCTAGAACAAAGAGAAATTAAATGGCACCTAAATCCAATTTCATGACAAAATAAAAAAGAAATAAGGAAGAAATCGAAGAAATACTCGGCTATGAGAAGAAATCCGTCGCAGCCTCATCATAACTTCGAAGAAATATTATGTTCGTTTCGCTCATATTTAGAGTAGTCAATGTATATTTTCAAATCATAATACACATTTTAGTATCAATATATATATTTTTAAATTTTAATATATCTTTTTGAGTTCCAACATATTATTTTTTTTATTATAGTAATGTTTTTATGAAATACATATTTTTTTGTGTCATATATAATGTTTTGCTACTTTAGCGTTGATACCTATGTTGCACGGACACGGACACGGCGAATCTCAAAATCTATCAGGACACGACATATATATATATATTATTTTTATGAATAGAATATATAAGTTAATTATTGTATATATTATTTATGTTAATTTTATTTTATTTTAAAGAATTATACATAATATTTTTACTTTATAATTAGAATGTTATACATAATATTTTATAATTTATACAGTATATAAACATTTGAAGTTGCATATTTATATACTTGCATAAAAGATATTTGACGTTTTACATGTTTATGTATGAAAACTTAACACAAAATAATCAAAATATACTTTAAATGTGTAGTCCCACAATTACTGGAATAGAAAAGTGAGATGACCTAGTCTCTAAAATACGAGAATAATTAAACAGTGTAATAATTACGCTAACAAGTCCAGTGCACGTGTATAAGAAGTGTCTTGAAAGTGTCTGAGAAGTGTCTTGATGATTTTTAATAATAAAATATTTGACACGCCATGTGGTGTGTCTAACACGTGTCTGAGGAGTGTCCGAGGAGTGTCGTGTATGGCACAGTATCCGATACGGACACGGCCAGATTTTTGAAGTGTCCGCGCAACAGAGGTTGATACATTATCCTGATTTGCCAATATACTATTTTGTGATAGGAAGGAAAAGAGAAATAGAAACAAGGTAATTGAGATATTGTGTAATTAATTGTAAATACCCAAAATACCCTTCTAATTTTTAGGATGTAGAATCTACCGTGAAAAAAAGTTGAATAAAAGCTTTGGGTCTAATGCTTATACTACACATCCAAACAAGATTTTTCTAAAAATAGTTCCTTATTCGTTTTTGTTCTAAAAACGAGGTGCATTGGATCAGTTTAAATTGTGCCAATTGAGAAAGAAAATCAAAACCAAAACTTTTGAAAAACGAAAAAGATGACAAAATTGGGAGTTAAAAGAGTTTATGACCACGTTGGCAATGGCCTCAGCCGAATTAGGCCTTTACCTTCAACTTTTTCGTCCAATATACAACCTCCTCATCGTAATCCCACTTGTCATCTGTCTGTCATTAAACATTAGAGGAGCCGTTATTACCCTAGCAAAATTGAAAATCCCCTATGTTTTCCTAGACTTTTTTTTTTAGCATCTTTCTCGAAAATAATTCAGCAAATAGCACTGTTTTGAAAAAAAATTAGGTAACTAGCTGTCACACCTCGACACAAAGCATGACAAATAACACAGAGATAATAAAGCGATTTATCATGGATAAGATACAACCCGAAAGGTTTGCGGAAGCGTACACATAAAAAATACATATGCCGAGGAAATATCAAACAAAGTGGGCACACATACCCGAAATAAAACTACAACAAATCTAGTAAGGTATCGCTAACTCCGTGATCCTTGCTAATGCAGACGCCGACCTAGAACCACCTCATGGTGACAATGAACGATTACACCAGACGCGGGGTAGTAGCATTCGACTGCCCGTCGTTCCCATCTAGACCCAAAATAAGAAATACGAGAGGGATTAGTCAGAGAACTGACTAAGTGAGGAGTTAAGGGTCTAGCTTATTAAGACGGCCAACATGTCTCAAGCCGGTCCCAAATCTCACTCAGAAAATTAAGAAGCTGTTAAGAAAGGAATCATACAGAATCTTTCTCACTCTAGTCCAAAAACTTAAAATAAAATAAAATAAAATAAAATCCTTTCAAACTTGTAATTTAAAACTCATCATAATTTACTCTTATTTACTATAATAAAGAAAATATCATATTTTTAATTGAGGGGCCGACTAGTATTCAACTGAAGTGCCAAACAGAAGGGAGAGCTAATCACAATGTGTTTAGAATAACAAAAAGCTCGAGAACCGCGCATTCTCACACAAGAGCCTTGACGTCCCAGGATCCTTCGCGCCACCACCAAACTAACTCTGGATTTTCTCACTACGTATCGCAACTATCCTTCCCTCAAAACAAAAATCACGCTCACACATATATTTTCAAAAATCACAATAGCGAGGTAATCCTCCAGCCATAACACAAAAGTTTAGCGTGATTCACAAAATAATTAATTATTATCATAATATTGTCTTTCAAAATATCACAAAGGTCCTCCATACAATTATTTTTTATTTTTTATTTTTCATACTCATAGTTATATTTAAAATTACATATACTACTAATAATACATGAATTCTACAATTTTAGAATTTTTCAAGTATGAATATGATCATAAATAAATATATTAATTAAAAACAGATTCTATTTGTTCTAAAATATTAATCATAACTGAAATATTAATGCCATAAATTAATCTTAATTAATTGAGTTTAATTTGGGGCTAAACCGACACATTTATGGTCCAAAATTCACAAACTATCACATGTCTTAATAAGAAAAATAATTTTTAACCACTCACCTGCCCTGGAGGGAACTTGGACTACTGTATATGACTCCCCCAAATGAATATCTCGCACAAACGGTTACTGCCATGCATTAAATCACAACATTTTAGCTTTATTTTCTCTCTTTTATTAAATTTAAATTTTTTCCAGAAACTATTAATTAAAAATAAATTCATTTATAAAAAGTACTCATTCCAACGATTCCGAAGATACCAAGAATGTCAAAAACTGACTTGAAATGAACCCGTTACGGCCAATTGTATCGTTTGGAATCCCTGAGGAATTCTGGAGTACCAAAACTGTGAAAAAGTAAATAAAATCCATTGAAAAAAGAAATCCAGGAATTCTGTAAGAATCCGGAATATCAAATCCCAAATCTGCAGGATTTATAAAACCAGTTTTTTTTTAAAATACAGTTTTTCTGAACGGTGGGCCCTACATGTCATCGAAATAGACTACAAGGTTCTGAAAATTAAAGAAAAAAAAATTTGATTTAAAATAGTAAACGATGGAATATATTGAAGTTTCTCCAAATAATATTTATGATTTTCTGAGATTTTTGTATAATTTTCTGAGGAAATTTTATTTTCCATAAATATAATATTTTCTTATTCTGAAAAATCAGAAAAGAATGATTTAAAAATAGTAAACTATGAAATATGTCAAAATATTATATACAAAAGTTTCGTACAAAAATAAGATCTATCTACTCTAATTTTTCCAGAATTTTCTGAGAAGATTTAAAATTTCACAATTTACGCAAGATCGGAAAATAATTCGGCAAAAATAGTAAAAGACAGAATTAGAGAAAACATAAAATACTAAAGTTGTTCAGAAAACAATAGTCGACGTACCTTTGAAATTTCATATTTTTCGGAATTTTTCTGAATTGATAGTGATTTTCTGAAGTGAGAGAAAAGAAAGATGAGAGAAATAATGCATGGGTTCTTTTATATAATTTCAAAGGGTATTTTGGTAATTTCATCGGGGTACACATGTCACTTCCAGCCAGTCCACGTCCCCAACAGGTGTCCAGTGATAATTTGCATAAAAGTCCCTAATTTTCTGAAATTTATAAATTAGTTCCTGCAGATTCTTAAAAATTAATTATTCCATTATAAATAAATTCATAACTTTTTATTTACAAAATACTAGTTAATGCATTTTATATGAAAACGTTCACCATAAAATTTGCATTCTAATGGTATAATTTATTTTTCCATGCCATAAGTATTTTTCGTTCAAAAATTTGTTTTACATAACTTTTTCAATACCTTTACAAAGAAGTCCTTGTATGTATGATTTAATTTATGCATGATAAAGAAAAATTCATAACTTTTAATCTACAAAACGAAATTTTATGCATTTTATATCAAAATTTTCATCTTGAAATATAGAATCTGAAAACTTAATTTAATCATACATGCAAATAAATTTTATATTTCTAAAATTTGCTTTTCTAAAAATATTTGAAATAAATCTTGCTCTCTTTGGACTAAAGTGAAAAGTTCAGATTAAAACTAGGATTTTAAGAACCAGGAAATTAAATCCAACTTAGAAAACAAATTCTAAATAATATCAAATTCAAAATTTGATATCTTACACCAATCCCCCTTAAAAGACGTTTAGTCCTCTAAACGGTGCATCGACCTAAGCGCGGCAACGGAGGAAAGAGATGAGGATAACGCTGGCGAATGGCTTCTTCACGCTCCCAAGTCGCTTCTCGCTCGGTATGATTACTCCATTGAATTTTCACATATCGGATGACCTTGCTGCGTAACACTTGTTCGCGCGTACCCAAAACTCGAATTGGAACTTCCTCATATGTCAAATCTGGCTCGAAACGTAGCGTCGAATAGTCGATGACATGACCCTCACCGCGAAGGTACTTCCGAAGTTACGAGACGTGGAACACATCGTGCACCTCGGATAAAGCAGGCGGCAAAGCTAAACGATACGCGCAAGCCCCGATCCGTTCAAGAATTTCGAACGGACCAATAAAACGCGGGCTCAACTTCCCCTTTACCCCAAAACGCATCACACCACGTGTTGGCGAAACTCGCAATAAAACATGATCGCCCGCTGAAACTCGACGTGTCGACGTGCTGTATCAGAATACTTCTTCTGCCTGTCCTGCGCGGTTTTCAGACGTTCTTTTATTCGTCGCAACTGCTCCGCACTTTCCTGAACTAAATCAGGTCCCAATGGCCGGTCTTGGCTTACTGGGTCCCAATAAAGCGGTGTACGACAACGTCTACCATAAAGAGCCTCGAACGGTGCCACACCAATGCTTGAATGATAGCTGTTGTTGTATGCAAACTCACATAAATGCAAATGGTCTTCCCATGATCCACCCATCGAAATCGCACATGCCCGCAACATATCCTCTAGCGTTTGAATAGTCCGTTCGGACTGTCCGTCGGTCTGGGGATGATACGCAGAACTAAAAACCAATTTTGTTCCCAAACCTGTCTGGAAACTTTTCCAAAACCGAGAAGTGAAACGTGTATCCCGATCTGAAACAATCTCCACAGGTGCACCATGATGCCTGAAAATAGTGCGTAGATAAATTCGGGCCATTTCCTCACCCGATGTCCCTTGCTTAAACGGGATAAAATACGCTACTTTAGTCAACCGATCTACCATCACCCAAATTGCATTATTACCCTGTCGAGTGCGAGGTAATCCTGTCACAAAATCCATGGTTATTCCTTCAAATTTACCTTCTCGGAGCGGTAGCGGTTGCAAGAATCCTGCTGACTTTTTGCGCTCAGCTTTGACCTGCTGGCACACTAAGCACCTCGCCACGTAATATGTCACATCTCTGAACATTCCTGGCCACCAATAATATGCACGAAGGTCTTGCTGCATTTTTGTCTCGCCAGGATGGATCGAATATCCGGACTCGTGTGCTTACGCCAAAATATCATGCCGTAACCCCTGCGGTATCTCGGTACACATGCGCGTTTACCTAGGCGTAAAATACCCTCATTATCAATGACGAAGTACGGTGCCTTGCCTATCTCCATCTTCTTCTTGATTCGCTCAATCATCGGGTCGTTCACTTGTGCTAAGCGAATCCGCTCGATCATCATAAAGTTGAACGTGCAAATTGGCAAGGAAAACTTGTGAAGCTGGGATTTGAACATAGATATCCATTCTCCTAAGATCTAAGAGAATATGCGGCTGCCTTGTTAATAACGCTGCTGCATTCCCATAGCTCTTGCGACTCAGTGCGTCTGCTACAACGTTGGCTTTTCCCGGGTGATACAGGATCGATAGGTCGAAATCGCACAATACCTCAAGCCAACGACGTTGCCTCAAATTCAACTCTCGCTGGTCGAAGATATACTTTAAACTCTTATGGTCTGTGAAGATCTTGGACTTCTCCCCATAGAGATAGTGACGCCAGACCTTTAGCGCAAAAACTACTGCGGCTAGCTCCAAATCATGAGTTGGGTAATTTTTCTCATAGGGTTTCAACTGTCGTGAAGCATAAGCAATGACTCTACGCTCTTGCATAAGCACGCACCCTAAACCTTGACGTGACGCATCGCAATAAACTTCAAACTCAACACCCTGAATGGGCACCATGAGGATCGGCGCCGACACTAATCGATTCTTTAGCTCCTGAAAGCTCTGCTCTCTGGCTGCCGTCCACTCGAACTTCACTCCCTTTTGTGTTAGCTGAGTCAGTGAAAGTGCTAGTTTTGAGAATCCTTCAACGAAGCGTCGATAATAACCCGCAAGTCCTAAGAAACTACGAATCTCAGTCACTGTCTGCGGTCGTTGCCACTCAACAACTGCTTTTATCTTTTCGGGGTCTACTTTTAATCCGTCACGCGAAATCACATGCCCCAAAAATGCTACCTCTTCTAACCAAAATTCGCATTTCTTGAACTTGGCATATAGCTGGTTGCCTTGAAGGGCATTTAACACGATCCGCAAGTGCTCCGCATGTTGCTCCCGATCCCGAGAATAAATCGGTATATCATCAATAAATACTACCACAAACGAATCAAGATAAGGTCTAAGCACTCTTTGCATCAAATCCATGAATGCGGCTGGAGCATTTGTCAGCCCAAATGGCATGACCAAGAATTCATAATGCCCGTAACGGGTGCGAAAAGCTGTTTTATCTACATCGCTAGGTCTGATGCATGAGAGAAATAATGCATGGGTTCTTTTATATAATTTCAAAGGGTATTTTGGTAATTTCATCGGGGTACACATGTCACTTCCAGCCAGTCCACGTCCCCAACAGGTGTCCAGTGATAATTTGCATAAAAGTCCCTAATTTTCTGAAATTTATAAATTAGTCCCTGCAGATTCTTAAAAATTAATTATTCCATTATAAATAAATTCATAACTTTTTATTTACAAAATACTAGTTAATGCATTTTATATGAAAACGTTCACCATAAAATTTGCATTCTAATGGTATAATTTATTTTTCCATGCCATAAGTATTTTTCGTTCAAAAATTTATTTTACATAACTTTTTCAATACCTTTACAAAGAAGTCCTTGTATGTATGATTTAATTTATGCATGATAAAGAAAAATTCATAACTTTTAATCTACAAAACGAAATTTTATGCATTTTATATCAAAATTTTCATCTTGAAATATAGAATCTGAAAACTTAATTTAATCATACATGCAAATAAATTTTATATTTCTAAAATTTGCTTTTCTAAAAATGTTTGAAATAAATCTTGCTCTCTTTGGGCTAAAGTGAAAAGTTCAGATTAAAACTAGGATTTTAAGAACCAGGAAATTAAATCCAACTTAGAAAACAAATTCTAAATAATATCAAATTCAAAATTTGATATCTTACACTAGCACTACCGCCACCTATGGTGGCGGTAGAGACCTTATACCGCCTGCACCTATGGCGGTAGTGCCTAATTTTCAAAATTTCCCGTAAAACAGGGTAATTAGATACAAATTAACCTCTACCGCCAGGTCTTCTGGCGGTAGTGGCATTATTGTAATTTTTTCCCGACCCAATCGGGTATCAAACCCGTTTAAAAAAAAAAAAAAAAAAGGAAAAATAGCTCTACCGCCAGACCTTCTGGCGGTAGAGTTGGGGGTCCATAAAAGCCCACCCGAACCCTTCTCTCTCTCCCCCCATTTCTCCCCCAAACAGCCGAAGGAAAGAAAAAAAAATTTACACTCTACCGCTAGGGACCTGGCGGTAGAGTCTTCTCCCCCTAATAACCCACCTGACCCCTCTCTCTCTCGCCCCATTTCTCCCCCAAACACCCAAAAGAAAAAAACAAAAAAAAGAGCCATTTTTCAGCCGAAAATAGAAGAAAAAATTGTGAAAATTGAAGCGAAAAGAAGAAGATTTGTAGAAAGAAGAAAGAAGAAAATAGAGTGAATTCAACGAAAGGTTAGATATTTTAATTTATTTTTGAGTTTAGGGTTTAGGATTATTTGTTTAAATTGATAGAAATTAGTATGAAATAAGTTTGAGTTTGTTGAAATTAGTTGTATTTCTTTGAATAGATTGCTTCAAATTGGTTAGAATTTGTTTTATTTTGAGTTTTTAATTAGGTTTTGTTTGTCTTGAGTTTTTAATTAGTAATTTTTTTGTTGTTGATTTGTTTGTAGAAGGAGAGGAAGGAGAAAGAGAAGGAATTGCAAATTTTTTGCAATTGAAATTTGAGGTAATTTTTTTTTCATATTTATTGGTATATTATGTAATTACTTTAATTTAATGTATTTATTTTTAAAAAAAATTCATATTGTATTTATATATGATTTGTTTTAGTGTAATTTATTTTTTTAACTTGTAGTAGTTATTATTATTAATTTTTGGGTTTAGTTCATGAGTTTTTTTTTTTTAAAATAGCACCCGTAAAAAAAAAAATTAATTAACTAACACCCATACAGAAATATTATTTATATTTTGTTAGTAGAAATAATTATTAGTTATTTTACATAATAATTTTTTTTTATGAATTTTTTTTAGATGTTTCTACTTGTAGATATTTTTATTTTAGATAATTATAATTGTAAAATTGTAATCTTCATTTTAGTAATTATTAGTTCATGAGTTAATTTTATTACAAATTAAAATACTTTGTAGATATTTTTATTTTAGATAATTATAATTGTAAAATTGTAATCTTCATTTTAGTAATTATTTTATTATTTTAATTTTTAGAATTTTTTTTCATATTTATTGGTCTATTATTTAATTACGTTAATTTAATGTATTTATTTTTAAAAAAAATTCATATTGTATTTATATATGATTTGTTTAGTGTAATTTATTTTTTTTACTTGTTATTTAAATTATTTATTAGTAATTAATTGTAGTAGTTATTATTATTAATTTTTGGGTTTAGTTCATGAGTTTTTTTTTTTTAAAAATAGCACCCGTAACAAAAAAATTAATTAACTAGCACCCATATAGAAATATTATTTATATTTTGTTAGTAGAAATAATTATTAGTTATTTTACATAATAATTTTTTTTATGAATTTTTTTAGATGTTTCAACTTGTAGTTAATTTTATTACAAATTAAAATACTTTGTAGATATTTTTAGTTTAGATAATTATAATTGTAAAATTGTAATCTTCATTTTAGTAATTATTTTATTATTTTAAGTTTTAGAATTTATTTTTCATATTTATTGGTAGATTATTTAATTACGTTAATTTAATATGTTTATTTTTAAAAAAAATTCATATTGTATTTATATATGATTTGTTTAGTGTAATTTATTTTTTTTACTTGTTATTTAAATTATTTATTAGTAATTAATTGTAGTAGTTATTATTATTAATTTTTGGGTTTAGTTCATGAGTTTTTTTTTTTAAAATAGCACCCGTAACAAAAAAATTAATTAACAAGCACCCATATAGAAATATTATTTATATTTTGTTAGTAGAAATAATTATTAGTTATTTTACATAATAATTTTTTTTTTACGAATTTTTTTTAGATGTTTCTACTTGTAGTTAATTTTATTACAAATTAAAATACTTTGTAGATATTTTTATTTTAGATAATTATAATTGTAAAATTGTAATCTTCATTTTAGTAATTATTTTATTATTTTAATTTTTAGAAATAGTGACCGATGGCATCTAGAGGCGGACCTAGTTGACCTAGTCGAGCGGACAAAGGAAAAAGTCGTATGATTGATGAAAGTAATTCTCCGCCATATTCGCTCAACACACTACAAGCCGAACATAGGACTAGCCAGTTTACAAGAGAAGAAGGCTTGATATCATTCGAACCCTACCGTTTCGAGCAAGCATCACCTTGCGGTACTTATTTTATAATTATATAATATAAAATATTACTTGCAAATATATTTATTATTTTCGTTTTCTTTTATGAAGGTGCCTTGGAACGACCTTTATATCCCTTATCTAAAAAGGGCTAATTTTTTCCAAGTAGCGAAGATTGGATATATACCATTAGACGGTATTTGTTTAACCGCATTGCAGGAACGGTGGAGAAAAGAAACGCACACGTTCCACATGGCACATGGGGAGATGACGATTACATTAGAGGATGTGTCGTGTTTGTTGGGTTTGAGAGTCGATGGAGCGGCCATGTGTGTAAGTAATAAAGATGTGAATTGGGGCCAAAAAATTACGGATTTATTGGGGATAACACCCGAGATAAATGATTACCGGCATGATAGCGCGGTATTGCTTAAAAGAAGATGGTTTATCCAGAATTTCTCTAATTTGGAGGTCGGAGCCCCTGAGTTGACGGTACAACAATATTGCCGCGCATATATACTTGCTTTATGCGGTGATATTCTATTCACGGACCCGACGGGCGATAGTATATCGGCAATTCCACTGGTATTTTTAGAGGATATGGAGAGATTAGATGAATGGGCATGGGGGAGTGCGGTATTAGGATATTTATATCGGGAGTTGTGCAAGAGTACGGCGCCTGAACGGAAGAATATGGGGGGTTGTATTATGTTACTTCAGATGTGGGCTTGGACGCGTTTCAAGTTCGGACGACCGACTCCTCCCCTCGGCACTAGTCCGGATGTTTTAAACATCTTCGATGATCCGGATGAGAACGATACGGTTGGATTTATTTGGATTGGTGCTACGGTGAAGGAGAGACCCGGAGCGACTCATTTGTGGGGCAATCGAGACCAGTTGGATAACCTTCATGAGTCGCAGATTGAGTGGAGACCCTACGAGAAGTACCGCACGAGACTTCCACCCATTTGCGAGTTTGAGAGAGATTCCGCACTTATTCGGTCCAAGTTGATTTACATGTGGATCGTCGAGCATTATCGCCCGCAACGGGTGATGCGACAGTTCGGGCTTCATCAGAGGATACCCCCTCAAGGAAAGTGTGAATACAATCATCTCTTGGAAAAGATGATTAACGGTCGCGGAGGTGATTGGCCTACAGTTCACGCGAGATATGTTCAGGATTGGGAGTTTGAAAAGTGGCAATATTGGACGAACAACTCGGAGAAATTTAAGAGAAGGGCATATAATCCGGACAAACATTTGGAGTATATGGAGTGGTACGGAAAAGTATCGGAGGCGAGATTGGTGCAGTCGACCATCTCGCATGATACAGACTCATATCGTCCTCTTGTTCCCGACAAAAGAAAAGCCGTATGTGAAATAATTTAATAGCTTAATAATTTTAATAATATTACATTTTAACAATATTACATTATTAATTAAATTTAGATGGCACATTTTACGGAGGCGTGTGAAAAGGGTTTGAAAGCCATTCGTAAGAGACGGAACGGGGCGAAAATGAGAAGCGTCATGCGGATATGTTGGGATGCATGCGAAAAGGGCATATTGAGGGTAATGAATACCCTGCCGGTCTTCCATGGCATTATCTCGACACTCCTAATGAGTATGATGAAGATAGTGACGATGATGAAGGTGGACATGAGGACCGTGACGAGGGCGTAGGCGTCAGCCAACTTACTCAAGAGCCTGTCAGAGGACATGGTGTGCGACGCACTACTAGAATGGGTGCTGGACGCGGTGTTGCACGGTACACGCCTAGTTAGTGGTTATGTGTAATTTTATGTATTTTTTTTGGACTATTTATGTATTATGTTTGGATGGACTATTTATATATTATGTTTTGTATTTATGTTTATTTTGTTCGTCATAACAACATAATATAAGTTCGAAACAAACTAAAACAATAAACAACAAGTTCTTAAAATAGTACAAAGTTCGAAACAAACTACGGCCCATTGTATCGACCTCCACCCCTTTGTGTGCATCTTGGTTTTGTGTGACCGGGCAACTTGCACACACTACAACACTTTGCACCGACAGATTTGTGCATGGTATCCATACTGTTTTTGAAACGTATCTCCCGATGCCGTCCACGTTGCATTCTTCCGTTAGTATCTTTTCTTACGAGTTTATCGCCCGGATATAATGTATAATTACAGAATTCTTCGCGTGGCCTCCAATGTGATCTTTCCTTAACAGGATAAATACTTCTTTCATACGTATGTTTCAGATTATCCAAGGAATAACATGGATGAATAAAGGGCTCGGATGATACTACTTTATGCATGCCAACAGATATGATGTGAGAACACGGGTAGTGATATATCATCGGTTTCTGACACCCGCAGTTACCTTCATTGAAGTTAACTTCCCAAGTCTTTCCCGAATTCCGATACCACTCGTCGTCCGACGAGGTCGTGTCTCCACCTGATAAACACCTTCGTCTAAATTGTAACACGTAACGATATGCGTAGCGGCCTTATTTCTTCTCCGTTCCATTTTTTCCATCACCATATCCGACCACTGTTTATCCCGGCTTTCAGCATCCGCCCGATATCTCACATGATAACAGTTCAACTTGTAAAATGTCGCCATAACAATTGCCGTAACCGGCAGCTTTCTTATACCTTTGAAAACATAATTCATAATTTCAGCGTTATTACTAGTTGTTAGGCCCCAGCGATGACCATTATTATCGTGCGAGAGTGTCCAATTTGCTTTAGGTACTCTCGATAACCATTCAGTCCCCTCAGGATACTTCGCTTCCATTTTTTCCCAAATTTTTTTGAATTTATATTTATTGTGCGCACATACTAATCTCGGTACCAACGGAATCACTGTTTTGTTCGTCGCGTGGCTACTGAAATTTGCTTCGAGATGCCGCATGCAATAACGATGAAAACCGTAAGGGGGTTTCCATCTATCACCTCTCATTGCGCTAATTATACCAGGATGCCTATCCGAAATAACACAATAACTATTTTGATTTCCGATTACATTTCGCAAACAATCAAAAAACCACTCCCATGTCTCTTTCTTCTCTCTCTCAACTAACGCAGAAGCTAGAGGATATAATTGACCGTTAGCATCGCTACAAATTGCCATCAGCAAACATCCTTGGTACTTTCCGGTTAGAAATGTTCCATCTACTGTTATGACTGGTTTGCACCATTGAAAACCGTGGAGTGATGGACCAAATGCCCGAAAAGACCTTCGAACTCGAGCTCACCCGCACTATTTGGATCTCCCGTTCTAAAAAAATATAGTGTACCAGGATTTGCTGATGATATTGCCGCCATCAATTCGGGAAGCAGATTATATGCCTCCCTCCAACCCCCGAATAAGAATCGAATCGCATGTTGCTTCGCGTTCCACGCTTTCCAATATGAAATGGTATATTCAACCTTTAGTTTAATCGCTTCTATTATGGTTACAGGTTTAATTTCTAAATCCGCTCTAACTATATCTAGAATTAATCCCCCAACAAGCGCACTCGTTAACTGTTTGTGGTCTTTTCGAGGAGTCTGATTAGTACACACATGTGGTTGATTAAATGTTTTAATCTCCCATAATTCATTTTTCTTATTAATCGAACCGTGCATCCTCCAATTACATCCTGTACCTTCATCTTTAAGCTTGCAGACTACAATGTATCTCTCTTTGCTTGAGTGGTCGACTATTATTTCTCGGTGATGCTTGACACTGTATGCTCTTACAGCCGATTGTAGTTCCAATTTTGTTTCGAATGTATGCCCCTTATACAATATTTCTTCATCCCTTTCAGTCACACGCCTACCTGACACAACATCATTTATTGCATATTCCCACATTGAACTATCTTTGAACTCTTCTGCCGGCGGATCGTCAAAAGTCCCTACACTAACCATTTCACCCGTTTCCGTATATCGGAATGGCGCTACCCTTTCTTCTTCGTTAAGCTCATAAATTTCCTCTTCCTCTTCGTCCTCGACCCCATTTGCGGTTCCTCATCCAATTCATTTTCTTCTTCATCTATTTACGGAAGAATATTATTACTCGCCCGGGCCATATCAAACGCCGCAAAAATGTCTTCATTCTCACATTCATTTCCATCCTCGTCCAATTCCTTTTTGTTTGCAGTTGAAACTACATTCGATCTACTACTAGTTCCTACATGTGATTGTTTATTACGGACACGATCAACATATATTTCTAATTCAACCCCAACCCTCGTAACGTGTTCCGCAAATTTAACCCATTGTGTATCGTTCGTAATTTTCAATAACCTATAATTTAACCCGTTGTCACGTTGAACGGAAGGAAATCTACCTCGGATTATAAGATCATCACTATAAGACCAACCGATATTCTCACAAATCTCGTTACACAATTCGTAATAATCTCTGTTTACATTCGTATTTTACGGTATATAAGACGGTTCGGGTGGATCATAGTTTATTCCGTTCGATAGATGAACAACCCGACTATCATAATATACGAGATTGATCCGTTTCGTGTCATTTTCTTTCAAGAATTTACTCTTGTTTTTTCCCTAAATACAATAATATTTGAATTAATAAACAACAAGATTTTTCTTAAATAATCATAAATTTCAAAATATAAATAATATTTCTATATGGGTGCTAGTTAATTAATTTTTTTGTTACGGGTGCTATTTAAAAAAAAAAAAAAACTCATGAACTAAACCCAAAAATTAATAATAATAACTACTACAATTAATTACTAATAAATAATTTAAATAACAAGTAAAAAAAATAAATTACACTAAACAAATCATATATAAATACAATATGATTTTTTTTAAAAATAAATACATTAAATTAACGTAATTAAATAATAGACCAATAATTATGAAAAAAAATTCTAAAAATTAAAATAATAAAATAATTACTAAAATGAAGATTACAATTTTACAATTATAATTATCTAAAATTTGTAATAGGTGGCGGTAGTGCTAGTTACCTAATTTTTTTCAAAACAGTCTTTATTTCTTTGAATTATTTTCGAAAAAGATGCTTAAAAAAAAAAAAAAAGTCGTTTTCCTATCATTTACAATGTATGGAATAGTCATTACCTTAGTGTGGCCATTAGTGGTCCTGTTGATTACGACATCAAATGAGCCCTCGAAGATGTGGATGGGCCTGGGACTAGGTGTTGTAATTACGGCGGTTTTCCTAACCCTCACGTACTTCGTTGCTTTGGTAAATTATTATTTAACAATTGGTTTTGTTAGTTATAAATATAGTTATATTTCATAAACTTTAAATATTCGTTTTTCATCCATAGAGAATCGAGAAAGCCAAGGCTTCTACAGGTGGGAGGCGTCTCAGCCCCGCTCCATCCCCGCCTCACACCAACCCTCCATCTCCGCCGCCCCCTCCTCCTCTACGGCACACCAACGCCAACCGACGGACCAATGTAAACGGACAGACGACCCCTCCATCTCCGCCCCAAATCTGCCCTCACATCACCATCTCCGTCGCATCAAGTTCCTCCAAATCTCCCGACACAAGGAATTCTCCGGCGAACTCTGGCTCCCCCTCGACAGCCTCCAAATCTCACGACTCAAGGAATTCTCCGGCGAACTCACCCGTCCCATCGGGTTCGACTTCTCCGACGAACTCACCGGCTCCATCAGTTAATTCGAGCTGTTCCCCGTCTAAGTCTCATAATACAAACCCTCCTCCAGTGAACTCCGATTCCGCATCCGCCGGACTGCATAATCGGTTCCCAAAGGGCGGCTCCAAGCACTGCAAGAGACGCTCTTTTTAAACTTTCTGGATTGGGCTACTAATTTTGCTGCTTTGAGTTTTTGAGGTCAGTTAGGGAATTTTGTGATGTAAGTCTCTTTGAGTTTGTAAGCTTTTTTCGAGCTGCTGAGATGAAATTGGGGAATTTTTTGGGTTTAAATTTCGTCGAGTAAATAAGGGTTTTTAGAGCTGCTTAGATGAATTGCGGAATTTTGTGATGTAAATAAGATTCGTCACATAAATAAGTTTTTTTAGAGCTGCTGAGATGAATTGGGGAATTGTGTGATGTAAATAAGATTCTTCACATATATAATGATGTGAGTTGAGGATTTTTGTGCAAGCTAATGAATAAAGATCGATTTTAAGTTAAGGATTTTTGGAATTTTTTGTTGAGTTAATGTGAAATTATACTTATTTTTATTTGAATTGATTATTTTCTCTTTATGGGTTTGTGGTCTTTGTTTGCATTTGTTTTGTGCTGTTGAAATTGAATATCAGGTTTGATTGGTACAGGGACCTGGTGAAAATTTTCAGTCGCTACAGGGCACTGAAATGAGAGGAAATAAAAGGAAGGGAAATGGAAAGAAAGGAGGGGAAATAAGAGGAGAGAAAGGAGGGGAAATGGAGAGGAAATAAAAGGAGGGGAAATGGAGGGGAGAGTAAGGAAATGGAGGTAAAATGCTAACGGGATCCGAATCAACATCATTCTCAAAGGACTTTTCACAATCAGTAAAATACCAACGGGATCAGAATCAACATCTTTCTGTACGGTAACGAAATCTCTACGGAAGGAAATGGTGGTACCGGTTGAAGGCAAAGAAAGCTAGGCAGACTTTTCCCTTTCCTTTGCGTACCAAGATTGTACGAATGTATTAGGCCGGTTGGATTCAACCGCCAAAACCCTAACTGGAGTTTCCTACGTAAGGTCCAGCCCGAAAAGCTAAATCCGAAACTAAATACAAAAAACTTGTGAAATGTACAGGCTGTTTCATGATTCAATCTAACCGAAATTGTTGGTAGAAATAAAAGCGGTACTGGTACAGGGGAAGTTAGTCAGGAAATTCCGCATCTGAGATATTCAGAATGGGAGAGAAGCGCGACCTATTCTGATTTTGCCCTTCAAATTAAATAGATTCTGCACTGGAGGTCTCCAGTGAATGAGTTGTAACTTTCATGATAATATCAACTGTCATGTTGTTGTTCATGTGGTATTCCTGAAGGTCTTATTATGTATGGATGATTGGATTTCTTTTTTTTTTATTAAGGATGTTATTGTTTTTAAGATCCTCTATTTCAGGCTTTTTTTGACTGTATTGTAGAATGTTCTTTGTATTTCTTTTTTACAAAAAATGGCTTGGCTTGATTGATGATCTGTTAATCAATCATATATATTATTTAATCAAACTTGTGTAATATCACAATAACAATTTTCTATTTTGTCGCTGTTCAGGTACCAAAATGAAAATAAGGATTAATGGGTTCATTTGGGCGGGAAATGTTTGAAACGGGATAGTTCAGATTATTGAAAGTGCCTAATTTAATATCAGGCTTGTATAGCTGAATAAGGACAATTTAATATCAGCCCGTTTGAAATGGATAAATCCTAATTTTTCGATAGTATTCTTGTATTATATAACAGTACAGTTTCTTTCCCAACCATGCAGTCGAGCTTTTTCAACAAACCCATGCGCCCCCGCAGAAAACCTCGCTATTACCAGCCACGTCAGCCAATTCATCATCCGAGATCCAACCTCCTCAGCAACCCATGGTCTTTGTTGCATGCTACACCTTCCAAGCGGCAGACCCATCCAAGAAGCAACCTCACTCACCTCCAATGGAAACCAACCTCCATGTTCTTAAAGCCGTATTCCCCATGCTCAAGGATCCTCATCACCTAGCAGGTTCAGGCAATATTACAATTGCATCTAATATGATCACCTAACTGCTACTTGCACCGCCCAGGTGTACTAACTGTGGAGATACGAGCCACATCTCCAAATTCTGCAAGTTAACAAATCCTCCATCTTTTGACTTATTTGACCTCCTCAAACCGAGAGATGTTTTTGGAACCTCTGGTTTGCCAAACAACCGACCTAAAATAGTACCATGTTTTATCCCCGAAACCATCAAAACACATTTAGCTCATGGAAACTCTGAAGCATGCAGTGGTTATTGATGATCGTCAAGTTGAGAGGCACTATATTGGTATGGTAGGAGCACTCCTCAAACAGTGTTGTTATTGTTCCGTAGAAATTGAAAGCGAGATGATGAGAGTGCTTTCATAAGGCCGTTGGCAAGTTGATCTTTGGAGCAAATGAATTGAACGGAGAGTTGCTTGCGTTTCACCCTTTCTCGTACAAAATGGTAGTCAATTCCGATATGTTTAGTATGAGCATGGAAGACCGGGTTACTTTTATGTTACGATAACCAGAGATTATATTATTTTTAGGTATATTCTATTAATTTATGTATTGCATACATGATATGTTTTTAGGATTCCTTTTTGTGGACCTACTTATATTTATATTTTATGATATATATATAAATATTTATTGAGATTTTGTGAAAGAAGGAAGTCATATTTGAATTTACGAAATGTGGTTTGGTGATATGTGATTTGTGACTATATGACTTTCATTTTTGGATTTTTGAGGAGAGGTTGATACTAGACGTAGTGTAAAAATCCTACACATGTGTGTGTTATGTGCGAGGTGGTGACGCGAGTGGCACCCGCTAGGGCCTTGTATTCAGCCTCTATGCTAGACTAAGAAAGGGTCGGTTGCTTTTTTGAGGACCATGCGATGAGGTTTTGGCCGAGGTAAATGCAAAAACCGGTTGTAGATTTCTGATCATCAGGACAACCAGCCCAATCAGCGTCAGAGTAGGCATGAAAGGTGAGTTGAGGGGAAGGAGTGATGAGAAGACCATGGTCGATGGTGTCATTGAGATAGCGTAAGATTCCTTTGACGAGAGCGAGATGCTTGTCGGTTTGGTTTTGAAGGAATTGACTTGCTTTGTTGACGGAAAAAGCAATATCGGGTCGAGTGATGGTGTCGTATTGTAAGGCACCCACCATCGAGCAATAGGCTTGAGGATCAGAGGGAGGATTGCCTTGATGAGATGAAGGGGAGTCACCAGCCACCATTGGTGTAGAGCATGTCTTTGCGTCTTGCATTTTAAACTTCATCAGTAGATTGTGAACATATTGTTTTTGGGAAAGATGATAACCATTGATAGTTTTTGTACATTTTAATCCTAAAAAATAGTTGAGGGGTCCTAGGTCTTTTAAAAAGAAGTTATTGTTTAGATGTGTAATGATTTGTATGATAAGAGATGGGCTATTCCCTGTTATTAAGATGCCATCGACATATACTAAAATCCATACAATTTTTGTGCCCTGATTTTGACTAAAGAATGAATCATTAGATATGCATGCTTTGAATCCTAATTGTGTTAGGACAGAGCCGAGTTTGTGGAGCCAAACTCTTGGGGCTTGTTTTAAACCATAGATTACCTTTTTTAACTTGCACACATGATTTAGAAAATTTGGATTGACAAAACCAGGAGATTGCGTCATGTATACATCTTCATCAAGTATGCTATGTAAAAATGCATTATTGACATCACTTGTGGACCCAGCCAAGCAACCTACTCCTCTTCTATCAGTCTTGTCCACTCCGAAAAGTCCTGACAAATGATGATTGAGACGAGATTCTGCATTTTTGAACGTCTAATTGATTGATTTGCCAACCTTTGCCAGCCGCAAGCGATGATGTCACACCCAAAACCAAATCAGAAATTCCGAAAAGGGAACGAGTGTGACAACCCGCCCAACCCGATTCATGGCTTAATTCGACCAATGAAGGTCTAGTCTTAATAAGAATTGAAAAGTGTATAATAGTGAGAAATCACTCACAAACAATATTAAAAAGCAAGCCTTCAATGCTCTCCAATTACGTAGCATGATTCCGCGTGCTCCTAATCGGCTCCACAAGCCGTGCACACAGAACAACCCGCTCACGATCCACACTACCCAACAACTTCCTAAAAAAACCACAACCAAGAAACCCTAACTCGTCAAATACACGGAATTTCATAATATCATACATATGTCATTTTAGGGGCATCAAGTAACAAGTCAACTTACTTAAAATAATCACATGATACATAGTTTGTAAATAATTCAGTAATGTAATTTGCAAAATTTGTAACTCATAACTTCATCGTATATCAATTAATATAATAATCTCCAAATATGGTGTATAAAACATGTTTAAAAGGTTAAAAGGATGAATTCAAAAGACTTGGCTAAGGTTCTGTATTGGGCCGAATTATCTATATCAGACTAAAATAGATATGATGAAAAATTAAATTAAAGGAAAAGAAACTTTGTCTGCATTTGATGCAAGGAACAACCTTTTATAAGATCACTAGTCCTAACATCTCTTATCAGATTGATGAAAAGTTTAGTGTCTGATATAAGAGTAATATAACAAGACCTGTCGGACTGGGTTTTCATACTAAAACAAGATCCGATCTCAACAAGAATAGGCTATGAAGCTAAGATTGAAAATTATTTGGATCAATCTACAAATAATTCAAGAATATTTATCATAGAAGACATACTGAACCTTTTCATAGACTTATTGACTGATTTATTAATATTAGTTCGTATCTTTCAACATCAGTATGGTTTTGGACTAATCAGAAATCAAGGAATAAGATGGATTCAAGACTTCAAGTTGAATAAATCAAAGAAATGACAAGTCAACAAAAGCAAATAGAGAAGTGCTTACTTGAAATTGAAAGATCAGAAATGGATTAGTTGCATAATCCTTTGCAACAGATCTAGTTAGGCTCACAAAACCAATCCTCTTTGCAACAGATCTAGTTTAGCTCACAAAACCAATCCTCTTCATCCCACTCACTCCACAAAAACCTTGAAGCTAACTCAAGAAAATAGAGCTTTAACTAATGGAGTGGATATTCCGTATGAGAGCATGCATCAGATAGCCATACATCCATTGAACATTGAACAAGTCAAGATCCCGATTTGTGTTATGAATATATTAATTATGGATGTCTAAATACTTATCCCCTTAGCATATAAAGAATTATTACAAATCTTATCGTGTAAAGATGTAAATCTTATCTTATACATCTTATCTTGTAAAATATGAGAAGTTATTTTAGGTATTTGTTAGTATATTTTGTATTGAAATTCTAAAATAGATTCTAGGTTAGAATGCTCACTATTCACTATAGAAAAAGGTAAAGACTCTTGTATTTGGTGCTATTCACCATTGTATTTTGGTGACTCTTCACAATTAGGAAGAAACAATTTGTCTCTTCCAAACTTTAAGAAATATTTATCTCCTCCAAATCCTCCTTTCTAATGTTATTATTATTTTATATCCAACACATTATCAACACGACACTGTGTCCTAACGTAAGCGAGGTAGGAATTATCATTATTTCTTATACATCAATATTTTCTTACTCAAATTCTTTTCTTCCGATTGATTCAACTTTTCTTTTATTTATTTATTTGAACTTCTGACAACATGTTATTATATATGTTTATTTTTAAGCACTAGAAGTTGCTTGTTTAATTATTCATTTTATTTTTAATTTAAGCAACCAGAAGATGCATGTTTATTATATTTTATTTTTAATCACGCACCAAAAATTGCCTGTTCAATTTTTATTTAAGTAACCATAAGTTGCACGTTTATGTTATTTTTAATTACGCACCAGAAGTTGCTTGTTCAATTTTTATTTACGCAATCAGAAGTTACATGTTTATTTTTATGCACCAAAAGTTGAAATATATTTATCTATGAACATTTATTTTATGCACATTTAATTTTCGTACATTTATCTTCCGCACATCTATGTTATGCACCTGCAGTTGCAATTCGGTTTATTGATGAACATAAAATTTGGAAGTTATTCTTATTGAAACTTGAAGTTTCAATATAAAATTAGCAAGGGCCTAATTTAATTTATCCCATGTATACAGTTTTAAGATGGAAAATTTAACGAAACTTGAGTTTCTGGCCCTTGATATATCGAGCAACATTTATCTGTCGTGGATCCTCGACGCAAAGATCCACCTTGATGCGATGGGTCTAGGAGACGCCATCAAAATGGGAAACAAGGCATCAATCCAAGATCGGGCGAAGGTGATGATTTTTCTTCGCCACCATCTCCACGAATCATTAAAGAGTGAATACCTTACTATTAAGGATCCTCTCCTTTTATGGAATAACCTCCGAGAGAGGTATAACCATCAGATAACGATAATACTCCCAAAAGCTCGTGATGAGTGGACACATCGAAGGTTACAATATTTCAAGTCAGTTTGTGACTATAATTTCTCGATGTTTAGAATTTTCTCAATTGAGACTCTGTGGGGAGAATATCACTAATGGAGATATGCTCGAAAAAAATACTTTTACAACTTTTCATGCCTCAAATATTATCCTGCAACAGCAGTACATGGAAGTTGTTCAAAAAGTATTCTGAACTAATTTTCTGCCTGCTTGTGGCTGAATAGAATAATAAATTATTACTTAAAAATCATGAGTCATGTCTGACAGACTTTAGCCCATTCCCAGAAGCGAATGCTGCTACATTTAATGACTGCAATCGCAGTCATGGATGCGGACGTGGAAGAGGTTGAGGAAAAAGTCATTCTTGGAACTGTAATGGTCAAATTAAGAAACCCGCATATGAAAGAAGCAAGTAACCTCAAAATATCGCCCTAAAGATGTCTGGGGATCAATTTCTTAGATGTGGTATGAAAGGGCACTGGTCGTGTACCTGTCGTACGCCAAAGCACCTCATTGAACTTTATCAAGCCTCCATGAAGGAGAAAGAAAATACTAAAGAGTTTAATTTGGTCTATCAAGATAATGAAGACTAGTTGGATTTTCCCATGATTAATACACATTTGGATGTGGAAGACTATATTAACAACCCAAGTGGAGATAATAAATACTCCCTTGCTAATGAAGATATTCAAGGCTAAAATAATTTTCCTTCATGCATCAATAATGTTTTATTGTATCTTTATTTTCTAGTATGCTTGCTTTATTAAAGAGTAATTCATTTAGCAAGTTTATTTTGATGTAATACTTATCTTATATTGTATTTGTTTTTGTTTGATAGATGAAGAGACCTAAAGATCTCATTTCCTTTGAATATTACGAAAATGGATGATAATGATAACAATGATATATGCCTAACGGATGGTGTAACTATGCACACTATACTTAAGAACGTAAAATATTTTGCCAATTTGACAAAGATAAAAGAAAATATCAATACTATATCAGGTCTCAAACTTTATTGAGGGCTCCGGAAGAACCACTATTTTACTGCCTAAAAGAACAAGGTTTATAATAGAGGATGCTCTATTATCTACTAAATCAAAAAACAAATTGCTAAGTTTTAAAGATATCCGCCAAAACGGATATCACATTGAAATAATGAATGAAGTTAATATTGAGTACCTTCACATAACAAATATTGTTTCTGATAATAAACACACCTTAGAAAGATTGCGTGCTTTGTCAATAGACTTATATTCTACACGTATCCGTACAATTGAGATACATCATGCCATAATAAAAAATGAATTTAATAATTCACAAAGTAATTTTATGGATTGGCATGAACGTTTAGGTCATCCTAGAGCAATAATGATGTGAAGAATTGTAGAAACTTCAAATATGCATCAATTAAAGAACCAGAAGATTCTTTTATCAAATGAGATATCATGTGAATCTTGTTATATCATCACTAACTAGGCTTTGGGAATGAATCACCCAATTTTCTTGAGCATATCCAAGGTGATATATGTGGGCCAATTATACCATTATGTGGGCCATTTAGATACTTTATGGTATTAGTAGATACATCTACTAGATGGTTACATGTATGTCTATTATCTTCTCGGAATGTTGCATTCGCGAGATTGCCCGGATTATACAATTAAGACTATTCGTCTTGATAATGCCGGTGAATTCACATCCCAAGCATTTAATGACTATTGTATGTCAACTGGGATTAAAATTGAGCATCCAGTGGCCCACATACGCACGCAAAGTGGTCTAGCAAAATCTCTTATTAAACGATTATAATTAATCGCAAGACCCCTAATTATGAAATCAACATTATCGTCATCTGTATGGGGCCATGCAATATTGCATGCTGCAGCACTAATTAAATTAAGGCCAACTTCTTATCATAAATACTCCTCCATACCACTTGTAACTGGCCAGCAACCAAATATATCCCATTTAAGAACTTTTGGATGTGTTGTATATGTTCGGGTAGCTCCACCGCAACGCACAAAAATGGGACCTCAAAGAAGACTGGGAATTTTATGTTGGTTTCAATTCTCCATCGATTATTAAATATATCGAACTATTAACTAGAGATCTATTTACGCAAGATTTGCTGACTATAAATTTGATGAAAATATGTTCCCAGCATTAGGAGGAGAGAAACGAATGCTGGAAAAAAAGTTAATTGGAATGTATCATCAATGTATCATTTTGATCCTCGAACAAATCAATCTGAACTAGAAGTTCAGAAGATTATTCATTTGCAACAAATTGCAAATCAATTACCCGATGCATTTGTCGATACAAAAAGAGTGACTAAATCGCATATTCCAGCAGCAAATATGCCTGCTCATATTGAAATACCCTTGGATAATCCTAAGTATGATATATGCCAAGAAGCTTGGTCGACCAATCGGTTCCAAAGATAAAAATCCAAGAAAGAAAAGAATGCACGATAAAGTTGGCATAACTGAAATTATCAATTCTCCTGAAGAGATAAATTCTTCTGAAAAAAATATTGACGATAAAAGAACACAAGACATAAATGAGCAAATAAACCCAGAAGAGGTTATAACCCCTGTAGAGGTTCAGGTACCTGATAATATTGAAAATATTGAAAATAATGAGATCTCAATAAATTATCTCTCTACTAGAAAGAAATGGAACCGAAATAAAATTGTCATTGATAGAAAATTTACATATGCAATCGCGATTGATATACTTAATGAATATGAGGATCAAGAGCCAAAATCAATCGAAGAATGTCGACATAAGAAAGATTGGCCAAAAGGCAGAGATGCAATTCTAGCATAATTACATTCTCGTGAAAAACATGAAGTTTTTGGACCTGTAGTCCGAACACCTGATGGTGTATAACCATAAGATACAAATGGGTATTTGTAAGAAAGCGTAATGAGAAAAATAAAATTGTAAGATACAAAGCAAGACTTGTTGCACAAGGATTTACACAAAAATCAGGAATAGATTATGAAGAAACGTATTCTCCGGTGTTAGATACAATTACATTCAGGTTTTCAATTAGCCTGACAATCTCTGAAGAATTGAATATGCATCTCATGGATGTTTTAACAGCTTATTTATATGAATCACTTGATAGTGATATTTACATGAAAGTCCTGAAGGCTTAAAAGTGCCTGAAGCATGTAATGTCCCTGAAGGATTAAAAGTGCATGAAGCATGTAACAAAAGGTCTCGTGAAATGTATTCGATGAAATTAAAAAGATCTTTGTATGGGCTGAAACAATCTAGAAGAATGTGGTATAACCGCCTAAATGAGTAACTTACAAAAGAAGGATATCATAATAATCTTATTTGCCCATGTGTTTTTATTAAGAGATCAAAATTAGGACTTGCAATTATTGCAGTATATGTTGATGATCTAAATATCATCGGAACTCCCGAAGATCTTGAAAATACTGCTACATATTTGAAAAATAGGATATTTGTCCATCAATCTATTTATGTAGAAAATATCCTAAAATGATTTAACATGGATAAAGCGCATCCATTAGATCCACCTATGGTAGTCCGATCTCTTGAAATAAAGAAGGATTGTTTTCGTCCAAAAGAGGATAACGAAGAAATTCTTGGTCCATAAGTACCATATTTAAATGCAATTGGTGCCTTAATGTACCTAGCCAATAATACCAGGCCTGATATATCATTCTCTATAAATTTGTTAGAGAGATATAGTTTTGCGCCAACACAAAGGCATTGAAATGGTATTAAGAAAGTACTTTGTTATCTTCGAGGAACAATAGATATATTATTATTATATCTAAAGACCTCGGAGTCTAAATTAGTTGGATATGCAGATACTGGATATCTGTCAGATCCACATAAAGCTTGGTCTCAAACTAGATATGTATTCACATATGGTAATGCTGCCATATCCTGGCGCTCAACCAAGCAAATCTTGGTAGCGAGATTATCAAATCATTCAGAAATCATAGCACTTCATGAGGTGAATGGGGAGTGTGTATGGCCGAGGTCAATGATTCAATATATTCAAGAATCATATAGTATTAAAACAATCAAGGGAAGTCCAACTATGATTTACGAAGATAATGTTGCATGTATTTCCCAGATAAAAGGGGGCTACATTAAGGGGGATAGAACAAAACATATTTCTTCGAAGTTCTTCTCCACACACAAGCTCCAAAAGAGCGGTGAAATTGATATCCATCAAATTCGTTCATGTGATAATCTTGCAGATTTATTCACCAAGTCATTGCCAACTAAAACTTTCATGCAATTAAGACAAAAGGTTGGACTCCGTCATTTTAGAGATATTTGTACACATGATGGAGAGAAATAATACGCGATGCACTCTTTTTCCCTTACTATAGTTTTTGTCCTATCGGGTTTTTCCTGGCAAGATTTTTAATGAGGCGGCTTTCTAATAAGTATGAAATATGGACATCCAAGGGGAAGTGTTATGAATATATTAATTATGGATGTCCAAATACTTAATCCTTTAGCATGTGAAGAGTTATTGTAAATCTTATTTTGTAAAATATGAGGAGTTATTGTTAGAGCTGGCAAAATCTGACCTTACCCGAAAAACTTGCCTGACCGACCCGAACCCGAGTGACCCGAAACTCAAATGACCCGCAACCCGAATTGACCCGAACCCGATTTGACCCGCCCGATTTGACACGACGCTCCTCGAACACGTGTTGAAAACACCACGTGGCGTGTCAAATATTTTATTATTAAAAATCGTCAGGACACTTCTCAAGACACTTCTCAGACACTTCCAGACACTTCTCAGGACAATTCTCATATACGTGCATTGGGCTTGTTACCGCAATTATTGCACTATCTCATCATCTTAGTACTTTAGATACTAGTTCTTCTCACTTTTCTATTCCGGTATTTAAAGTGAATTTTTATTATTTAGTGTCAAATTTTTATACACAAACATGTAAAACGTCAAATATCTTGTATGCACGTATAAAAGTGCAACTTTAAATTTTATATATACTGTATCAATTAAAAAATATTACATATAACTTTCTAATTATAAAGTAAAAATATTATGTATAATTTTTTAAAATAAAATAAAATTGACATAAATAATATATACAATAATTAAATTATATATTTTAGTCATAAAAATAATATAATATATATATATATATATATATATATATATATATATATATATATATATATATATAACGTGTCGTCTCCTGATGAATTTTGAGATTCGCAGTGTCGCCGTGTCCGTGTCTGTGTTATATATATAATAAAATATATATATAACGTTTGCCACTCATCCGCCAGCCCCTCACCCCAAAACATCTGTCCAAACCCTAAATCACACCAATCCACCAGCTTCTAACCAATTGCCGGCAGCTGCACCTCGATTTCCACCGGTTGACGACGACTTGATCCACTCGCCATGGGAAACGACAGAGGATGCGCACAGCGAGACTGTCGATTTCAAACGACAGAGGATGCGCTAATGTTTAAATAGCATCTACAGATTCTTTTTTTCCAGGATTTCTTATGAAATTCACATCTGATTTTCTTTTGGAGTTTTGCCTGCTTTTTATTGTGTTATTTTCTGAGTTTTTTTTTTTTTTTTTTTTTTTTGAACTAATGAGGTGATGTTCAATCTGTGAGATGTTTATCGTGGTATTCAGAAATTTTCTTTCTGTAATGCGTTTTCTTTTCTTTCATCGTGTTTATCAGACGATTCCTTTTCAAAATTTGAGGCGTTTGAATTTTTTTTCACAAATTTTATCAGGTCTCAATATCATCATGTCGGTTACTGGCATCAATCAAGGTCCAGCCATGTAACTTTTTTTTTGCTGGTTTTCGGGTTTCTACTGTTTTTAATGGATAATTTTTTCTGATTTTCTGGTTCGAATTTTTTCCAATTTCTTTTTCATTTTCTCTGAATTTCTTTCTTAAGGTATTAATTGTGAACATGTTATGTTCAATTATACGGTTTCTTGTAATTCATGTTTATTCCAGTTTTTCATTGAATAACAATTTTGAATGATCTGTAACTAGTTATTTTGAGTTTTCAAGTACTTTTAGAGGAGAATTATTTGTATGGATGGTACTGGAAGGGTTGTCATATTCTTTTTATTGTGTTAATTTTGTAATTGCAATTATTTTTATGCAATTGTATTTTTTTCTTCCAAAGTTCCTTTATAAATTTGTAATTGTGTTAAATCTTGATAATCTAAATGTCATTCCTAATTCATTATCCTTAATTTTGGGTGGTGCTATTAAAAGAGCTAATTTCGCTTAACTAAGAACAATTTTATTTTTTTTTACAACAAATACCAATAATATCCCCTTATTAATAATGTCTTCTATCTATTACTTTTTTTATTGACTATAATAATTGCTTTCTCAATATACATTAATTATTAACTAAATCAATTAAAATCTTTCAAATATGGAAGCACAAAATCAGCTCCTCATCCCCTCCATAATTTTTGTCTCCTCGTAAACTTTCACTTTCTATTGTTTATTTTTATATTTGTGCAATCCTTATATATCTTTCTAGTTTTTTTTATTTCTTTTAAAGTAACTAACGGAACTACAAAAATTATTGAACATATATTAAAAAAAACCTATAAATTAACATCACTTTTCTCAAATTTTCATCACTGATTATTTTCATGGTGTAGAGCCATAGAGGTAAAGATCAAGAGACCTAAAAATCATGGAGTGCATGAGCGATTCATTTTGTGTTTCCATATGTGAAAGATTTTAATTGGTTTAGTTAATAAAATTAGTGTATATTGAGAATGAGACTAGGATAATGCTCGCGCTTCGCTGCGAATATTTCAATTTTATTATTTATTTCAATTCATAATATATAAATTATAATTATGAAAATTCAAAATAAAAGTTTGAAATGAATTTATAGTATATAAAAAATATAGAGTAATTATGTTAAGTAAGTTGGCTATTTTTAAATTATTTTAGATTATATCATAAGATGTTATATCCATTTATTATTGAACTCAAAAATATTTGTTACATCACATCTAATTTTGCAAGAAATGATAACTCTATACAAATAAATTTACATATAAAAAATTAAATAACATAAATGATAAATTCATTAAAAAAAAATAACAACCCGCTAAATAATTTGGATAATTAATATATGGTCTCAATTTCTGTTTTGCATTAAAAATTATAAAATTAAAAGGTCATCGGTTTTTTATTCTTTTTTGTTTTCGTATACTCTTATCTATTGACATATTATATTAGAAAAAAATCAAGTATTAATCAGACACTACAACAAAATCAGGTATCTGACACGGTGTATTTTTTTAGGCACGGGACTTTGACTGATACTGTGACCATCAGGCACTGATTTTGCCAGAAAGGTCACATTTTCGCAGATAATTGACCTTCAGGCACGGTTCGTGACTGATAAATTTTAAACCGTGCCTGTTAGTAGATCATCAGGCACAGTTGAATTCACTAGGTTCGTACCTGATACATTATTTAAACCGCGAATTTCTGCCAAAATTTGAAATTGGCACGGGCCCCTGACCTCTGCTGCCTTCGACGAAAAAACGGAAGAAAGAAACTAAAGAGAGAAAGAAAGAACGAAAGGAAGAAGAAGAAGAAAGGAGCCCCTTCCCCTCCGCCGTTCCTCCTTCCTCTCCGCCGTCTCAACCTCCTCCACCACCTGTCCTCCTCCCTCTCTCTGATCCTCCGTTTCTCTACTCTTTAAACCCTAACCCCAACTCAGTCCGGCCCAACCTTAACTCAGTCCGGCTAGAAGCTCCTCCCTCCGGCCAGAAGCTCCTCTCTCTCCGGTCAAGCGCCTCCCAGTAGTCCTCCCTCTCTGGTCAGATCAGATCTGTCAGATTTCGTTTCTCAGGTTTAGTGCTAGACCGAAGTTTCGTTTTATATTGGGCTTTTTTAGTGTTCGATTGATGAAAAATTACTGATTTGGAGAGGGTTTTTTTCGATTATTTTCTGTATTTTTAGTTTATTTTGACTGTCTGATTGATTGAGCCTGTTTTTTGTGATATAGAAGGAATGATTGAGTCTTTTCTTTGTATCTCTCTAAATCTCCTTATTTAAATCTAAATTTTTTTTTCTAATTTTCTGTTTTTGTTGTTTAATTTTGGCAGACTTTTTTCTTTGATTAGCAAAATGGACTGATGAGAAGACGAAGGAGAAGGCAAACTTCTCAATTTCTGTAGCTAAAGATTTATGGTACATTTCATTCTTATGTTTTCCTGTCAAACTTAATTCTGTTGTTAAAATCTGACATTCCTTGGAAAATTGACCTTTTGGATCATCTACTCATAACAATAAAGTCCATTTTCTCCAAAAATAGTTATGTTCTTTCTTTTTGTTTTTAAGATTATTTTTCAATATGTCAATTCTTTTTGGATAGGACTTGTAATGAGGTTAATTTTTGAACAAAATGTTTCTTTAGAAGAAGAAGAATCAGAGGAATATTGAGACCTACTCCTGAACCAAATATTTGTATTCAAGGCAAAATTTTATTCTAAAATTTTGTTATTTTTCATTAAATTTATTTTATTTTATATTATCACCTTAATAAAAGAATAAATTAGTATTTTTTTTTTGTAGAGGAGATAAAAAGCCTAAAGTAAAAATTAAGGGTCCTTTTTGTAGAGGAGATTACTAAGAGGTCACCTCATCAAGGTAACTTATTATTATTTCTTTATTATTACTAATCAAAATATTTTGTAGGATTTGAGAGTTTGAGTTTGAGGGTGATTGTACTGTTTAGGGTTTAAGGGGTTAAAAGTGCCAAAAATTAAAAACCCTTCCTAAAATAAAAGTTGTGGTAAGTTCTCTTAATTCTTCTTTCATTTTTATTTTATATAAAAATCAATATTTGCAAAAATATAGAATTTGATAATAAAAAGCATGTATATTCTTTATCTTATTTTAATATAAGCAAAATTTATGAAAATATTTTATTTTTCTTTTCAGGTTGATCTTACATACATGTGAGACCCTTTTGTTCAAGTGAGTTTTTCTGATTTTTTCGCTTTAGATTTGCTTGAATTTGATTCATTTGACAGATTGGTTTGTGAATGTTGATCTTACTGTTTAGGGTTGTAGGCTTGTGAATTCTATTATATTTCATCAAAACGAAAAGAATAATTTTGGGCCGTAAATTACCAGATTGGTTTGAGGTTACCTAATTTTAGTTTTGCTATTTAATAGGGAAATATGTGAAGAAACTGAGAGTTCTGTCTCAAGCCCAGATGAAAGAAAAAAGGAAAGGATTGCCTTTCTTAGTCAGGAAGGCAAATGGTACATTTGTTTTTTCTATTTTTATTTTCTACCACTTGAAAGTCTTAAAATATCATTAATGATGCTTGTTTAAGGACACATAATATGAAATTAACATACTGTTGCTAATATACTTTCAAATATGCACATTAGCTTGAACAACATACAAAATTAAACAGCATAACTAAGCTGCAATTTGGTCCTCATTCTAAATCTGAGAATTATTTTGCTACACAGCAGACTGAAATTTTGGTAATTACTGAATGAACAATTTAAACAGACATTCAACTGCCTTGGTGTTTATGGTTTAGGTTTTATTGTTTAGGATTTTAAGTTTTAAGGGGTGTAGTATTTGAATTATAATCGAAGTTTGTCTTTATTCTTCAGGCTATTGATGCTCGTAACGTACAAATGTCCGGCTTGGGAGATGAGATGGTCTGTTGGATGATTATGTTTATAGTACCGAGGGTTTTAAGATATTTATGTGTGTTGTAGAGTTTTAAATGAATATTTTTGCGTGTTTAATAATTAATGGAATATTGTTATGTTTGTTGTATCAAATATGAATTTTTATTATTCATCGATGTATTTCGGATATGATTTGGTTGTTATGGATTTGTTATTGTGAATTTTGCGATTTTTATAATTTTTAATTTTAAATGGGCAAAATTAGCAAAATTTCGATGTTGGAAAAAAATTATGCAGACAAATCAGCAAGGGCTCATGTCTGATGCCTCCATTATTTTAACATTTGCACAGGTATCAGGCATGGTCCTTGCCTGATAACCCCTTCGCTGAAAAGGCTTTCAGGATGGGCCGTGCGTGAAGACCCTGTAATATCTGAAAAATTACATAAGATTGGAAAAAATAAAAATGGGAGATAATTTATTTTAAAAATTTTAGTTGAAACTACATAAGATTTAATTATCGATTATTAATATTAAAACAAATATTAAATTGGAACCATAACAATATGAAATTCAAAATAATGAGAAAATTCCAACAAATTCATGATAATTTTAACATGAGAAATAAAATATTTTATTAAGAATTATTAATTTTTAAAGAAGAAAAGAAAAATTATTATAGTTTAATGAGTGGACTCTTCATATTTTCTTTGTATTAATATTTCAACATAACTTTGGACCATGATTTACTGAATACATATTTTAGTTTGTATTCACATATTTTAGTAAGAAAAAAAAATTTAACCATAACTATATGGAACTCAAAATAAAGAGAAAATTTCAATAAATTTATATTTAATGATTTTAACATAAGAAATAAAATATGTCATTAAAAATTATAATTTTTTAAAGAAGAAAAGCAAATTATTTATATTTTAATGAGTTAACTCTTCATTAATTATTGATATTAATAATTGAACATAACTTTGAACTATGATTCATTGAAACCATCGATTAAGATATGATGGTTAGAAACGAATTCATAGCGGTTATCACTAAATCAGGGATGAAACACAAAATATCAATTCAACCAATCTTACGATTATGATTTAATAACTCCACACATTTTGCCATAAAATATCAATAAATTTGAGAAAATGTATGACTAAGATTTTGACAGTGGAGATAAAAGTGACGATGAGAAGGCTCAAAAATAGGTGAAAAATAAGTGGTTAAGGTTAATTATAGTCAATAAACAAAGTAATAAATAAAAGACATCATTAATAAGGAGTATAACGGGTATTTCTTGTAAAAAATTTTAAATTGCTCTTAGTTAAGCAAAATTAGCTCTTTTGATAGCACCATCTTTAATTTTAGCATTCAAAATTTTATTATTGTATTTAATTGTCATTCCTAATTTACCAAAATTGAATTAGGAATGACATTTACCATAATTTAGTATAAAGTTAGCATATATAACTTCTGAGTTGCCATATAGAGGCCTAAATTATCACAAATATATTTAATTACCATAAATAAATTCGGATAAATTCTGAGATCATATAGAAATTTGAATTATTCAACACATTTCTCACTTTCCAAAATTATGATCAAAATTTATGGAATGTGATAAGTGTTGATTTGTTGGTAAAAATATAATGTAATATTGATTGATATGTGACAAAATTGAAATGAAATAATTATGGTGTTAAATGTGAGAATATGAGTTTTAAACATCACAAATTAATTTCCCCCTTTATCAGATTCACCATATAATAACGTTGACATCTATAAAGATTGTTACTTTCCATTTAGTAGATTTAAATATCACAAATTAAAACTTTCCATTTATTAAATTTAGCATACAATAACGGCCATCTATGCAAATTAATACTGTTTGGCATTAACCATATAACTTTAGGTGTTTAATTTGAGAATATGAGTTACCTTTACAGAAATCTAAATTAACACACAATTAAACTATCATACATAAATTTGCGTTATCATAAATAAATTTGAGTTACATTATACAAGAATTGAATTATGATATAAGAATATAAATTCAACATGCATTGCAACCAAATTTCATATGACAATCACAACACCCATATTTAACATAACATCTCATTCAAAATCAAAGAAAATGGCAAAAATAAAAATAAAAAATCAGAAAGTTTTACAAAAATTCAACTCCTCAAAATAAAAAATTTAACTCCCCAAAAGCTGGACTAAACTCATCTAAATATTCGAATTTCCATTTCCCTACATCTGCACAAAAAATAACAGAGGATATAATTAAAGAAGTATAAAAAATTAAGGATTCATACAAGGAGAAATTGAGACAAAAGGCTAGAAATCACAAAAATAGAAAAAATGAAAGAAAAAACATTATTAAACACTTCAATTCCAGAAAGGAAAAATCAAAACAGAAAAAAAATAAAAAACTACAAAAAATCAAGACAACACGAATAACTGAAAAAAAAAAATCTAGAAATCCAAATTTAACAATAATATTGCATTCAAATTTCATATGTCCCAAATTTAACATAACATCTCATCCAGAATTCAGTTGAAATGATAAAAATCTGAAATAAAAATAATATTTTGACAAAGTGGCATTTTAACAAACACTTTGCAAGCAAGAGATATTTCAAATGAATTTGAAAGATTCAATAAATAAAACAATAATTCAAAAAATAAGATGTTCAAATACTTCAATTCATCTCCAATTTTGGCCAAATGGACAACTGATTCAACCGAACTAAATTTCAGACCAAACAATTCCGATTCATTGAACGGTGGTCTTCAGGGAAAAAGAGAAGAATTACAGGAGGATACAGAGGAGGTGAGAGAAGATGTCAATAGAGCAGATTAGGGTATTGAGATTTTGGGTTTGAGAGAGGCAAAGAGTGGCGATTTTGAGAAAAAAAAAATAACAAAAAACCAAGGGGGAATGTTATGTATATACCTACTAAAGCCTTGAATATCAAATAAATCCCTCCTAAATTCTAAATATAAAATTTCTCTCTTTTAAACTCAATTAGTATCAAATTTATCATTTTAAAACTAAAATCATATTAAATTTATTCTTCTTAAAGTAATATCATATCGAATAAACCCATACCGCTAACTCTCCATCCAAGTAAACATTATTTAAAATTATTAATTTTATTTGAATTATTAAATACCAAATTATATGACAAAAATACTCTTATAACCCTAAAAAAAATATCTCTCTTGTGCAAACTCCGGCGATGGGTGACTCCGGTGATGGGTGACTTCGGTGATGGCGGACTTCAGCGATGACGAGAGAGGGAGAGACGTGATCTAAGATGTTCAAGGGTAATATGGTCTTTTTACATATTTTATGTTAGATTTAACATGAACGTTAAATTTGGATAAATATGATACAAATTGGGCTTAATAGAGATTTATTTGATATTTAGAGTTTAGGAGGAATATATTTGATATTTAAGAATTTAATAGGGATAATCATAAAATTCCCCCAAAAAACAAAACGAGGGTCCTGAGAGAGGAGAGAGGGGACGAATGTTTTTATGTAGATCTTGTTTACCACGTCCCCACACATATTTACCATGTCGTACACCTGATTTCATATATAGCATGCTTGGTTCACCACTGATTGCCAGGTCATCAAGACTCCCAGGAAATGTTGGAGATGTTTGGGAGACAAATATACTTTTTTTCTTTCTAAATATTTCAAAAGCTGGCGGTGCATAGCTCATTCCTTACTAAAAATTCTCTACGATAATGTATCTGCACCCAATGTACGCAACAAATATACATATACAAATTGTCGTATAAAATACAAATAATATACTTACAAAAAAATTAGGATTTATTCATAAGAATAAAACAAATTAACTTTCAAGCATAGATTGACAAGAAACACCAATAACAATCTAAATATTTAATAATTTGAACTAAAAATAAATATGATTTCATAAAATACTTATATTTCTCGAAAATTTCAGAATAAAAATATATTTGCATGTGTTCATATACCAAATTATTACATCATTATGGTGTAAAATCAACAGAACTATATACAACAACTGAATTTGGTGAATCATTATCTTCTGCTTTATTCGACAGAATATTTATCCGACTTGATAAGTTTTGACGAATTATGCAGGAATATATAGCATACCATACGATGAATTCGAAATTACTGATTATGATGGATTTGTCTTTACCGTAAGCTCTTTTAGCAATTGTTGTCTTCCTGTAACAAGAAAACATAGACCATTAATTACTAACTTTAAATTGGATTGCAGCAAAACTGCAAAATATAAAACAAAAGAAAGGTCGAAATAAATACTTTGAATTGCCTGAGAAGTTCTTTTACTTTTTGAACCATGTCGCGGGATCCTGCATGAATAAATAACACTAATCTCAATAATTTATTCATTTAAAAACCTAACTACATTCACAATTTGAATATAAAATTAATTACTTACCTTCTCAAAAATATATACACTTGTAAGCGCACTACCAAATAACATGATATTTGCCACCCAAAGCCAATATATAATTTTCATGTAGATGTATGGTTCTGGCTGGGGAGTCACCAAGGATGTAACTATCACTAAAACTAGGCCCAAGTTTACAAAAGAATATATACGCATTCCCCATGACAATTTCTTGGAAATTTTCTCAGAATTACAAAGCAACATGTAGAAAAATGCATAAATATCTACCCAGCAGGAGCTATGGCTTAGAAATAAGCCAAATGCACGCAAATATGATGCCTCGTAAGTTTGGAGATGAAGAATGAAGTAAACATGCAAAATTGTCAACAATACGAACTCAAGATATGTGACGCCAGGCATTCTATTTTCCTGCTTTCAAAGGAAAGAAAATAAGGAAACGTTACTACTTATTATGCTAAATGACATATACGGTAATCCAATATGTCATTGTGTTCTTTGTTAAGACACAATTTGGAGTGATATTTTGAGAGGACATTGTACCATGATCACGCTTTCAATTGAACAAGAGATAAAACCACTAGGATAGGCCCATCTTTTCATAGATGAGCAGATCGAATCCCGTGTCAAGCAGAATTTTCAAGGAATTTTAGAGAGATTTTAAATTGAACAAAAACTGATAGCGACATAAAATTAAAAAACAAGAGAATTTTTTATAAAACCATCTACCTTGTATGATTATTTTGGAATACTCTATATATTCTTTGATATCCCCTTTTACCCTTTCATAAAGTAGATGGACTATTCATTTGTAACATGATACTGCACGGAAAAGTTTTCCATCCTTAAAAGTAATACAAAAACTATACTTTTTGGAAAATATATATATAAACAAAACAAAGTATATAAAAAACACCAAACAATATAAAAACATTATATATATATATATATATATATATATATATATATATATATATATATATGAGGATGACTAAATAATTTGTAAAAGCAAAATTCGGATTTTGCTTGTGACCAAAATACTACATATATCATCAAAAATTCAAATTTCAATCTGTATGGATGGAATATATATGTTTTGAATATGTTGTAGATTATTTTTCACAAGAATCGGAATATCATATCATTGCCATCATATATTATCAAAATTCATCAAAATATATATAATACATATTATATATATTTTGATGAATTTTGATGATGCATGATGGCAATGATAATATTCCGATTCTTGTGAAAATTAATCTACATCATATTCAAAAAACATATATTCCATTCATATGGTTGAAATTTGAATTTTTGATGAATTTTGGTCATAAGCAAAATCACAAGCAAAATCCGGAGTTTGCTTGTACAAGTTGTTTAGTCATCATATATATATATATATATATATATATATATATATAGTCGAAATATCAATAAAAGAAAAAATATATTATCATAAATTTTAGACCAAATTTCACGTGTACCCCTGCAAAACCTCATAATTTCACGTATACCCCTGCAAAAGGTGAAATATCACCAATATCCATGTAAAAGCACCATTATATCATGAATACCCCTAAAAATGACTAAAATATCGCTAATACCCTTGCCGTTATTGATCCGTTAAATTCGGTTAGTTAATTAATATTAATTATTTAAAGAAAATTATAAAATTATTATTATGTCCTCCATTTAAATATGAAAATTCAAATTCACATCTATTTACTATTTTATAGATTTGTTTCCAAAAAATGAAACTCACCTTCTCAATTCTTAGATAAATTCGTTCTTCACAAAACGTGTGCCTTAATCAAAGAATTACTGCTTTACATGTACAAGCCTCTCGATCTTCTAACTAGGGTTTGTAAATTTCATGTTATGTAAATCATATTACTATATACTCACTAGTTCTTAAAATCTCATATTGAATTTTTACTCTTAATTCTCCAGGGAATTCTCTGCCGATTGACTCTAGTTCAAGGGAAATCTCATATTGAAAGTTGGTTTAGTTATTCTATTCAGAGCCATTTTTATCCCTGAAGGTATTTATCTATGTCTATGCAACTTTATCTTATTCTTTGTAGTTTAGCATGGAAATCTTTGTTTTGGCTTCAGAATATGCAATTCCAAGGTTGTTACTCATGCATTGAGTTTGTTGCAATTAAATCACAAATCAGTATAAATATGTCTAGACAGTAGACACATATGAAATAATAAATAGGTCATGATGTATTCATATTTGACTATTTTTCAGGTCATGGAATCCTAATCCACTTTTAAGTTGATAGTGCAATATGTTGGCTACTTTAAATGTATCACAAATACGAACCGACTTAAATATCAGTTCAGAAGGCAAAAAACATTCTTTGAGGAGGTGAACGGGTTGTTTCCTTGGGATTCAAATCAAGACTTATTTTTCTATTATTTAGACAAGGATCTCTCTGAACGTAATTTTCATCACTTACTACTCAGACAAAATTTGAGTCGATGATTAAAATGTATGAAGAGAAACAAATTGTGATAATTTATGTCACAGTTGAAGAAGTTCCTATTATGCTTTCCAATACAAATAGTTATGTTGGTGAAGAGCGCAACAAAGGTAGTGAAGAGTAATTGGATTTTATTTATTTATTTTTTTTTCCAAAAAGCTTTACCAAACATAGTAATATTTTTTTTTTTTTGCAAAGCCAACGAAGAAGAATCTGACTATTGTATAAGTGAGGATAGTTATGATAGCATGCAAAGTAGTGATTATTGATTTTTTTCGTATGAATGATTATCCGAAACTTGACCCCAGAAACAGGCTGGCCCAGCTTAAATACGATATAGGGCATATGCTTGAGAGTATGCGGATCGATCAGAGTAGGGAAGAAGAGGAAGAATATGACCTGTTGGTACTTGAAAATGAGGTTTATCAATATGATAAAAATAATCCAAGAATCAAGATTAACTCAAAGTTTATATACGCATTTAGGCGAGCATTATCTCATTATGCCGTCAAAAATGGCTTCAAGTATAGAGCTGTGAAGAGCGACAAAAAAAAGAGTGACAGCAATCTGTGCGGAAAAAAGTTGTAGTTGGACGATTCATGCATCTGTTTTGCAAGAAAATGTCACATTTGAGGTAAAAGTTATTTCATTTTCTAAATATTGATAACTGAGCAATGATCATATACTTAATATTGCACATTTCAGATCAAAACGATGCAACCAAATCATGTATTCTCTAATGTTAACAAATGTGGAAATAAGCTCGCTACTCAATTTTGGATTTGTAATAAGAGTTGTAGATTGATTGCGAAAAGAAGGTGATTTATCTGTAAGTGTGCTTTGTCAGAAGCTGCGTGATCAGTTTGGTCTAGATATACTATAATGAAGGGTGTTTTGAGAAAAAGAATTAGCCATGAGTGAGATTCACGGAAAATGGGAAGACTCCTACGCAAGGATGTATGACATCAAATTGGAGTTGCTTAAGAGAAATCCTGGGAGTAAGGTGGAGATACATATGGTTGAGAAAAACTACAAGTGGCACTTTCAGCGCATGTTTATTGCAATAGGTGATTGTACAACGCGATTTTTACTGGGTTGTAGGCCTTATCTTGGTCTAGATGGGTGCCACTTGAAGGGTAAATTCAAAGGGATTTTCGCGGCTGCGGCGTCTGTCGATGGAAATAGTTTGATGTTTCCAGTGGCATATGGCATATTAGAATCCGAAAGAACAGATTCATGGGAATGGTTTTTGAAGGCGATAAAGGAAGCAATTGGCACACCAGAGGGTCTATTACTCTCATCAGACATGCAAAAGGGTCTAATTGAAGCTGTTGCTACTGTGTATCCCTTTGTAGAACATAGGGAGTGCATGAGAAATTTATATAGGAACTTCAGAAAGAAATTTCATGTAGATGTTTTTAATTAAGTTTTCTATATGGAATGTAGCACGAACATACTCACAAGAGCAATATGATGGCATTATAAACCAGATTAGAAGTGCATCCACAGATGCTATTACGTATCGTCTTCAAGAATATTGCAAATTATGAGTAGGAATCAATTCGGCACAACGGCTAAATGTGATTACCTCACTAACAACATCGTGGAAACATTTAACTCATGGATTGCTGAAAAAAGAGATAGGCCGGTATTGGATTTGTTCAACACTATAAGGCAGAAGATATGCTCAAATTCGAGAGAAGGAGACATGTTTCTAGACGTTGGAAAGGTGCCTTTGTTCCAACTGTCACTCGATACATCAGAGATCTCTCCATGATAGAATTTATTTTTTCTCATTTTTTCTACAAATTCATTTCTCATGGATCAATATAATTAATCTATATATCATGCAGGATGTTGGTCCATATATAGTGCATAGAAGTACCAGATTGTTTGGCGAAGTTGAAGGTCCAGGCCATAGATGCGAAGTCAATCTAGATGAGAAGACGTGCACATGCAGGACATGACATGTGAAGGGACTTCAATGCATACACATGGTTGCATTTATATGTATAGCATGAGAGGTGCTAAGTGGGAGGATTATGTGCACTCTCACTTTATTATTGAAAGACTCAAGACTACTTATGCCATGCAAATTGTGCCAATGCCGGGAAGAGAAAAATGGGCGCAAGACCAAGCACAATTTAAGCTCTTGCCTCCTATTTTAAAGGCCTCTCGGAAGACCGCATAAAAATAGAATAAAACAGTCTAACAAACCAAACCGATGACATCAATGTAGGCGATGCGGAATGTAAAAATGTATGGAATATAGAAAACGCAGATTATATTTATTTGCCGAAAACAAATTATAATTCGATATTTATGTTGAAGTTAATAATATAAAGGATAAAAAGAAAATTCAATTCACTTTAACGAGGAAGTTAGAATAACTAAAAGAGGAAAAATATATGGGGTTTTCAAAATATTCAAAAGATAGGTGAATTTTTAAAATTTTCGCATCAAATTAGACCTCATATTATGAAATTAAGAACTTATATTATTGAGCGCAATACCTCCGAAAATGTCTCAGAAAATTGCTTCGTGGTCTGACGGGGCTGATTATCTTTCGTCATTATAATGTGGTTCCGCAAAAGAAAGAATTGAATTGCATTGACACTAGAATGAAAGTCCCCTATTTGTAATCCTTAATATAGAATTATTCTGTTACAAATTTGGACACGGATGAGTGACCAAAACAGCCTAAAATAGAAATGTTTTCTGGCAGTAGTTTTTGACGCGGATAATAACAGCTTGAAAGACCTCAGTGAAGTTGAAGAGATATGTCATGAACTGAGATTGTTACACCTAAATTTTAGAAATGAAATTCGGAGGGCAATATTTATAATATCGTTACAAAGATCAACAGAATATAAAATATAAGTATTTGTATACTAAATTTCGCTCGAGACCCCACACTTGAACCCGAAACTTGAAAACTAAAAAAGGATGGATGAGTAAACTATACACTCAGTAAGAATACCTGTCTCGTCCGTTACAAAAATAAAATATAACATTTTGTACTAAAATATATTTTTTTGAAATCATTAATAAATACTAAATAATTTATTCCGAGCTCGTTGTTGGACGTTCCGCAGTCATGGACATTGAGAGTCATGTGCGGCCTTTTATCACCTTTAGCAGCCACGGACATTGAGAGTTATATGCGGCTTTTATCATCTTTAGCGGTCATGGATATCGAGAGCCATATGCGGCTTTTATCATCTTTAGCGGCCATGGATATCGTTAGCCATGTGCGACTTTTACCTTTTTAGCGGCCATAGACGTCAAGAGTTATGTGGGGCTTTTGTCCTTTTTAGCGACTATGAACATCGAGAGTCATGTGCGGCTTTCACTTTATTTATATCATATGATAATTTATGCAAAAATATCAATTTAAACGTAACGCATGAGAAGAATAATCCGTTACCTCGATATTAGCACGACATGACTAAACGACTCATCAAAATTCTGACAGGCCTTTTTCAAAAATATCAATGGGAACGGCTATTAACCTCCCGCATTTGTTGGCTCCTTGCGCCCACCATCCAGAACGCGCCACGTGTCGACTAAATGAGAGTCATTTAGAAAATGGTTGTGGCTCCCAATTCAATCTACTCTCGTAGCTCACATTTGATCATGCGTGATTAGGAGCTCTCAAAATGGCTCAGAACAAATTCAGCATCTATTATTTTTTTCGTAGCTCCCTATAACTTCCATTCCATTTCTCATTATTTTAATTTCTCGCGATATTTTCAATTTCTCATGATTTTCTTTTTGGACAATGCCTGTTCTTAGGTGAAAATCTGTCCAGCTTCACCCGCCTTTTCGGCGCAATTTTAATAGATTTTTTTATTTTTTCGTCACGTTTTTAGTAGAATTTTTTAATTTGTTTGGCACATTTTTTTGTAGAATTTTTTAATTTTTTTGACGCATTTTTCGGGCCTCGCTTACATGAGAAATGGTCTGTGGGCTTGCGGTTTATGGGCTTTGCGATTTGCGGACTGTCCTTGCGATGCCTTGGCTAACCTTGCGATGCCTCAAATTACCATCGCGATGCCTCAAATTACCATCGCGATGCATGGGCTATCCTTTAGATGTATCGAGTACATTCGCGATGCCTGGATTGGCTTTGCAATGCTATGAACTGATTGGACTTCTTGATGTGACTGGGCGCTGAGTGGCTATTCCTTTATGGTGAACGAAGCGTCGCACATCCCCCGATATGAATAGTCCATCCTGTTTGTCATGTAGTATTCAAATATTTCAGAATCTAGAGGGCCCAAAAGAATGTGAGTCTTCCATCAAAGGAGAGAGAAAATACAAATATTTCATAAATTCCATCATATAGAGAGAAAGTATTGTTGTTTATCTAGCCATGGATACACCATCATATAAAGACGCCCTGTTAGGTAACCTCCCTTGGCGCGAATGATGGTGTTATGCCCTAGGCCAAAGTGTTTGTGACCTAGATTGACGGATTGAATTAACAAACATTATAATTATTATAAGATATTTCATATATTATGTGCGTATAGGTTATTTTAATATAATTAAAATAGACCATGAATATACAATTCAGCTTAATGTCAGCAAAGTGCGTGACTTTGATGGCAAAACTATGAAGTGTGAATGTTATTCTAAATCGTCCCTGGTCATTTATAGGATATTTGTGGAGACAAATATACTTGCAGATACATATAAATATAGATTTATATACAAGCTATAAATGTACACCAGTATATTAGTTGACTGATGATTATGTTTTACTGATCATGGATAAATAGTTATCAAGTCATTAACATAGGTATATGTTAAAGACCATATACTGGACTAACCCGCCATAAGATTGCTACATGTTTTACGTCATTAGCGATTCTTGTAACATAAAGTACCTGAGATTGTCTCGGTTCCCAACATGAGTAATTTTATACTTTAATATAATCTAACACTGCCTTTAACCGGGTGGTCATAACGGTTATGATTAGGTATACAATGAATCATGTAGAGAGATGAGTGCAATCAAGTCTGAATTTGTTCCTCTCATAAATGGGAGAGATATCTTTAGGCCTCTTGATGAATTGAACTGAAGAAATGTATGGCCATACTCAAATGAATTAATAAGAGTTATTAATGTCATTTGTTCTTGTTCAGTTTAATTTGGGATCAAGAAATATTAATCGATTTATATAAGGATGACATATTACATGCCTTATGATCGATATAGATATCGCGTGACAAAGGCACTAAATACATGATTATTGATTAGGTAAATCGGATCACCGATATTCACTTAAATTGGGTAGTCATGATGGCTTGCTAGAGTCCGCTCATGATTTATAGACTGTCAAGTCTATTGCCAACATTAAGTGAACCTACAGGGTCACATACAAAGAACAAACTGAAACGGGCGCAGAAAATCCTAGCGACTTATATGACGAGTTGCATAAGAATGTCACAAAATATATTGTCATCTTATGTGATAAGATATAATATATATGTATATAAAGAATATGGGCACAAAAGATCATGTAATCTAGAAGAGTCTAGATGATGGCATATGGATAATGATAAGTGATGTCATACACATCTTTTAGTGTAAAGAGACATGACTCTTCACCTCTATATAAGGACATAGAGGGCTCCAAATTCACAATATAACACACCATTCTCTCTCTCATTATTTCACATTCTCTTTTGTGAGACAAAAGAGAGAAAATATATTTTCTAATTTGTATGACAAAATTATGAAAGGGTGCTTTCTTTTTGTATGACAAAAACGAAGGAGTGCGATTATATGAGAGGAATTATATACATCTTTTGTGAGATTAAATAAGAAGAAGAAAAAGAGTTTTCTTATGCAAGAGGAGAACAAGCTACTAGCATATATATTGTTCTTCTTCCAGTTTTTAAAAAGTTTGTTCGTGTGGATACCGGTAGAGGCGTTCGTACTTTCGGCGCTTGTGATCTATTCGGCCTAAGAAGATGATAACGGGTTGTTGAGAATTTCGGTGGAGGCCAATTGTATGTGCGGTAGATGATTTCCGCACGATCCGACCTAGACGGCCTAGACGGACGGAAAATCGGTTAGGACGGTAACCGGTTTAGAGGCGCATGGACAACACGCATGGTTTGAGCGTCACGGATTAAGCGTAATCCGAAAGGTATCTTTAAGATTTATTTCTTTGATTTAACCGATACGCACGGATCCTCGGATTGGTTTTGGACGAAATTTTTGTTTTCCGCTGCGTTATGCACGTCTGAAACCCAACAGCGAGGAGATGTCCGATGACCGGCGACGCTTCCCGTAACAGGAATAGAAGAAAGGTGAATGATCATTACTAAATCCATGCAACTATTTTCCAAAAAAGGACAATTTTTTCATCTTTTGTAATGACGAATTCTTTGCAGAAATGTGACAGTATTTGTCGAATCCTCAACAATAACCTCGGGAATCATCCGGCATTTAGTCATGACGGTTTCAGGGCGTGTGATCACAAAATACATTGCCGATGAAATGAAATACGATGAGGATGAACTTTCTTTTGTTCCCTGCGCAGAAAAGGGGTGGCTGGTCTTCATCAAAAGTACGAAAAAATGAAACAATTTCTGCTGTGCCGTATATCAACGACGCTTAATCAATAACGTCATGGTGGATTTCAAGGCTTAGACACCATGCATGAATTATGGAAGCTTCAATTTCAATTACATGGTACGAAAAATAGTAATCTTGCTCTATTAAATAACTATCCAATGGAAATCCCGTGATAGTACTAATGAACTCCAAAAATTTTACAATGCAGGCATGGTTGAAACTGGTAAACCTGCCTGAGCACCACTACTATGAGGAGACAGCGAAGATCCTCATTTCCAGTTTTGGAAAGTTCGAAAGGGTCAATCATTTCAAGGTAGAACAGGACCTCCGTGAGTTTGAGATTATGGTTGAAGTCAAGGAAATGAAGGACGTATCATCTTTGCTGACACTTAATTACGATAATCTGTTCACAACAGAAGTCAGTAAGCTTGAGGTGCAACTAAAGGTGGGGCCTGACGGTGTTCCCATGAAGTTTTCTTGGGGCGTTGGAAGCGAGATTTTTGGTTTTGCAATCGGCCAGACACATGGGTTTACCACTTTCATCCAAGGGAGGAAATTAATGAAAAATTGTGTTATAATCTCGTTCCCACTTTCTAAACGGGCTTTGTATCAATCCAAAGGTTTTGTAATATCTGTCCGGATTAAGTAGGTCATGGTTCGGGACTTGTACGGAATCCACAATTGATTGGGGAATCTCTATATTTAAACGCTTGCAAATCCATGTCAAGAGATGCCCATACGGTAAATTACCGACCCTTGATAGATATTTCACGTGATGATAAATTAAGAATGGAATATCAAACTTTTTAGTTTTGTACCACAAGTGACGAAGAAGATACGTGGGTCGCCGCTCATAATTGATTTTTGAGTTTTGTAACCGATGCTAGGATGTTATTACAAAAATAAAAAATGAATCCTTGAGTCAGTTCGTAATTCGTCACGTGGTTGTAAGGGATATCGTCGAGTAAATAGTTCGCAAATTCGGTGTCCTCAAGGATTTCTTCGCGGTGAACAAGATAAAATTGATCGAGATTTGAATTATCCTCAAATTCGAACCATTCACATGAAGTCGCCGGAGTAATTGTTACGTCATTTCCAAAAATCCAAGAATGAATGGTGTAGGTTTGGTTGTCGTAGGTGGCGTTTGCATAAAAGAGACTGATAAGGAATAGATACGCCGGGGCCGAAATGGTTAAAAGAGAGGTACAGTTCCAAAATTGAGAATAGGGGTAAACTGAGTCGAAAATTTTGAGATGCTCGGGTCGAAGTGCATGGAAACATTTGCATGCATTCCTTTTAAGCATGGTTTCGTGACAAAAATATCATGAAATTTTGGTTCTTTGAAAAGAAAGCGGTTAGTACGGTCGTCGTAATTGAATCGTGAGTCTTTGGTTGCGGACCTTTTAGAGGCGATCTTTTTGACATTGGGTTTTAGGCCATGACTATTAACCCTAATTGAATTTAGAGAAAGAGAGAATAAAGTAGGGTTATACCAAATCCGGCGTATATCCACGTAGATAAGATTGCCGGAAGGTTCTAAAGAATCCAAAGTAAAAAGTCTCAAAAATGTTCCCACACAGAAAAGCTTCGAGTCCACATGATAGCAGGTTGATTTGAGATTTTTGAGAGTTGATTTGGGGGTTATTGGCGTTTGAAGTTGATTGGCGGCTATCTGGAGGCCAAAAGGTGTTTCTTTGGTGTTAGTTTGAGTGAAATTAAGCATTAGCATTTGAGGTTTTCAGAGAGAGGAGTTTTATTTTGGAGTTTAATGGTGGAAATTGGTATTTTGAGAAGAAGTAGAAGGGGGCGCAGTTTGGGAAAATGAAATATGTGCTATTCCGTTATGAACGGGATGATTCTATGCGGAACGAAAATTTTCCATTCGGAACGGAACACTACTGACTTGGAATGTCGCTTTTGAACATTATTCCGTTCGGAACATAATGGATTCTGTTCAGAACGGAATTTTGCAGGGCTTTGAGGGTTTTGGTTATAAAGGTTGTATTTTTGCTCAAACGGTTATCAAATAAAAATTTAATTTAATAAAATACTCAAATATAGTATATAGAAAATCATATATATTTGATAAAATAAAATTAAAATGAGTAGAAAATCGAGGAGAATCTATAAACATTTCCCAAAAAGTTTGAACATTAAATTGAGAAATTGATTTTTTAATTCAAGCATACTACGTTTTAATCTTAAAGTCGAGAATGCAGCATATGCGAGCGGCTTTGTGAAGATGTCAGCAATTTGATCGGATGAGCCAACTTGAAGAATTTCCACGTCCTTTTTTCCGATGTGGTCACGAATGAAATGATGGCGGATATCGATGTGCTCTGTATTCGAGTGTTGAACGGGTTTTTTCGCGATGCAAATAGCACTCGTATTGTCTCACAGAATGAGAATCTTCTGAAATTCGAGCCTGTAGTCTCCTAATATCTGGTTGAGCCATAAGATTTGAGCACGTCAACTTCCCGCCATGACGTATTCTGCGGCCATTGAGAGCTCGACAGGGTTTTATTTTCGATTCGACCATGAGACTAGATTGCCTCCAAAGAACTGACTTGTGCTACTCGTACTTTTTCTATCAACTCAGGATCCTGTAAAGTCCACATATGTATACCCTAATAGTGCCAGACTACTGTCATGACCATACCTTAATCCCAGGTTTTTTGTCCCTTTTAGTTTTAGGTACGTAAAGATACGTTCAACCGCATTTAGATGTAGGATTAAGCGTAATCTGAAAGGTATTTTTTAAGTATCAGTTCTTTAATTTAACCGATATGCACAGATACTTGGATTAGTTTTAGACGAAAATTTTATTTTTCCGCTACATTATGCACATCCGAAACCCAACAGTGGTATCAAAGTAACGTGTGTGTTTCGGTTAAATTGAGACGGTATATATGTGATATATACTATTTAGATATCATTTATGATATCGATTTATAGTTATAAGGCTTGCAAATTGAATATTCAAGTGTTGAATATTCTAAAGTGAAGGAATGCTTATGTCAATTGAAAGAATTGTTGTCCTCAGTTTGATTAATATTTAAAACTATTCTGAGCTACTAATATATTTGTGTGAGAATGTCTTGAGCCAGCTAGTCGAACGTTCAAGTTCTCGGAAATGACTCGGTCGCATCCTTCCTATCTCAGAAGAATAAGAAGTTGTCACGCATGCAAAAGTTTTCAAGAGAGTATTTCAAGGCGTGGGAGCAAACTTCTTAGTCTTCGTGTATGTGTAGTTTGGTGAGAAATTTAATTGTAATTAAAAAGAGACTAGAATCTGCAAAATAGTGATTTTTGGTTAGTTCCGTTGACAACGGAAGTGGTCCGTTGCCAACGGACTACTGTGTTGACAACGGAACTCTCCGTTGGTGAACTTTTCGTCCTGACTTCTTTCTGGCCGAAATTATATACAGTCCATTGGCAACGGAACTGTAGGGATTTAGCCGTTTGATTTGAAATATTCTTTGATTGTCTTCTATTTTTGGCAGTCCGTTGGCAACATAATTGTTTCGTTGGCAACGGAACTACGCAGTTTCCTTCTGTGACGGCTGCTCTTTCCTCCTTTTAAAAGAGGGCCGCCTCTCTCAGTCAAACACGACGATTTTCCATTGATAAAAAGTAGAAGTACTCTCTTCTTAATACTGTTAAATTGCTCTAAATCTTAAAGTGAGATTAGTGGAGTTTTTTAGCGTGTTGCTCATTGGTTTGTTGAAGTTCAAGATATCGAGTATGTAAGTTATTGTTCCACCGGCCGTCAAGAGGTTATTGTAAGGCGACGGTGGTTCGAGGTCTTGTACGATCTTGTTTGTTAGTGATAAACGGAGCCGCAAAGCAAGTCCCGGAGAGTAGGCAACTCGTGAACGCGGTAAGTGCCGCTAGTGAGTAAACGGGTGGTTAAGGCTAAAAGCAACCATCTCGCCGAACTCCATCATCAGATCGTGTGTTCGGTATCTCTTTACTTTTTATAGTTCCTTTAATTTCGTGTTTATTTAGTTTCTTTGTTAATTAGAATTTAAACAACCATTAAATAAAAGTCTAAAATAATAAAAATATAAAATCCTAAGAAATAAGTATAATCTTCACGTTTCCGTACGGGCCTCAACCGAACAACAAGAATGTCTTTGGTTGAAAAGTTGTCTTTTAACGAAAGAATGTGAATGTTTGGAGATTTATGAAAATGTGCATGTGATGCATTGATTCTTAAAAGGATGTTGACCGCAGCGTTGACCATATAACCCAAAGGTGCCTCCAAAAGACATTCTCCAAAAGCCCCATGCAAGAGTCACAAGTCAAAAGGTACAAAAAGATATCTGCTAATCACATATGATTTAATAAGTGTTATTAAATATACATAGTAACATACTACTTTTGATAACAATTAATATTGGAATTGTTCCAGTATATGTTATCATGTGTAAATATGTTGCATGTGTTATGTGGTTGCAAATTATATAGTGGCACGCTACTATTTAATTGATCTCATAACTTGGTCATCAAGGTTTCATGCAAGAGTTACATCGTATAATTCATAGTATCTGGTTGCAAGAAAGAATACTTTGCACCTCTTGACAAAACACTTGATTAAGAATTATTTGATAATCTTATTTGGTTAAACCGACGAAGTAGATCATGACACATCAACTTAATATTTGATGGATATTGATCAAATCCCTAGCCTAAATTTTCATGTTACGTGATTGTCAAGTTAATTTGAAAATTTGAAAGCCTTTCTTTGATAAGAGTCGGTTGGTTTGATGAAACCGAACCATTCTTTGATAAGAGTCAGTTGGTTTGATGAAACCGAACCAAATACATGTCAAGGAACAAGATAAGAGTTGCATATCCATGACTTACATCCGAAAAATGTATCCAAAAGGTGCGACTCCAAAATCTCATACAAATGTTGTAATTAAGAGATACAACCAAGAATATGATCCAAATATTACGACCGAAGATTGCGACCAAGAGATTCGAGTAAGAGTTGTGACTAATGGATACAATCAAAGGGTGCGATTAAAGGGTGTGACCAACAGATACGATCCAAATATCACATCCAAAAGATTGCGACGAATGGTTGTGACCAAGAGGTGCGACCAAGGGATGCTACCAACGGGTGTAATCAACATGCGCAACCAAGAGATGAGACCGAAAAGATGTAATCGCAAGAGTTACGACCTCTTGAGCAGTTGCGACATCATGGAAGGGTGCATACACGATGAATTGACTTCTTCAAATGATGCATGCGATGCATTGTTTCATGAAAGGGTGCATATGACGCATTGAATTCATGAAATGATGCACTAATGTGTAGAAAAATGTGTGTTGACAAAGTTGACCGGGTGTTGACCGTGTTGACCATGTTGACAGTTGACTGTTGACCCACTGTGTTGACTGTGGACTATGTTGATTGTTGGCTGTATTGACTGTTAATTGTTGACAGTTGACTACACTGTTTTACCCCTGGACTGTTGACCATTTACCATGACCTGGACAAACGTTGACAATGAACTGGTCAAATGTTGACCGTTGACCAAGTCAAATGTTGACTAAGTGAAATGTTGACTTTTGACTTGCCAAATATTGACAATAATGACCGCGTCCTGAATTCCGCATCGTAAGCCTTATATATATGTTATAAATGGGTAAATAATCGAAACATAATATGATTATGTTTATATTTGATATATTTGTTGATATGTGTTGATATAATGAAAGAGTTCATTAGACATAACACATACATCATGGAGATGAAGGAGTTCATTGTCCATCATGAATACATCATTAAGATGTTCATTTTCAACCACACATCATGGCGATGAAAGAGTTCATCGATTTCTATACATGGAGATAAGATTTCCATATACAATCTAAGAAAAATTTCATAGAGATGAAATATATATTAGGAAATCTTTATGTTAGTTCATAAAGATCAAGGCCATGATATATCATCGTTATTATTTTTATTCTATTAGTACATGTGATGTTCTTTGAAGATTGCATAATAACATATAATATTCAATAAAATCACTCAAAACAATGTTAAGTTATGAAGTGTCTTCCATAAGTCTAAATCTCTCGATACTCTGATCGATCTTGCATAGGTCATGCCAAAACTGGGTATGTAGGGACAATCTTACGAGGAGAAAATGCGGGAAATGGGACCCAACATAGGTCATGCCAAAGCTGTGTGTTGGGTACTATTTTGCCAATGATTAGATATGGTTTGACTTAACTGGGCTATCAAGTCGGACTTGGGCTCGGGACATACGATAGGATATATACGTCGGGTATATGATGCTTATCATATGTTGTTTAAGAGTTGCATGAGATATAATTGGAATTGTTCCTACCTAAATAAGTTAAGTTCTGGGCAATGAGCCAAAGCTCACTTAGGACTTAGGACTTAATTGAAATATGGATCTTGTCTCACTATGAAAATTCAATGATTGAAAGTTTCCGAATCAATACAATTGAGGGTTATTGATTTGATTAAAAATAGTGGGAGCCATTATATGAATATTTAAAGAATAATAGTCTTTGCATATTATTCAAATAAAATAGTATATATATTTATGTCTCACGATAGATCCTTGAAAAGGACAAATAGCATAATATGCTTATAATCATTAACATGAACATGGACAAGTGTTGTTAATCAACCTATGCCTTCAGGATGTTCACTTAATCCGCCATTTGTCTCATTTGTGTTTTCATGTTTTGAACTTGTCGACTCGTTGGCGTTTGTCCTTGGCTAAGGGAACTTATCTCATTCTCCATCGACCCCAATTTTGTTGTAAAGGTTGAAAACCCATTCGTCATGAAAGCCATCATTTTGTCGAATTTATCATCGAGAGAGGGAGGTTGAGTGGTTGATGAAAAAGGTTGAGGAGGTTGTTGTTGTTGCGCGTTGGGGTGAGTGTAAAGTCCTTGTCTTTGGGGTTGTTGTTGAGGGATTTGTTATTGATTCTCCTCCATTCTCCAACAAAGGTTGGGGTGTTTTCTTCCAGGGTCGTAAGAATATTGAGGCCTTTGGTACCCATAACCCCCTTGGTTTCCCCCATAACTCCCCATTGCATTCACATCTTGTTGAAGAGTTTCGCATTCATTGGTTAAATGCGACGTACTCCCACAAAACTCAAACTTCTTTGGTTCAATTTTTCCACCAACCGCATTAAGCATTTGGCTAAATCCCATCTCGAAATTCGCGGTGATCCGGGACTCCATTGCCTTGAGATCTACCGCGTTTGTAGCGTTCACTTATCCATCTCGTCCACTACGCCCTCTCATGCCTTCCGCATTCATCACAATAAGTTCTCGCACTTGGGAGGGTGTCAGGTGGTTTATGTTTCCTCCGGCTGAACATTGGAGAAGACGGGCATCAAGGTCGTTCATGCCTTCTAAGAATTGGGCGATGAGAGGGGTTTCCTCCAAATTGTGATTAGGACATGATGTGCATAAACGGATGAAGTGTTCATAATACTCCTATAGTTTTTCTTCACCCCTTTGCTTAATCCCCGTGATTTCGGATCGCAACTTTGCGGTGAGTGAATCGGGATAGTAGTGCTTGAGAAAGCATTGTGCCACCTCCTCGAAAGTCTTGAATGACCCGCCTTATAGGTGATTGAGTCAGTCTCTTGGAGCATCTCCTAAAGTATGAGAAAAAAGAGTAAGTTTAATATTATCCAAGTCATTCGTTTTACCAAAGAGAGCCGTGCATTTTCGATATAATTCACCCAAATGTATAAAAGGATTGTCATTTCTATGTCCTTCAAAAATAGGTTACACATTTAATATAGCGGGGTTCAATTTAAAGTTTTGCATGATGGGTATCACGATATTTTCTGGATTTTGTTGAAGATTGTGCACTAATAATTCTCCTAAAGTTTTCTCTTCAGTCATTTTCACTTTTTCTTGATCTTTTAAAGGTACTTTTTCAACTTTCAAAACTTGAGATGATGAAGATGATGATGAATCTAATTTATTAGATGGATAAAAAAAGTCCTCATGATGAAGATCGGATGTAGAGATTGATCAGAAGATCTTGAGCTTGTTCTTATGGCTCTTCCACTAGTGGTAGCTCAATTTTTGGATCTTGAGGCCCTAAGAAAGGAGAAGCCTCCACGCTCGGATTTCGTCTTGAAGAGGATGAAGAACTCGTCGCACCTCTTCCCTTGTTCTTCTTGATTTCCCGAAGCTCCTTGTTAATCTCCGGATTTGGAGGAATTTGAGGTTCGCCTTGCAATCTAGTCTTTCTCATATACCTTCAAAACAAACAAACACAAAAACACTAGAACAAACATGAGATCGTTAGTCAAAAATTTAATGCAAGTCGCCTCCCCGGCAACGGCGCCATTTGTAAGAACGTGAATTTGTCATTTTTAATTTACAACTTAACAAACATATTTATAAGTCCCCTAATTCAATTCAATGCATAAGTGGTGTGTGAGTTTAAGGTATCGATCCACTAGGAGGTGTGGCCTTAAATTTCAACTAATTAATCAAATATGAGATCTAGTATTTTAGTTTTTAAAGATTTAAGATGAGTTTATTTTCGAAATAATAAAAGGAATTAAAAGAAAGAAGTAAGATTTTTGATTTTTTTTAAAATACTTAATTAAAGGTAGGGCATGTATGATAATTTGATTAAGCATGTTATCATTAACCATCAAATATTTCAATTTTAAGATTTGCAAAATAAGTTCAAGTGCTTTAAGCTAAAAATACCCAATTAATGATTTAATTTAGATCTAAACACAAATCAGTCAATTCGATATTCAAATACTAAATTCAAACCCAAAATTCAATTAATTAAACAAACTTAGCCAAGTAAATATTTAATTAATTGGTCACAAAATATTTGCAATTTATAGATTTTAATCTAAACAACTTAGCCAAGTAATTAAATCAAATATTCAAAATAAACGTTTCATGACAACTTTCACAAATCTCCAAATCAAATCAATCAACACAAGGTTTCAAACAAACTTAAACAAATCATCACATCCCTACTAAAGATCTACTCACTAATGTTCATAAAAACTATATTTACACCAGACTTAAACATGCTACTCATTCAAAAGAAGAAGAAATAAGGAAAAATTAAGGGAAAATAAAATCAAACCCCAAAATGAAGAGTCAAGAAAAAGCCCCTCCTTCTTGATTGATTTCGCCTCCCCTTCAACCCTTGCTCAAGCTAGATCAAGCGTCTTTCTCCTTGTTAAAATTCAACCTCTTTTTCTACTCTCTAAAATTAGGGTTTTGAGTTTAGGTCATTAATGGTGAAAGAAAAAGAAGAAGAAGAAGAAGAAGAATATGGATGGTGTAGAAATGATTGTGGTGGGCTTAGAATGGATCTATCTCCCTTAGAGAGAGAAAGCGTGGTTAATTTATAGAGAAATTTAACCTAGAAAAGAATTGGAAATAAGGTTGTGGGACTAAAAATTTAGCTTGATCCGAATTTGTTTTGGGGTAGTAACTTGAGAGATGTGTAGCACTCCTTTTCGTTCTTTTCAATTCAAATTCTGCTTGGGTGCAATTAACGTTCATGCCATGTACACGTGGCACACTCGGATTGTACACGTGGCACACTCGGATTGGCCATGTAATTAACGTTCATGCCATGTGTTAATCTACCATTTGGGAGCATTCAATCCTCGAACTGACCAGCTCTGATCCTCGTACTGACGCCTCAGAAAACGCGTTTGAATTCCCCTCCATTTCGCCTCAATGGACGGTCCATTACATACTCAAATCAGTGTTAATGAACAAATGGAGGCATCCGGTGAACCGAAGACCGGATAAAGGTTTGGATCGCTGAAATTCCAAAATGCGTTTGTCAGAAAGTCTTGCCACGCGTCTGGTCCATATAATCTCATACTGAAACCTCAAACTGACATCGATTAAGTGTTCCCCAATAACGAGCTCCCAACTGTCCTTTTCTACGTAGGTTTTAAGAGTCTTTTCCACGTGTCGCTTTATGATTGGCTGATTTCTAATGGAATCTGCCACGTGTTAAGCTCTGATTGGCCTAGAGAGATATTATGGAAAAATTAAAGAGAGGGATGGAATCACGTGTCTCATCTTTGTTGGTCCAGAGAAGGGTTGACCTAGCCAAAGGTTAACTTTGACAAGGTTTGACCAAATCTTCAATCGCGATTTCTGGGAGTTCTATAAGGCCTTTTTTCGCGTGGTTTGTACCGTTGCATTCGTCCCGTCGTGCTCTTCGATTTGGTACCCAGTTTGACCCTTTTTAGGATAGTTGACTTTTGGTCAACTCGGTGATTTCTCGGGGTTGACTTTTCGTCTTTTTGTGGATTTTGTAAGTTTTGGCTTGGATGGTTGGTGGATAAGGGTTGTAAGAGAATTGGAGAAGTATGTGTAGGGTCTTCCAAATAACTCAACTGAATTGGAGAATTGGAGAAGTATGTGTAGGGTCTTCCAAATAACAAAATTTAATCTTTTAATTACCATAATAAAATGCAAAATATCACTTAAGATTTTATCATAAATGTCACACAAAAAGTCCTTCCCTACTAAGAAAAACTACTCACAACCTATATTTACAAAGACATGAAACATTTTATTCATTCAAAAGTAGAAAACAATTAAAGAGAAATAAAAGAAAAATCAAACCCTAAGTGAGCATCAAACTCGATCTTCCCCCTTCTTGATTTAATCTTCCCTTCAATACTTGCTCCTTCTAGATCAAGGTTCGTCTCTTTACAAATTTCCAACTCTCTTTTTACTCTCTAAAATTAGGGTTTGAGCTTGGATTTTATTGGTGGAAAAAGAAAGAAGAAGAATGGTGGAAATGGAAGTATAAAAATGAATGGATATGGAAGTAAGAATGGATATTTAGAGAGAGAGAGAGAGAGAGAGTATGGTCATTTTATAGAGAGATTTGACCTACAAAAGATTGGGAAATAGGGTTGTGGGACTCAAAATTTAGCTTGATCCGGTTTTGATATTGGGTAGTAATTTGGGGGATGTTCAGCACTCTTTTTTCCTTCTTTTCTATTCAAATTCTGCTTGGATGCAATTTTCTGGGTGCATTTATCAATTTCCTTCTAATCATTAGAACGCACACGTGTAGCTCTCTAATTGGATCACACTAAATCCTCATATCTAAATCAACAAACAAGAACTTGCCGGGTTTCAATGGCAGAGAATCTGAAGAAAACACGTTGCCATTTGTCATCATGCGATTGGGGAACATTTCTTTCCTCGCACTGGCTCGTCAGCCCATTGTAGAATACGTGTGATAGACCACTCCATTTTTCTCCAATTGAGGCTCCAGTTACTCACCTTGCATTTGTTATACGCGAAATGGAGGCGCCCTTTTTAGAAAAGATTGGAGAAGAGTTGGGAAAGGTTGAGATAGGAACGCATCTTTTCTGACCTTCATGTGGACTGATACGCGGGATAATCTGTATGACACATGTCATTCGATGATTGGAGGGAAGATGAGCCGTTACAGACGATGCATGAAGGTAAGGATTTCCTGTCTGTTTAGTCTCCTTAGATGGTCCATGTAATATCTATTTTTATACACATTTTAGGGTTTTTATCATATAATTTTCATCCTTAAATCACATAAAATGTTGAGAAAGTATTTAAAATTAACAAAAATTATTTTTTGAAACTCTTAGTACATTTTGTATGAGTTTTTAAGAAAACAAAAGACCAAGAAAATGACATATGCATGACTTGGAGAAAAGTCAACTCCAAATGAAGGACCGATCTACAAATCCTGGCCAAGGATAGCTGAATTCTTGACAAATCTCCGCAAAACCCTACACACGCCTCTCCAATTCTCTTACAACCCTTACCCATTAAACATTCAAGACAAAACCTACAAAATCCACAAAAAGAAGAAAAGTCAAATCCGAGAATTCGCCCCGTTGACCAAAAGTCAACTATTCCAAAAGGAGTCAAACTAGTACCAAATTGAAGAGTGCGACGAGACGAATCCAATGGTATAAACCTGGCGAAAAAAGACCTTCTAGAACTCCCAGAAATCGTGATAGAAGATCTGGTCAAACCTGGTCAAAGTAAACTTTTGACCAGGTCAACCCTTCTCTAGACCAATCAGAATGAGACACGTGTCCTTAAATTCTCTCAGAATTTGTACCGCACAGAAAACATGGAAAAACACATTTTCCATGGACCAATCCCTTGTTAACAAGTTGCAAAACAAGTATAATTTTATTGAATCAGAGTGTGACACATGGCAAAATTTTATCATCAGAAATTGAGCTGACTTGTGGCCTTCTTTCATTGGGGGACATACTGACGCACCTGACGAAAACCCGTACAAGGATCAGTACGAGGTTATTTTTCCTCGAATCGCCAGGTGAGACATGGCACTACGCGGTTGAGAAAACACGTTATCATCTCAGGCTTTTCTATTTCCCTCCGTTTCACATTGGACTGGAACTCTGCGTTTGTTCAACAACAAGCATTTTGTTGATGACTTGACCATGCATTGGAGATAAATGGAGGAAAGTATCACGCGGTTTCTGCAAGACATTACGAGAATCAGAACCGTTCACCCAATCTAATGTCCACGTGGCTGGACCATATGAGAAAATGCGCCTGCTTAACAGACCACCCAACCTCTTCAGTTCTTAGTCCGCCACACACCTCCATTTCCTCATATGAACAAGTTTTAAACAGAACCGAACCATCTAGTGTATTAAATTTGAGGGGAGCGGCACAATTTTTCCGCACCCTACAGAGTGTTAGGACGAGCTTTATTTTTTCGCCCAACCATACGCTTACGCGTAGCTATCTTTCCCTAATGAAAACACGTTTGCATTGTAGCCTTCTCCACTTACTTCCGGTTATCAGTCAAACGGACATCTCCGTTTATGTATTAACACGTGAAAAGGAGAAGTAATGGACTGACCGGTGAAGTTGTATAGAGGAGGTGATCTACGCGGTTTCTGCATTATGCAGCAAGTCAATATGAGGATCCCTCTTTCCACCAATTGCAACATGCCACGTGGCAACCCGTTTCATAGATTCCTTTTACCAGGACACATGGCATGTTCTGGATCATTGGATTAGATTCTGAGAATTTAGTTTGGGCCAATCCGGGAGTTCCACGTGTGCAGTCTGTGCTTGATGGAGAAAATGCTAGGGAACTCCCAAATAGTGTACTCAGGCTGAATTTGAATAAAAAAGAAGAGGTAAATGCTAAATATCCCCCAAATTACTAATAAAACCGGAACACCCTTATTTTTTTATCACCATATTTCCCAATATTTTCTAGGTCAAATCTCTCTATAAAATGACCACCCTTTCTCTCTCAAAATCATTCATTCTCACATCCACATCCATTCATTATTACACCTTCATTTTCACCATTCTTCTTCTTCTTCTTCTTCTTCTTCTTCTTCTTCTTCTTTTCCACCATTAATGTCTACAAAGCTTTAAACCCTAATTTCTTGAGAGTAAAAAGAGAGTGAGATTTTTAGAAGGAGAGAAGTGCTTAATCTAGAAGAAACAAGTGCTAGATCAACCAAGAAGGGGGAGGGATCGAGAACGATTCTCATCTTTAGGATTCGATTTGTTTTCTCTTTATTTTCTTTATTTCTTTCTCTTTTGTTGGATGAATAAAATAACTCAAGAATTTCTAAATATGGAATTTGTGGACATGAGCGAGTAATTTTTATAGTAGGGAAAGAGTTTTTGTGTAACATTTGTTGATGAAATCTTGAGTTGAACTTTGCATTTTATTATGGTATTTAAGATTAAATTTTGGCACATTGAAATTATATTTGAGTTAAGTTATTTGAAAAGATAACTTAGTTTGAAATTTTTGTGTGATATGTTGAGATTTGTTTGAGTATTAAGAACTTGGAAGAGTTTTTGATATATTCAAATAAGGTTTTAAATCAAGTATATGAAAAATTTGGAAGTGAAAGTTTTTGAGTAGATCTAATATTTGATTTATTTGTTGATTATGTTTTTGGGAAAAAAAAAATCTAGTCGAGCCTTGCTTTTTAAACTTTTTAATAAAGTATTACTTACTGCGATTAAGGATTCACATGTTACACGAATCGTCATCATTTCTCTACTTTCTCTTTTTGAACTTTTAAAATCAAAACTTTATTTTTTTTTATTTTCTCTTGAATCTTTTCTTATTGAAACATCAACAACATCTTCTTAAACTACAAACACTAAAAAAATTTAAGGCCTTACCTCCTTATGGATCGACACTCTACACTCATTTCCACATATACACTTGTGAAAATACTTAGAGGACTAAATTTTTTTTTGCTAAGGTTGTGAATTGAAAAATGACACGATTTACATTTCTTACAATACTCTCGAATACGAGAGAGATATCTCAGGGTCCCTGATAAATTGAGACAGAAGGAAAACACACGGCCGTATACGAAAGAATTAGCATGTGTTCTTAATATCTTTTAATTTATTCAGTCTGATTATAATTCAGGAAAGAGAATTGACATTTCTAAATCCATAGAAGTATTTATGGATGATTTCACCATTTATAGTAACTCATTTTATGAGTGTTTAACCAATTTGGCCTTGATAATGGAGAAATATGTCAAATCTAACCTTGTCTTGAATTTTGAAAAGTAACACTTCATGATAAGCCAAGGAATTGTACTAGGTCATCTTGTTTCAGAGAATAGTTTGGAGGTCGATAAGGCGAAGATCGACATAATCAAGACGTTGCCCTACCCTCGCAATGTGAAGGATGTGCGTTCATTCTCTGATCAAATGGTGCGCAAATGCGTGCCCGAATGCGAATTCGATTTGGTATTGTCTTTTTGTCACTCTTTGGAAAGTGGGGACCACTTTGGAGCCCAATGCACGAGCCAAAAAATGCTCCAAAGTGGTTTATATTTGCCAACACTTTATAAAGATGCTCATTCCTTTGTAGAGAGTTGTGAGAATTGCCAAAAAAATGGACAATCTAACCCGCAAAAGCGAAATGCCTCTAAAAACTTTATTATTTTCTGAGCTTTTCAATGTTTGGGGTATAGATTTCATGGGCCATTTCCCTCAATCAAATGTTTATTTGTACATTCTTGTATGTGTCGACTACGTGTCTAAGTGGGTTGAGGCAATACCAACAAGAGATGCCAACTCCAAAACGGTGATCGAGTTCCTTAAAAAGAACATCTTTCAGCATTTTGGAGTACCTAAAGCTATCATTTGTGATAAGGACTCTCATTTCAACAACAAATACCTCGATTCACTAGCACAAGCTAGATTGGATAGGTTCTTATTTAACTTAGCTTGGTCCCAAATTTTCCCTAATTACCAACAATCCCCTCTCCCAAATACCCTCTCATATCACATTCCAATCCAACTATTGTCCTCAAGCACTTTCCCAAAGCACAATGGCTTCCGGTTTGAGAACAATTGGTTATATAATGAGTAAGCTAAGAGCATAATAAGCGAACATTTAAATTCTCATAAAAGTTCTAACTTGAAAGAATTTTCGGAGAAATTGAAGAAATTGGGTCAAAAGCTAAAACAATGGAATAAAAATAGAGGAATAAACTCAAGGATCTTTAAATCCAATTGTAAAACAATTATCAAAAAATTAAATGAAAAAGAAGATAAAACCCCCCCTCTCTCCCTTAGAAAAATGGTTATAAGAGTTTATCAAAACAAGATTAAATTAATTGAAGATGCTGAAAAATATTGGAAACAGAGGGCAAAAATACATTGGCTAAAAGAAGGTGATAAAAATACAAGGTTTTTCCACAAATATGCTTGAATAAAAAAGACAAAACTCATGATCCCAACCCTAATAAATCCAATAACCAATCTTGAAACCAATGACCATAGAAAAATCAACCATTCTGTTCGATTTCTACAAAGGTCTCATTGGGACAGAATCCCCACCTCTTAACCCTAATACAATTCTAGATTTTTCCAGAGTTTTCACCTCAAACCCAAACACATTCCAATACTTAAATGAACCTATAAAAATTGAGTAAATTGATGAAGTAATAAAAAAAATGGAAGAATAACAAGTCACCTAGGCCAGATGGCTTTAACGGTGAATTTTACAGACACTTCTGGTCTGAGTTGAGAGAGGAAGTGTACCAAATCTTAAGTAATAATGAGGTGGCAGACGGTTTGGGAGATTTTGCCATCTCAATTGTAACTTTGATCCCAAAAAAGGATGAAGCCAAGCAAGCCAAAGACTTCCGGCCCATCAGTTTAATATTCAGCCTACAAAAAATTATATCTAAAACGTTAGCTAACAGGTTCAAACTGGTAATTAATACAATAATACTATCCAACCAGTTGGGATTCTTGGAAGGGAGAGAGATAAGTGAGTGCTATGTGTATGCTAGAGAAGCATTACACATAGCACAACAAACCATTAAATCTTTGTTGCTTTTTAAAGCCGACATATAAAAAGCATTCGATACTATCTATTGGGATTCAATAATCAATGTGTTAAGAGCAAGGGATTTTGGGGATAGATGGCTTTCACGGATAGAGAACTATGCATTAAATGGGGCTACAAAAATCCTATTAAATGGTGTTCCAGGAAAAGCAATTCACCTCAAAAGAGGTGTAAGGCAAGGGGACTCTTTATCCCCCCCCATCTATTCATTATTGCAATAGACACTTTAGCTAGGTTAATGGAATATTTTTGTTCACAAAATTTCATTGAAAGACCTATAACCTCTCCAACCCTATGTCTACTATATGCATATGATTCATTGTTTATGTTGAAACCTGATCTGATTCAAATCAGAAGGTTCAAATTTATCCTAACATCTTTCAGTGAGGCCACGAGTTTAAAAATAAATTACGACAAATCGGAATTTACCTTAATATCAAACAAACCAAACAACATAGTATCTGAAATCTCAGCTGAACTAGGATTTCCTCAAACTACCCTACCCTTCACTTACCTAGGCTTCCCATTGCATTACAAAAAACCAGCAGGCAGGATTAACGAAAATTAATAGACAAATTCTATCAAAATCTTCAAGGGTAGAAGGGGGGCTCTCTTGAATAAAGGGGGGAGATTGGTTCTCATAAAGTCAGTACTTTCATCATTACCCCTCTATTATTTCTCAGTTTTTAAGGTGCCTCAATGGGTTATAAATGAGATTGATAAAGATTAGACGAGATTTCTTATGGCAAGGGTCTAGTGATGAAGGTATGCATTTGGTTGCCTGGGACAAGGTGTGTCTACCCAAGCATTCCATATAAATCTCAAGGTTTTCAATCAGGCAATGGGGATTAAATGAATTTGGAGGTATTTTTGTAGAAAAGAGGGTTGGCTTGGGACAATTTAATGTCCAGTATTGAGAAGGAAGAGTTGGTAGATCAGAGTTCTAATAGGGACTCATATTTTTGGAGGGAGGTCAAGAAAAAATTTTCCTACTTTTTCCAAAACTCAACTTTTGTAGTGCGGTCAGGAGAAAGAATTAATTTTTGGCACAGTAATTGGCACCATGAGATTATAAGTCTGAGATATCTCTCTCTCTTCTCACATGCATTGAGAAAAGAGGGAACTCTAGCTCAAATCAAAGGCTCACAAGAGATGACAGAGAGAACCCCAACAACAAAGTGACAGAAAATCCTTTCGAGATGTCCATTAAGCGGAGGTTTGGTAATTTGCCAAATAAAGATCAGTTGCCTGGCGGTTTTACTTATATGCCGAGTCCCGGACGCCAGTCGCGAAAGAAACAAAAGGTATTTTGATCCAATATTAGTGTCGATTGGTCCATATCACCATGGGAGGGAGAATCTGTGAGCCATGGAAAATCAAAAGGTGCGTTTTCTAAGGGACTACTTGGCCCGTTTCCCACGGACTAATTTGGAGGAACTAATCGAAAAAATGAAAACCCATGAGATTAGAGCACGCCAATCCTATAGCGAAATTATCGAACTTGATAGTGACCAGTTTGTTGAGATGCTATTATTTGATGCGTGTTTCATAGCCGAGATCATCGATAAGCACGTTGGTGGTGAGTTAAGGTCAACCAAATTAGGCGTCCTTGGTAGCATGCTAGATATTTTGGGTGACATATTCTTGATAGAAAATTAATTACCATTTTTTGTTCTGGAGAGCCTTTTAGATGTTTCTGACATAGTTCCTTCGTGGGAGCTTACAACTCTTTGCGCCTCCAACAAACTCAAATCATGCCACCTTCTTGTGAGATTGCCCATTTAGTTCACTTATGTTATGAACTTAATATTCCTCATGAAAGAATCGTGTATAATCGTACCGTCAAGTTTGAAGAAGTGTTTATTTCAATAAAGTCCGAGTTCCTCTCAAAATCAGAGCAAAAAAAAAATATTACAACGAAGAACCAGTTTATTTGATTCCAAGTGCTAGCGAGCTTTGCGAGGCTGGCATCATTTTCAAGAGGAAGAAACACTTTGTTTTTAATTATCTCCTTGAAATAACATTTAATAAAGGCATCATCGAATTGCCCCCAATGGTGTTGGATGGTTGCGAGAAGGGGAATTTAGTAAATCTGCTTGCATTTGAACAAAACATATGTGATTATGATTTTCTTTCCTTGTCTAGCTTCCTGAATTTATTGATGTACATTGTGAGGACAAGCAATGACACAGCAATTCTCAGGCAATGTGGTATCATCACCATTTCTGGAGCCAGTGATGAAGAGAATGCCTTATTCTTCAACCATATTGGTGATATGATTACCATAGATCCGGATATTAACCTTTTCGATGAACTATTTGTTGATATTAAGGATTACTATGAGGGAACTTGGCACCGGTACAGGGCCAAGCTAAAGCGTGATTATTTCAATAGCCCCTGGTCAATTATTTCATTGGGGGCTGGTTTCACACTACTAGTTCTCACCTTCCTGCAGACCCTCTATGGAATCAAATCCTAGAAACATAGTTAAATTGATTTTCATATATTTATGTGCTTGCTATCTTCTCTTTCTTTTTTATATTCAATTGAAAGTGTCTTGGTCTAGGGTCTTAAATTTGTATTTGGTACAAGTTGTGTTATTTGTTTTGGTCATGTTTTTTTAGTTTTTGTTGCTCTGTAATTTCTTGTTTGAATTGCTTGAGGATTGAAACGTGTGTCAGTGTGTGTGTCAGTGTGTAAGAAGGAACTTCAGAAACTTTTCAAATCCAATTAATGAAATATTTATTGTGGCGTGGCATAATTGTTAGTTATTTTCCTTTTTTTTATTTTTATTTTTATTTTTATAAAATAGCATAGTTAATTGTTATCCTTAATATACTAGCTTAATGCCGAACTTTCCTTGAGATGATTTATTGACCTTAAATTTAGATTTCTAATGTTAAAAATCTTTTTTTAATGTTAATGTTAAAAATCTTTAACTTTGTTACGAAGGTTGGATATTAATTTGATATTATGGGATCATTGATCAGTAAACCACGTTATGGACTCATGACTAGTGTTTTAAAAACGGGTACAAACGATCACTAATGCTATATAAAACCATGCATGATATTTCATATTGACTTTTAGGCCCCACAAATTTTGTGTATTTGTGTAGGCACATAAGTCAATGAAAAAAATATTGCTAAACATGTAGGTAGGTGTAACTTCACTGACAAATAATGATCTCATATGGGGTTCCACCATTTCTATTTTCTTTCGTTCTTCTACTTTTTTTTACTATGAATTCAATAAATAAAAACAGGTTGAGAGAGCCATAAAAAAGAGGTAATTTTCATGTTTACTCTATAATATCATGTTTGCCCTCTACAATTCATGAACATAGATCTTTGAAATGACTATTTTATAACTGGACCTAATTCAACATGACTTGCTCAAAATGCTCATTTGACTTCGATTATCCCAACAAAAACTTACCACATGTATAAAGGGACGGTCACATGCACGAGTGACCATTGTTTGATGAATTGGATAAATGTGTCTCCCAAAACATTTGGCGGTTTAGGTCTCTATGACTTAGAAACTCACAACAATTCCCTCCTAAAATGGCTTTAAGATATGTTTCGAGTATTGAATGCTGTTTTGGAATGTATGGATTCTAAGAAATTATATTTCAAAAAATATAAATTCAAGATATGTATTATTATAATGTTTGTTTTGAAATTTCAAATTTATAAAATTTACATCGATCAACTAATTAATGAAAGAAAAAAATTATTTATAAATTTGTTTTCTTAATAATGCATTCGCTATTTATGGGAACAATAAAAACTATCAATTTTGATGATAATTTGATTCACATCAAATATTACCTAGGACATCCTAGATATCATTAAATTATTATCTAATAGCTAAATCAAATATGAGAACAGTGTTGATGGATGTCAAGACATTACAAAATAAAGTTTGAACGACCCTTACCCTTAGAAGTTGGATAATAATCAAAGAAGGTCCCGGCAAGAACTCTCTCTTAGTAAAGGCATGTGAGTCTCCAAGTCTCCTTTCCTACTCCTCACCCTTCTTGAAGGACTCCACCTTGACCTAGTACTTAATACTTATAGGTGATAGGCTGCTACACTAGTTCTTTTCTAAATTTGCTTACGTTCTTCTCATTAACTTATGAAAAACAGTATGGTATCATGTGTTACTGCCAAAAACAGCCGTGAAAAATTAAATGATTGTCAAAATAAATTATGTTTTAACATCGTAATGGAATGAGATATGATTCACGTGCTTTGTTAAATCACAACACTAAAAAACAGTAAAAGAATTATCATACATGATCTTAAATGAGAAAATAATAAATGTGATGTTTGTGGCCTTTTCATCTGCGCCCAATAATCTAACTGAAAAGCAGGAATAGCTAATAAAAAAGCCCAATGTAAGAAGCCCTGTTGTAAAATTTTACAAAGCAATTAGGCCCATTTCAGATATAAATTACAAATATTTATTTTTACAAACCAATTAGGTCCATTTCAGATTTAAATTTCAAATATTTGATGCATACATGCATAAAATAGTCCAATTAAGAAAAGATTTAACTTGAATCCGCACAACAATCAGAAAAAATCAAATTAAATAAAGAAACTATCAAGAAGAGATGTCTTCGAACTCAACGGGCATGTCTTCTCGATGTAGAGACGGTTTCCAATTAGCCTCATTTATCGCGTTTAATATTGCTTCTGCCACTCTCTTGCTCCCCTCTTCTGACAAGTGCACTCCATCTCTACATAAATAATTTTCATTTCCAATTAATTAGAACTTTGAAAATCTTAATTATTAGGTGTAATTCAAAACTTTAAATTATATTATTATGATGCATTCTTGTAATGTATTATAGAGGAGTAATAATAAGAATGTACTTACGTGAAGCAAACATCAGCCCAGTCATCCTTTGTTTGAATCGCGTTAAACATATCGACAACCGTAAAATTCATCTCATTACACATTTTAATACACGCCTCAGAGTAATCTCTTAAGAGTTTATTTGTACGATCCATATCGTAAGGTGAAGGACTGAATTAATAAACAATATAATCAAAATTAGAAACCAATTAAATACAAAAACACATTAAAAAAAAATCAAAACAAGATATTTGACATCACCAGGTTAGTTCAAGCCGCATCCTCTCATTGATAGGAGGAGCGCTCAGGAAAAGCACTCGTGTCATTTCTGATAAACTCTACGATATGAAATATCGGAATCAATTTAGTAGTATGGCTAAATAGCATACGTACGGTCCAAAAAATTACACGTATCATCAAAAATTCAAATTTCAACCGTACGAATGGAATATATATGTTTTGAATATGTTGTATATTAATTTTCATAAGAATCGGAATATTATATCATTGCTATCATGTATCATCAAAATGATACATGATGACAATGATATAATATTCCGATTCTTCTGAAAATTAATCTACAATATATTCAAAACATATATATTCCATCCGTACAGTTGAAATTTGAATTTTTGATGATACGTGTAATTTTTTGGACCGTAAGCAAAATTTTCATTTTGCTTACGTATGTTATTTAGCATCTCTCTCAATTTATTTGTCATATCATAATGTTGATTTAAGTCTGAGTAATTATAATGAATCAGTATGTAATTATGAATATAGCAATGTTTTACTCTAATATGAAGTCCAATTTTTCGCATATTTTCAATGTACTCTTGAAGAGGCACGTGTGCGCCAAATCCTGACGGATGGGGTGCGGTCGAGTCGTTCCCTCCGAAATATATTATTATCAAAGAAGGTTGTATTGGTGGATCCTAAACAAAATTAGGGTTTATATTTATAGAGAAAAAAAATTTGATGAAACAAAACCGTGAATAGTTGTTAAATTTACGTGAGGAAAGATTGTTGAAAGGACTTTAAGAGCTTGTCTTGAGGTCCATCCTAAATATCCTTGCAAAACTATATCTGCCTGTAAGGAAAATAAATGTTGAATAATTTCGATTTTATTAGGTACTGGTACAGGTATGTACCGTTTCGCAAAAGGAAAAACCTAACATTATGTCCACAATATAATATTTAACTTAATTAATATTAGGTGCCTCTAATTCAGCAAATTAGGTAGAAATTAAAATTCAGTATATATTTTCAATCAAACGGTTTAAATTTTATTTTATTTTCAAGAAAAGAATAAAAAATCAAATAAAGTGGAAAAATAAAAAAATAAAATAAAAGATGACCCTGCGAGAATAAGTGTTGGCTAGCATTGAACCCCACCCGCCTTTGAAAAAACTGAACTGAACAATCGACGATCCAATGTTGGGAGATATGAAAGGAACGAAACAACCGAATCTTCCAAAACTACTCAAAGAACGCGGATCAGATATTCGAGTACGTATTAGTCACATCCGAATAATTAATACAAGTGGCGGGACCCCAAATTAATCACAACACCCGACTAATAGTGGCCTTGATGTTCCCACCATTTTATCTTTCTTTTCTTCAAACTTTTTTATTTATTTTTGGATTAGTGGATTGAATTGATTATCACAATGCTTAAGTTTTTTTTTTAATTTGAATGCTTAAGTTGAGTGATTGGAAGGTAAGTAAAGGAGTGTATAAATTGATCAAGGATTTGAATTTTGATTATCTGTTTTTTCTTTTTTCTTTTTTGAAGTTGGTATTTGAATATGACCATCCAGCCGGCAATTCGCCTGCTGACGCGTTCAATAAAAAAAGAATATGACCATCTGATCTGAGCATGTGCTTGAGTGCTAATTGAGTTATTTTTGGAGATGGTGATTAAAAACCTTGTAGAAACAAAAAAAATTATGCTTTAATTTTCAGACACCAGGATAATTTTATTTCTCATTTCGAATTTTGAGAATCAAAAAACACTTGTTCATGTCAAAAAAAAGAAGCCGAGAAGTTTTTAAATTCAGAGTTTTAATTAAAAAAACAAAAGAGCTGAGTTGGAAAAATTTATCTTTACGAACTAGAAACTGAAGGCGTGAATTAATTTATTTTTGATAGTTCCTTTCATTATAATGTTACTTCAGGAAACAATTTTTGGATGATTAACTGAAGGTGATTAAAAGAAATATATTAAGTATAAAGCAAGGGATTGATTATCCCAAGCAAAATATTAAGTATAAAACAAGGGATTGACTATCTCAAGCGACAATGAGACACTTGAATATTACATAAATAAATCATGGTTCATCATGGAGTTGCTATTAAAAGCATGCGCATATTGTATATTTTTTTTTTTGAAAAATCAATGCGCACCATTATATAAATATTAGAGAATAAATAACAAAATGACACAAAATATGTACGTATTTAAAGAATCTGTCATCATTTCTTCATTTCTTCACATATACATGTGGTCGGTCGTACAAATATTGTGACTTTGTATAAAAGTATGATAGTGGTTTAGCACATGGAATTGTCCTTATGGGATCAGATCTAACATCTCTATAGTAATAGAAATTACTACTAAGCTATTAGCATTAACAAAATTTGAAGAACTATGGATTTGGATATCACCATTTAATCTTTAATTTCGAACTTAAGTTTTCTTTTCTTTATTCATAAAAATAAAAAATAAAAAAAAAGGAAAATAACCCGAAGAGCGTAAGCATCAGCAAGAATGGAACCATCCTCCACTACTGAAGCTGAACTCCACAATTGAGGATCCAAACAGTACAAATACTGGTCTTGTAGGTCCAACCATTTCTCTCTTCTTCTTCCTGAATTCTAGCTTTTGATCGACCGGTTGAATATCTCAAGGTTGATTAATAATGGAAGGTTGATTAAATGAAAGCTATAGTTAAGAAAATGGTAATATAGTGACCATCCTTTTCTTTTCTTAAAAAATGACCAAACTGGTATCAAAGGAATTGGTAGATGTATCTCTAACAAGATCTGAACATATTTCTCGAGTGGTATATATATGGGTGATGATGCGGGCAGAAAATCATTTGATAGGAACATGAAATTTTTTAGAAGAATTACATTTTTATCCTTGTTATGTATATCAAATCAAATGAGTTAAAAAGAAAATAAATATTTAAAATAATAAATACATTAATACAATGAAAATCTCGCTAATTTATTGATAGTATCATTCTTGCTCATTCCATATTTGTATTGTCTCTTCAATCTCATTAATCTGAATTGGAATTCTAATTTTCTTCGATCACTGTATTTTTTTTGGTAGAAGAATATATATATATATATATATATATATATATATATATATATATATATATATATATATATATATATATATATTTCAAAATTATGTCATCTCTTTTAACTATTTAGTATTTATTTTTCCTGTCATATAGCAATTGGACACCTTTTTTGTGTTTTTGAATTTTAATTTAGTTAATCTCTAATAATTTTTTTATGAATAAAAAATATTAATTAGTCATTTTGACCTTTTTACTTACTTTTCATTTAGTTGTTTAGGGAGCAACTACAAAATCATGAAATTACATAATAATGATTTTTTATTTTAACAAGCATAGTAATATTAATGTATTTAAAGATTTCATAAACAAGAAAAATTAATATTAAAATGGTAATGAGATATTTTATATAATTATATTTTTATCCAATAAAAAAATTAGTTGTCCTATGTAAATATCAATAAATTTGAAGATTTTGATGATAATTATATTGGAAAGATAATAATCAACAATAAATAGTGATACTGTTGCCGATTCTTGTGGACCTGTTCGATAAATAAAATTCACACATCTCGATTGATCCTAGATCCAGTGAGTCAAATTTTCCACATAGGGTGGAGTTTTAGAAGTGCGATTCTTATTTTGTGACTTAGATGACATTGCTAGAAGTATGGAATCAATGGACTTATTATTTAGCATAAAAAGATTTATTTTTCTAAGTGAACATTTCAAATAGACAAATCCAGAAAAATTTGATTATTCCAAATAATAAATTTTACAACCATTTTAACGGAAATGTCGAAATAACATTTATTTCATTATAAGTCCACAATGACCAAGTCAATAAAATCCTAGAGCAAATGTAGCAACTCTTGCTTCATTCCCTACTCATAGGTTGACTTCTCCTCTAGCTAATCTTCTACTTCTGAGTAATATCCTGCACATTCAAAATGTGCGAATTACAGTGGATATCCAATATCCAAGTAGAGATTTAGGAAGAGGAATACCTGAAATGGCAGCCATTGATTCTTCTTCTTGACATATCTTAAGCATCTTATGTAATTCCGTGATCGTCATCTCCATCCGACGCTTATGATATCTAGTAATGAATAAATCACAGCTCGGAGGAAGCGATCCAAGAATCAGGTCAACCGCAAATTCCCTCGGAATAGGCGAACCAAGTCTCTCTAAGTAATCAATGTGGCTTCTCATCCTAAACACATGAGTATTCACAGAGGAGCCTTGAGCCATCTTGCTCTTGATTAATAACTTTGTGACCTTGTAGCGCTGAATATTAGCATGCTTTCGGAATAATTCCTTCAGCGCCTTGATCATATCATAGGCATCCAAGAAACCTATTTGCTTCCGAAGCTTAGGTTTCATTCCTGCTAACATCATCCAATCTACTTCATTAGAATCATCAATACACTTCTGATAAGTGTATTGATCGACTCTAGAAGCGGTTGAAGGCGATGGATTTGGGATGGGTGTCTCAAGGACGTACAACTTTCCTTCACTCTTGAGAACAATTCTCAGAGTCCTGAACCATTTAGGGAAGTTTGTGATATCGAGTTTATCCTTCTCAAGGATAGATCGCAACTCCATAATTTTCGAACTCATTCTACAAGTTTAACATGCAATGTAAAGTTTATTATTGTTTAAAATTAGAGTTATCCTAATTTTGTTTCATATATTGTACTCCCACTATTTTTCTTCAAATCAAATACCTTCAGTAGTATTGATTCGGAAACTTCAATTAAATGAGGTTTCATAGTGAGTCAAGATCCGTATTTCATTGAGTATTAAGTGCGCTTTGGCGCAACCCTCAATACACAACTATTTAGGTAGGAACACTTCCAATTGTATCATATACAACTCTTTCCTTTTATGGAATGAGCATCATATGCCCGGTGTATTATTCCATCTTGTGCCCTGAGCCCAAGTCCGACTTGCTTGCTCAGTTAAGTTTAACCATGTATGATTATCAACGAAATAGGATACAGCACACTCAGCTTTGGCATGACCCATGCTGGACGCTATATCCCGCATACCCTCCTTTACAGAGACAATCCTCCATATGCTCAGCTTTGGCATGACCCACATGGAAGATTGTCTAAGTATCAAGGGCTTCAGTGACATGGGGGCACTTCCTTACTAAACATTATGAAGGATTTTATTTTAGATTTATAAATATAAACATCACAGAACTAAGTTAAATATGATATGAGCATATTCCTCACGAGCGATCATGAGGTTCCTAATTCTAGATCTATCTCTAGATTGCAGGAGTAATCTTCAACGAACCCTTCGTTGTGTGTGCGAAGATCCAATACCATCTTCTAAAGATTGCGCCTAGATCTCTTACCTTGAAGTCTTGATAAAATATCAATCCTAACAACTATCCTATTGCTAGAAAAGGTAATTTACAAATTTGGACAACTCACAGGTTACCATAAATTATAACTTTGGACAACTCACTGGTTGCCATAGATATTAAATAAAATTACAAGCATTCACACACAATATTACATCACAGAACAATCACAGATCTAAAGTTCATACCATATTTGTAAATTTAAATTCCATGTATAACAAAATTTAGGGTTTCCGCAAAATTCAGCCTTGTTCCTTTGGGAACGGAACTATTCCGTTCTCAACAGAAGCTACACTGAAAAACTGAGAATTTCCTGCTTTATTCTGCTCTCAACGGAACTATTCGGTTGGGAACGGAATGTTGCTGGAAAATTCGTTTTCCTATTGTTTTTAGTTCTGTTTCCAAAACAGATTTCGAAAAACTATTTCTCGAAACTCTAGGAAATCATAATATCCAATATTATATTCCCAGAAACTATTTCCGTGATGTTTTGAAATAATATTTTCAAATCCCTAAAATTTATTATACTCGAATTTACTAAATTTTAAATACAATCAACGATTATTTCCTTAACGGACGCTCTGATGCCACTGTTGGGAACCCGTAGCCCAAAAACGATGATTTCATAGGTTCCGCCAGTCCTTCTGGCGGAACTGAAGGGAATTTTTGACTTACAATATGACCAAAAAAAATCAAAAAAACATACTAGTTCCGCCAGGCCCTTTGGCGGAACTAGAACGAAATAACAGGTTCCGCCATATGGTCTGGCGGATATAGACCATTTTTTCAACTTACAATCTAACAAAAAAAAAGATCTAGTTTCGCCAAAACCTCTGACGGAACTAGCTAGAAATAACTAGTTCTGCCAGAGGGTCTGGCGGAACTAGACCATTTTTTCCAATTTGCAATCTGACCCAAAAAATTAAAAAAAATGGTCTAGAAATAACTAGTTCCGCCAAAAGGTCTGGCGGAACCAGACCAATTTTTTTTAATTGCAATCTGACCAAAAAATTTCGAAAAAATGGTCTAGTTCCGCTAGACCTGGCGGAACTAGCTAGAAATAACTAGTCATAAAATTACGAGATTTCTTGCCCATTATTTTGCATTTATTATTTTGTTGTTACATATACATATTTACTATATATAAACATATATATTAATTATCGGATTCATATCGGATTCGGATTCATATCTTTCAAGATTCAAATGCAAATCTATTAAACTAGTGGATTTTTTTTCAAAAATCCAAATGCGAATTTATTTTACTATCGGACACATTTTTTCGATCCACATGCGTATCCATTCATTCATATTCGAATCGGATTTTCGGATTAAGGGTATCCATCGACACCCCTGGTCACCCAAACTGCACAGGTGTCAATCTCTTATTGGATCTCCTGCGCGGCACTAACATATTTATTTCCCCTCCTCTCTCAAACAATTCCATGCATTTCGTTTTCATAACTCTCCTCCAACATTGAATCCATGGCGGTCGGATTTCGAGTTCTCCATCTCGTGCGACCATTTCATAGCGCAATCCCGTTCAGGGAGAAGGCAATGTACACCATCGTCGCCTTGTTTATTTATCTCGTCTGCTCCCGGCTGCCTGGAATAATAAAATCAAGCACCTGGCGTGCGTAAGTTTCTATCTCTCTCACTTCTTCTCTTTCTTCTGTTGGTTGATTTTGGGTTTTGATTAAAGAGGTTGAATTGAATGATTCAAGGTTTAGGGTTTAGGGTTTTGATTGAAGAGGTTGAATTGAATGATTTTCAAGGTTGATTAAGGAAGGGAAATAAAAAGGTGTAAAGATTAAATAAAGACTGTTGACTTTGATTTTTTATTTTGATTTTTTAATGTGTAGTTGATCTTTTGTGCCTGGCGGGAAAGAAATGTAAGAGTTTTTTGAGAAGAATTTTTAGACTCATGGCGGGTATTTTTTATTTCAGTTTTGAAGGGATTAATTAGGAGGAGAAGATTATGGGAGTATTTTGATTTTTGAGTCTTTGACTCATTTTTGAGTGATCTGATTCATACAGTTAGTTTGTTTTCATTTCATTTTTTTAAGAATATGATGAATATCTTATTAGTAATTTATTTTGTGTTAATTAATTTTTGATGTAAACAAAGCCCAAAATAAAAGCCTGTTATAAACGTTTGGAGCATAGGACGAATTACCTATTCTAATTAATGAAAAGAAAATTTAAAAACTCTAGTAAATAAATAAGCCCAAACTAAGAAGGCTGATTATAAAACTATAAACGCATTAGACCCAAAGCTTTCCGTATATTCTTACTAAACCTCAAAATATCAAATTTGTCCCACTTAAACTCAAAATATCAAATTTATTCCGTTAGAACTCAACTAATATCAAATTTATCCTTTAAAATTTAAAGTATATCAAATTTATCCTTTCAAAACTAATATAATTGACCCAAATGTCTTATATTTCATCTTCTTTTGAGCCCTCTTATTAAGCCACATAATTACTTTTATTTCGACCGTTCTATCAAATTTCTTGTAACCGTTAACTCACTATCCAATTAATCATAATTTAAACTTATTATTTTTAATTAAATCATTAAATATAAAATTTAAAGACTAAAGTGCCCTTCTCCAGTCTCCCCTTAACTTTCCCTCGTGATGCCTTCTTCTCTTCACCCTCTTCTCTGTTGATGCCAGCGATCTCATCTTCGCGCGCATTGTCCCCTTTTCAATCTCAGCATCTCGCACAAGCCCTCAATCTTCGTATGGGTCAGTAGCCCTTCTGCTCGTGTATGGAGGTCAGCAAGTATAATCCAAATATTGTGGTGGTTTTTTAAATAAACATAACAGTTCTCACTTTCTTATGTCAGTACTCACGATTTCTTAATCTAGCAGGTCATGATCTCATTACATGGATAATTCTTTTGGTCACAGTCTTGATTCTGATTACAAATCATGTAATTACAAAATTTAATTAACAAAGCATTTTTTTTAATTTTGTACTACAGGAATTGAATTGTTGGAAAATTGGATGATGATTTTAAATCTAGCAATAAGAGAAGACGTGCCAAAAGACTTCGGCTATTCAAGTGGTGCTTAACTTAGTTGTTTAGTTAACTTTTGTGTTTAGTTGAATTATGTTGTTGAATTGTCCTGAAATTTATGCTAGATCATAGTATGTTAGTTGGTGAAATTTGTATTGTTGTGAAATCTATGTTGGTTCTTGCATTATATGCATTGATACTGTTTGATGTTTTATTTCTATTGATCTCTTTTACATTCAACTAATTTATGTAATTGTCGAATTGTGTACTTTGATATCCTGAGAATATTTGTGCAAACATTGATTATCCCATTTTCCTTCAAAACAAAAAAGTGAGTTTAATATCATGTTTGCCCTCTACAATTCATGAATATCTTTGAAATAACTATTTTATAACTGGACCTAAATCAACAAGACTTGCTCAAAGTGCTCATTTGACTTCCATAAAAATAATCTTACCAACCACAAAAAGTCAAGATTATCCCAACAAAAACTTACCAAAACCTACAGTTGTAACCTCTTATCCCCTTCTGATTCCTAAAAATCGAACCACATGTATAAAGGGACGGTCACACGTACGAGTGACCATTGTTTGATGAATTGGACAAATGTCTCCCAAAACATTTGGCAGTTTAGGTCTCTATGACTTAGAATCTCACAACAATTCCCTCCTAAATTGGCTTTAGGAGTCTGTTTGGTTTGAGTATTGAATGTTGTTTTGTAATGCATGGATTGTAAGAAATTATATTTCAAGAATATAAATCTAAGAAATGTATTATTGTCATGTTCGGTTTGGTGTATCTATTTCAAATATTGTAAAATATCTTGATTTATTGAAATTTCAAATTTATAAAATTTACATAGATTAACTAATTAATGAGGAAAAAAAGTTCTTTATAATTTTTTTTCCTTAATAATGCATTCGTTCTTCATGAGAATGATGAAAAACACCAATTTTGATGATAATCCGATTCGCATCAAATATTATCTAGGACATCCTAGATATCATTAAATTATTATCTAGTGGCTAAATCAAATATGAGAATAGATTTCATGTTGATGGATGTCAAGACATTACAAAATAAAATTCGAGCCAAACGACCCCTAGAAGTTGGACAATAATCAAAGAAGGTCCCGGCAAGAACTCTCTCTTAGTAAAGGCATGTGAGTCTCCAACTCTCCTTTCCTACTCCTCACCCTTCTTGAAGGACTCCACCTTGACCTAGTATTTATTGGTGATAGGCTGCTACACTAGTTCTTTTCTAAATTTGCTTACATTCTTCTCATTAACTTATGAAAAACATTATGGTGTCATATGTTACTGCCAAAAACAGCCGTGAAAAATTAAATGATTGTCAAAATAAATTATGTTTTAACATCGTAAAGGAATGAGATATGATTCACATGCTTTGTTAAATCATAACACAGAAAAACAGTAAAAGAATTATCATACATGATCTTAAATGAGAAAATAATAAATGTGTTGTTAGTGGCCTTTTCATCTCAGCCCAATAATCTAACCGAAAAGCAGGAATAGCTAATAAAAAAGCGCAAAGTAAAAAGCCCTGTTATAAAATTTAACAAAGCAATTAGGCCCATTTCAGATATAACTTACAAATATTTATTTTTACAAACCAATTAGGCCCATTTCAGATTTAAATTTCAAATATTTGATGCATATATGCATAAAATAGTCCAATTAAGAAAAGATTTAAATTGAATCCGCACAACAATCAGAAAAAACCAAATTAAATAAAGAAACTATCAAGGAGAGATGTCTTCGAACTCAACTGGCATGTCTTCTCGATGTAGAGACGGTTTCCAATTAGCCTCATTTATCGTGTTTAATATCGCTTTTGCCACTCTCTTGCTCCCCTCTGCTGACAAGTGCACTCCATCTCTGCATAAATTATTTTCATTTCCAATTAATTAGAACTTTGAAAATCTTAATTATTAGGTGTAATTCAAAACTTTAAATTATATTATTATGATGCATTCTTGTAATGTATTATAGAGGAGTAACAATAAGAATGTACTTACGTGAAGCAAACATCAGCCCAGTCATCCTTTGTTTGAATCACGTTAAACATATCAACAACCGTAAAATTCATCTCATTACACATTTTAATACACGCCTCAGAGTAATCTCTTAAGAGTTTATTTGTACGATCCATATCGTAAGGTGAAGGACTGAATTAATAAGCAATATAATCAAATTAGAAACCAATTAAATACAAAAAACATTAAAAAAAATCAAAACATGATATTTGACATCACCAGGTTAGTTCAAGTCGCATCCTCTCATTGATAGGAGGAGCGCTCAGAAAAATCACTCGTGTCATTTCTGATAAACTCTACAATATGAAATATTGGAATCAATTTAGTTGTCATATCATAATGCTGATTTAAGTCTGAGTAATTATAATGAGTCAGTATGTAATTATGAATATAACAGTGTTTTACTCGAATATGAAGTCCAATTTTTCGCATATTTTCAATGTACTCTCGAAGAGGCACGTGTACGCCAAGTCCTGACGGATGGGGTCCGGTCGAGTCGTTCCCTCCGAAATATATTATTACCAAAGATGGTTGTATTGGTGCATCCTAAACAAAATTAGGGTTTATGTTTATAGAGAAAAAATATTGATGAAACAAAACCGTGAATAGTTGTTAAATTTACGTGAGGAAAGATTGTTGAAAGGACTTTAAGAGCTTGTCTTGAGGTCCATCCTGAATATCCTCGCAAAACTATATCTGCCTGTAAGGAAAATAAATGTTGAATAATTTCGATTTTATTAGGTACTGGGACTGGTATGTACAGTTTCGCAAAAGAAAAAACCTTACATTATTTCCACATTATAATATTTAATTTAATTAATATTAGGTGCCTCTAATTCAACAAATTAGGTAGAAATTAGAATTCAGTATATATTTTCAATCAAACGGTTTAAATTTTATTTTATTTTCAAGAAAAGAATAAAAAAATCAAATAAAGTGGAAAAATGAAAAAATAAAATAAAAGATGACCCTGCGAGAGTAAGTGTTGGCTAGCATTGAACCCCACCCGGCTTTACAAAAACTGAACTGAACAATTGACGATCCAAAAAGTACGAATAGTGGCCTTGATGGTCCCACCATTTTATCTTTCTTTTCTTCTAACTTTTTTATTTATTTTTGGATTAGTGGATTGAATTGATTATCACAATGCTTATGTTTTTTTTTATTTGAATGCTTAAGTTGAGTGATTGGAAGGTAAGTAAAGGAGTGTATATATAGATCAAGGATTTGAATTTTGATTATCTGTTTTTTCTTTTTTCTTTTTTGAAGTTGGTATTTGAATATGACCATCCAGCCGGCAATTCGCCTGTTGACGCGTTCAATAAAAAAAAAATATGACCATCTGATCTGAGCATGTGCTTGAGTGCTAATTGAGTTATTTTTTGAGATGGTGATTAAAAACCTTGTAGAAACAAAAAAATTTATGCTTTAATTTTCAGACACCAGGATTATTTTATTTCTCATTTCGAATTTTGAGTCTCGAAAACATTTGGTCATGTCAAAAAAAGAAGCCGAGAAATTTTTAAATTCAGAGTTTGAAATAAGAAACAAAAGAGCTGAGTTGGAAAACTTTATCTGTACGAACTAAAAACCGAAGGCATGAATTAATTTATTTTTGATAATTCTTTCATTATAATGTTACTTCAGGAAACAATTTTTGGATGATTAACTGAAGGTCATTAAAAGAAATATATTAAGTATAAAGCAAGGGATTGATTATCCCAAGCAAAATATTAAGTATAAAACAAGGCATTGACTATCTCAAGCGTGATCGCGTGAACAATGAGCCACTTGGATATTACATAAAAAAACTTATGGTTCATCATGGAGTTGCTATTAAAAGCATGCGCATATTGTTTATATATTTTTTTGAAAAATCAATGCGCACCATTATATAAATATTAGAGAATAAATAACAAAATGACACAAAATATGTACGCGTTTAAAGAATCTGTCATCATTTCTTCATTTCTTCACATATACATGTGGTCTGTCGTACAAATATTGTGACTTTGTATAAAAGTAGGATAGTGGTTTAGCACATGGAATTGTCCTTATGTTAATTAATTAATTCGGGATCAGATCTAACATCTCTATAGTAACAGAAATTACTGTTAATCTCTTAGCATTAACAAAAATTTGAAGAACTATGGATTTGGATATCACCATTTAATCTTTAATTTCCAACTTTAATTCAGTTTTCTTTTCTTTATTCATAAAAAGAAAAAATAAAAAGAAAAGGAAAATAACCTGACGAGCGTAAGTATCAGCAAGAATGGAACCCCATCCTCCATTACTGAAGCTGAGCTCCACAACTGAGGATCCAAACAGTACAAATACTGGTCTTGTGGGTCCCACCATTTCTCTCTTCTTCTTCCTGAATTCTAGCTTTTGATTGACCGATTGAATATCTCAAGGTTGATTAATAATGGAAGGTTGAATAAATGAAAGTTGAGAAAACAGTAATTGAATATCTCAAGGTTGATTAATAATGGAAGGTTGAATAAATGAAAGTCGAGAAAATGGTCGTATAGTATCCATCCTTTTCTTTTCTTATAAAATGACCAAACTGGTCTCGAAGGAATTTGTAGATGTATCTTTAACAAGATCTGAACATATTTCTCATGTGGTATATATATGATAATATTGAGGGCTTTTAGGGGAAGGCCTTCCTCAAAATATCTTTAGTCATTGTCACTGTGTGCTTTTGTAGCTATCTGATCTAATAAGCAATAAATAGATTTTTTTTGTAAATACAACTATTTAAGAAAAATAAATCAATAACTACCTTCACTTTGAAAATAATTAAAAAACTACCATTTCCGCCACTATGAGTGGCGGAACAGCATCTGTTCCGCCACTCATACTGGCGGAACATGGTAGTTTTTTAATTTTTCTTAAGAAATCTTAAAATTTTCATAGTGTTTTTAGGGGCAAAAAAATATAAAATAGGTTGTTCCGCCAAGCTTTTTGCCGGATCAAGAACTTTTTTTTTTTTTGGACTAATTTCTTTTCTAAATTTGCAGTTAACGCTAAAAATTAATCTGTTCCACTAAGGGTTCTGGCCGAACACGCCCGAGCCATTTAACAGCCTTAAATAATCTTAATTAGGAAAAAAAATAAACTCTAGAGTCTTTCATTTTTGTAGTGATTTCTAAATGACATGAATTTTATATTTGATTGGAATTTAGGGTTCTTGACAAGCAGTTGTAATTCGAGTCACAGCTGATAGATGCGCGTTTTACAATTGCCGATTTCTCGATTGGCAGGTAATTTAATCATCACATAAATATATTTTTTTCTTTTTTTCTATCCCAACATGAAATATATTATCATTGTTATTTACATAGGGGTTGTTTTTTTCTCCTAATTAGGATTATTTAAGGCTGCTAAATGGCCGGGACGTATTCCGCCAGAACCCTTAGTGGAACAGATTAATTTTTTAATTTTTAGCGTTAACTACAAATTTAGAAAAGAAATTAGTCAAAAAATAAAAATAAAAAAGTTCTTGTTCCGGCAAAAAACTTGGCAGAACAACCTATTTTATATTTTTTTTGCCCCTAAAAACACTCTGAAAATTTATATTAAAAAAAAAAATTTTAAATACTTTTCCGCCACTCGCAGCGGCGGAACAGTGAACAATATATATATATATATTTTTTTGCAGAATCCATTTAAGGATCACGAAAAATTAAAAATTTAACCTGTTCCGCCACTACTAGTGGCGGAACAGTGTTTTGTAGCGTAATTAAGATTTTTTAAGAAAAATTAAAAATATACCATGTTCCGCCACTCATAGTGGCGGAAATGGTAATTTTTTAATTATTTTTAAAGGGATGGTAGTTATTGATTTATTTTATTAAATGGTTATATTTAACAAAAAAAATCCAATAAATACTAGTGTAACCCTCGCGTTGCTTACGGACCGTAAAACAAAAGTTTATTAGAAAGAATTTGAGTGAAAATAATAGTGTGGACCTTAAAAAAATAGTTTCTCATTTATATCATATTATTTGTGAAATATATTGTTGAAAAGTCTAATTTTTAACTTTTACTTTCGGAGGACACTTTGATATATGTCCATACTTTAATGTGTGAATTAATGCTTTATTGTTTTTAAAAGAAAAAATGACGTTCATTTGTTTAAAAGTAAGTCTGGTATTTAAAGTTTTCTGAAGGGTTTATATGAAAATCTGACAAAAAAAGTACACATTATGTTGCACGGATACGGACACGGGTATCGTGTCTGACACGACACGGACACAATGACACGGCGAATCTCAAAATTCATCAGGACACGACACGTTTATATATATATATATATATATATATATATATATATATATATATATATATATATATATATATATATATATATATATATTATTTTTATGAATAAAATATATAATTTAATTATTGTATATATTATTTATGTCAATTTTATTTTATTTTAAAGGATTATACATAATATTTTTACCTTATAATTAAAAAGTTATATGTAATATTTTATAATTGATACAATATATATAACATTTGAAATTGCACTTTTATACGTGCATAGAAGATATTTGACGTTTTACATGTTTGTGTATGGCAATTTGATACTAAATAATCAAAATTTACTTTAAATGTGTAGTCCCACAATTACTGGAATAGAAAAGTGAAATGAGCTAGTCTCTAAAATACGAAGATGATGAAATAGTGCGATAATTGCGCTAACAAGACTAATGCACGTGTCTGAGAAGTATCCTAAGAAGTGTCCTGACGATTTTTAACAATAAAATATTTGACACGTCACGTGGTGTGTCCGACACGTATCCGATGAGCGTTGTGTCCGACACGGACACAACCGGGTTTTTAAAGTGTCCGCGCAACATAGAGTACACACAAATGAAAACAATGTGACAAAAAATGATCCATTGTCACTTATCAGTTGTGACGTAGTAAAGAAAGTACACGAAAATGATTGGAAATCACTATTATATCTTTCGTACTACAGGATGTATATGAAAATTTCGAAAATATTTTGTAAGAGGAAAATTATTTTAACATTATGCCGATTTGAATAGGCATGAAAGTCATACTATTTTAGGTATATACATGATATTTAGATATTTTATAATGACAAATGTGAAGTTTTTGATTTTTTAAGGATATGTGCGGTTATATTACAGAGGAAATTCATACCTGTAGACATTGGTAGAATTTGACTGAAAAATTTAGGAGGCAAGAAAAATTTCTTTCTAGTGGTTCAAAATGTCAAATACATAAAAATATATGTAATTAAAAAAAAAGTCATCAAAATACGACTGATTTATATTATTCTGTCAAAATTTTTAGAGGCATGTCCCGGTCTCTAGAGAAGGACTGCTGGACTAATGAAATTTTGTGAACAGTGAAATGAATGAAATAAATATATGCATCCTTGTGTTATTCTTGTTAAAAGGGTTAAAATATTCTTCTAAAATGACTCGTTTTAATTTCATGTACATAGATTCCGTAACATAACAGAAAATCAAAAAGAGAATTCCAAATATTTCAAATAAATAATAGCTCTTTATGAACGCAGCATGTTGCCTCTTGGGTTAAATTACTGATTTTGTTAAACATGAATTGTGGGGAACTGACGGATGGGTTAATGGATTTAAGTGTGAACACGTCGGACAGTGTTAACTGTTAAGTAATTGAGGCAATTTTGTGAGGCCTCTGCCATTAGTCAGTCTCCCATCCAATATGCACTCATCGAGCAATATGCCCAAATAATTCACTAAATCTTTGATAAATTTTTTCAATAAATTCGGATTACACATAATTTATGTATTTCTGAACTCATGAATTTAGTGAAAAAGTCGGTGGAAGATTTAGTAAATTATTTAATATGTATAGTTTCACTCACAAAAACAATTGTAATTAAACCTCTAATTGATATAGTACAGACTTTGCTATCCTGTGTAATAGAATGATTCGCGTTATGCAACAATTGGTTGTGGTGTTGGGTAAGGACACAAATGGAGTTCAAGTTTTTTTTAGGTGTGATATATGGCCCTTCCAATCAAACGAAACGTCTATACTGTCTCATTGTCAAATATTTACTTATCGTCTATTGTGTGATACCCTTTTGATATTTATTGTGTAGAGGATACGCTTTATCGGCCTTTTTTTTTTCTTTTTTTTTCCCCATTGTTAGGGACCATAGTTTTAGAACTTGACTAAAAAAGATACCATTTTATCTTTAGATAAAGTTATTCTCTGCTTATCATTTTTTGCCAAATGGAGCATGATAGAAAGTTTAATTCGATAATTACTTTTTGAATGAAACAAGACTTCAAAACTTTAAAACAGGCCTTGTATGAAAATTCCAGGCAAAGATATAACAGGCCTCATATATAAAATATTTAGCCCATCATGTTCATTTTCAATACTTCCCCAGCTATAAAAGGCTTAAAATGAAATAATCCGGCCCATTATGAAAATGCTTGATGAAAAATATTTAGTAAAGAAACATGTCAAAATTTGAGCTAGAAAGAATTATATTGAAAATAGGGATGTGATGCATGACATGGATTTTCCATCGTATAGAACGACGCAGAAATAATATTATATAGAGACAGTATATAAAATTACAAAAATAGAGATTTATTTGTTGTAAATGGTCTATAGAAGTAATAAACAATATATACATAAAACAATGAAAATAGTATATTGAAATGAGGAGAAAACAGGATATATAAATTTCCGTTGTGTTCTGAGCGTGCTGAACCACGTCATGATTTTAGATTTTCCTTGAAAATATTGCTAAATTTGAACTCCGCAGAGAAAAACAATGAACAAGAAATTCATCCAAAATCATTTCCATCATGAATTGATATTAAATCATTGATTATGCTTCTAAATAAACGATTGTTATAAAAACTAAAAAGAATACTTAATTGGAAAAGAATGAATTTCATTGTGTACATTCTAAATATTACAAATATTCCGCTACCATGTACTTATGGAGATTTTTTTCTCTTTTTGACAGATATGCAAATTAATTCAAATATTCCAATACATGTACATACCAAAATCAAAAGAAAGTGAAGTTGGAAATATATCTACGTAAATAACTTGTATATAAACTTGCCATATAGAAGCACAAAACCTAAAATCACCATGAAACCCTCAAAAAAAGATAAAAGATCACAACCTCTCTATTTTCTCTCATTAATCACCATTTTTCTTATCTTTCTCCTCTCTTTCTCTCTCAACAAATCCATTATCAATCAAATTCGATTGAAAAAAGAGGCATTTAATGCAAATTTGGATTCATGTGACCCGTTTCAAGGCAAATGGGTATATGATAATAAGGCCCCTCCTCTTTATTCCGGTCTAGGTTGTTCTTTCATGAGTGATGAGGTGGCATGTGAGAAATATGGAAGAAAGGATTTGATGTATCAAAATTGGAGGTGGAAACCTAATGGATGTGATCTCCCAAGGTTTATATGTTGTTTTTTTTGTATATTTTGAATAATTTATTTTTTTATATTTTTTGTATGTTTCTAATAATTTTATCTCACGTCCGTAAAAAGCTTATTTCATTAAATATTTTTAAACTTTTCATCATTTAAAGAGAGAGATTTAATCTTACATATCTGAAAAAAAACTTTAAAACGTACATAACTCTATGAAAGTTTTAGGATTTAGTCATGATAGGTGAACTGATTATCGAAATTTTATTAAACAAAATGAATGTTAGTAGTATTGTGTGCCTTCAAGAATGCTCTATCACATCAATTATTTTTTATTCAAATTTTATGTGATATAAGCAGATTTGATGGCAAAGTATTTTTGGAGAAGTTGAGAAATAAAAGGATGGTGTATGTGGGGGATTCATTGAACAGAAATGAATGGGTTTCGATGGTGTGTATGGTTGAATCCTTCATCCCTCTTAATCAAAAATCTCTATCTCGAAATGGTTCATTGATCTCTTTCAAGGCTAAGGTAATAAAAAATCTAACTAAAAAAGGCAAAAATATCCTAAATTTTCTGCATGATATTGCAATTGGTTTTTGAGGGGGTATTCGTCACAGTTCTCATTTTTTTCAGAGTAAACTAGATATTTTGAGATTTTGTAGGCGTATATGTGAAATTTCACCCAATCTTAGTGTTAGATGGGCCTCCACCCATTGGGCCTTTATTTATTGTCACATTTAAAACCTAGTTTTAATATTTATACTTTAAATCATATATTTAGCAAAGTTTATCGATCAATAAATTATGGATTACATCTACAAAAACTTGTGAATACTTGCAAATATATAAATACAATGAGTTGTCAAATACATTTCATGTATTGAAATGAATAGCACCTTCCATAAAAAAAATATATGAAATGAATAGCATCACCAATACCTTAACTAAGGTTCATATTACATATGCAGGAGTTTAATGCATTCATTGATTTCTATTGGTCGCCATTACTCGTCGAGTCAAACTGTGATCATCTGCATAATCATAGAGTTTCGAGCCGAATTATTCGTTCTAGTTCGATAAAACCTCATGCAAAAAATTGGATGAATGCTGATATACTTGTTTTCAACTCTTATCTATGGTGGCGAAAGCCCAACATGAAGATGCAAGTCTTGTAAGTACTTGTTACAATCAAAATAAAATTAGTCTGAATGATACACTGATTCAATATAATTTTGTCTAATATAATTATATGAGTTTAATTATTATATTTTATATTAGATATGATCCATTTGGAGAGGATAGATGGACATATACAGAAGTGGAAATGAGAGAAGGATTCCAACTTGCACTTGATACATGGTCTAATTGGCTTCAATTTAACATGAACACGTCAGAAAAACAAATATTCTGTCACCTTATCTCCAACTCATGCCTTGTGAGAACAAATCTTTCATAATTTTGAATTTTAAATATGATTTAACATAAAATTTGATTTTTTGTTTTTTTTACTGTTTGTTATTACTTTGCAATAGACCAATCAAATTAACATGTTTCATATTTTATTTTATTATTAGGGGTGAAGATTGGGGCTCAGCTAGCAATCAAAATTGTTACAAAGAAACCGAGCCAATAATGAAAGAAGGATTCAGAGGATCAGGATCCGATTATAGAATGGCGAAAATGGTTGAATCAACAATTGAAAATTTACGAAATAAAGGGGTCAAAGTGCAAATTCTCAACATAACTCAACTTTCAGAATATAGAAAAGATGCACATCCGTCAATTTATAGGAAATTTTGGGGCAATTTAAGTGATGAACAAATCGCGAATCCGAGCAGCTATTCAGATTGTATACATTGGTGTTTGCCTGGTCTACCGGACGTGTGGAATGAAATTTTGTATTATTATATTATTTCAAATATTGGGTTTTAATTATATTGTAAATTAAATTAATATGATCAAGATTTTCACATTTTTGAATTATAAATTTTATAAAAAAATATGTTTTGAACTCACTTATCGGATGTGTGGAACGAAATTTTGCATTCATATATTATTTTGAATAATGGGTTTCGAAATATATTGGAAGTGATCAAATTGGACTATGAAGATTTTTTTATTTTGAATTTTGAACTGTTATAATTTGAGTACATTTATCTCCTCTTTTATCTCACCCTAAAAAGTAAAAACCCTATATGTGGGGTTTAAATACAATACAATATTAGGGAGATTTAACATCAGTATCAGTGTTGGATTGACGACACAGCAAAAGTTGTTTATTAACTTTTTTTTTTTCCTCTCTCAATTCAATTCATGTTTGGTTGGCTTTCTCTTGTTGCGTAGGTCGCAAACCTCACCTGCCTCCTTTATCTAAACTTTATTATTATAATTAATAGTATTGTACTAAGTTAAATACGAAATATGAGTGATTGGTTTCATATAACCATCATTGTTACTGTTCACCTTTAGCTGGTAATGCCCCTATCTTTTTTGAATATTATAAAACAATTCATATTTTAAGAAACTAAATTTTAGTCCCTCAATGATGAAAGTGATTTTTTTAACCTCCCCTGTGTTGCTTTTCAATGGAAAGAGCCAACTTATATTTCTTTTGGACCAAAATGCACCTAGTATATTTTTTAACATTTTTTTTGTGCAAACATTAACAACATAAAAAATAATTCAGATAATTTATTTAAATTATATAAAAAAAATCAAGACATTGTTGTTCAGTTAATCTTAGTAGAGTTTTTTCGTTTTTCTTATTTAATTATACATCATATATATTTTTTAAAAATTGGTGCAACATCATATAAATCATTTTGAGACCGACTAATTATCTCCCACAAACTATGGCTCCCCGGCTCCCGTCTAAGGAGAAATCGCCGCGTGTCCCCATAATTGGGAGTCATTTGAAATCTTTCGGAACTCCCGATTCTATGAACTCCCGAGCTTTCATCTTTTGCTGAAAAGATTAGGAGCTCCAAAATGATTCCTACGAAATTTAACTTCTAATTATTTTGTTTAGTAGTTCCTTATGATTCTCAGTAAATTTTTAATATAAGATATACTATTGATAATATAAAAATATAATGTTTAGAATCTAAGTCATTTTTGTGATATAAAGTATATTTTTTCTTTTTGACAGAGAAATCTCGTCATTGGTCTCATCATGTAGATCTTTATGATGAGTCATGTATCTCAACTATTTCAGTCTTTCATTTCTTTTGTTTAGAATGTAATATATATTGTGCTGAATATAAAAAGGTATAATACTTAGAATATAAGGTATATTATTGGGAATATAAAGATATAACGTTTAGAATCTAAGGTATATTGTTGTAAATATAAATGTATAAATAGAAAGTAAAATAAAACTATTAAACTTTGGGCTGAAAAATATGGGAGTCCGAGAAGCCAACAATATAGGCTGGTTGAAACTTTGAGCTAAAATATAAAGTCACTAGGAACTAATAAAAAATATCAATTATATGAACCGGCTCCCAATCCGGACTCTCATCTTATTAGGAGTCATTATGAGCTATATAAGATGGGAGATCAAAATTTTTTTCCAATCATTTTTTTTAATTCAGCTAAATTATTTCGAATAATTTTTTATGCAATAAATTACCATAAAAGTATTTGAAAGAGCAAGGGTTTTGGTCCGGTGGAAAAAATATTTGTCTCCTTTCATTGAAAATTCAACACAGAGGTGAAAAAATAATTCAACCCATATCACTGAGGGACTAAATCTTAGTTTCAAAAGATATAGGAGGTATTCCAAAATATTCTGAGAAAACAGGGGGTTTTCGAAAATTTTCCCTATGCTTATTTGATTCAATAGTTGATTCAATAGTTGGTTGCATAAATTAATGGTCGGTACGAAAATTTGATCTAAGAGTCACTTTATTTGTCTAATCGTGTTCTAAGCATAAAGAAAGAAAGAAAAAACTTAGGGGCAATTTCATGTGTACCCCTGCAAAATCTCAAAATAAAATATATAACCGTAGAAAATGAGAAATATCATGAATCTCCATAACATAAGAAATGTCAAACTAGCTTCCTTTTTATATTTATTTCAAAAAAAATCCCAGTAAGTAATCCTTACTTCATTATCTTCTATTTATACACATGAACCACATAAGAAAGAAAGGTAATTTGGAGATTTTTAAGAAAATAGAAGAGAAAGGGGATCGATGATATTTCATATATTTATAAAGATATTCACATGATATTTCATTATTTTATTTAAATAATGTGTTTATAGTAACAATTAGTTCTTCTTAATTATTATTTTTACACAAAATCAAACACATTATTGTGGGAGTTGCACCATCATTCTCCAACCAAATATAAACAAGTCAAAAGTGAGATGCATCCAATATTAATTTTGTTATAATCTTATACCTGAAGCATGTTTATTTCACATTGTGACTCATATCAAGGGGTCATTGGTTATGTTCATACTCATTCTCGTTTGGCCCAGTCGGTTGCAACTTCCAAATAATAGGAAATTTTACATGCATACCATCAAAGTCAAATTATTTGATATCCCTATAAAACATGTTTTGAAAAATATATACTATTTTTATGTGTTTATATGCTGTTTTTATGAACTAATATATTATTTTTAAACATATGTATTATTTTTGAAAATATGTATTATTTTCATCAACCTATTGCAACATAAAAGAAAGTGAAAGGAGAGTCAACATGTGTTTTATAAACCGTTAAATTTGTGAGTGTGATACTTGTGTTACATCAAAATTTTGAGGGCAAAATATAAACTTAATTAAAATTTTTGCAAGGGCATAAATAATATTATACCAACAACAATAATATAATAACCACTTTAAACCAACCAACGGAGGGTACCGACCAGTGAGTCTAAAAGCTTGCATACTCTATTTCATCACTCCATTGCTCCACTGTTTGTGAGTGTGTGTGTGTGTGTGAGGAAAAAGAGAAAGAGAAAGAGAAAGAGAGAGATGACTAGTTCGCCCAAGCTGGCGCCATTGTTTGGTTTGAGAAGCTACTTCAGCTCCTTCATCGCCTTCTTCCTTGTTGTCTTTTCTGTCACTCTCCTTCTAAACCAAATCCAAAACCAAATACCATTAACAAATGACAAAGAAAACCACTCTCAAAACCAAAACAATATTGACCAGTTAGTAGATAACCAACAACAACAACAAGATATCCCTCGATTGGTAGAAGAAAATAATGAAGAAAACCGAAAAGAAAACCGAGTGCCAAGCCAAGATCATGAGACATTTGGTCGCAATGAAGAAAACCAAAATGAAAATCGAGTGCCGAGCCAAGATCATGCGACATTAGCAAATAGTGAAGAAAGCCGAGTTCCGAGTCAAGATCACGGAACTAATGAAGATAACCGATTTGATCAAAACAAAAATCCATCGCGATTAGTAGAAAACACAGAAACTAGCGAGACAAATGAACAAGTTATTAGTAATGGCGGTGCTGGCGGCTCCGGTGAAGAAAAAGCTGAATGCAACTATTCCATCGGCCGATGGGTCTATGACAATGCGAGCAGACCGCTTTATAACGGAACCCGCTGTAAGTTCATGCATGATGAGGTGGCATGTGATAAGTATGGAAGGAAGGATTTGATGTATCAAAAATGGAGATGGCAACCCAATTCATGTGATCTTCCAAGGTATATTAATTTCTGGAAAATACAAGTTTTTGATATATATTGACTATTGTATAACAGAAATCCATTTTATTGCAATTAAAATGCATTTTTTCATTGAAATATAAATGAATATTTTTGCTAAAAGATCACTCATGAAGTGCTTAATTAAGATGCACATACATAATACAATGTAATTTAGCTAATACTAGTATTGTAAGGTCTAAAATGCAATTCAGCAATGATGTGGAGACATATTTGTGAAAAACAGTCTGGTGGAATTTTGGTTTTAGTCCCTTTCGCTTATGATAGTGATGCTTACTTTATTATACAAAAATATATATATAAATTATTGGGTAATTAATATAATTTTAAGAGAATAGCTGGACATGTTTATAAACTAATTTAAACATTGCAATCTTAATTACGACATGTGGATTTTGAGTTGAGTCCCTTTCCCTTGAAGAGAGGTGGGTAGCTAATGAGCATCCCCTTTTCACCAAACGTTAATTATTATTATGTACAATATTGGAGTACAAGTTACAAACAGTCATTTCCCAACACACCTAATATATCAATTAACAAGTTCTTATAAAGAGAATTAAAAAAAAAAGTTCTTATAAAGTATTATTTTTTATTACAATTATTGAGACAAATTTATGCATTCTCCATTAAGCTAATTTATTAATAATATAAAGAAGTTTTCCTTAGGAACCATTTGCGTATATATGCTAACAAGTTTAGATCATATCAATTTGCAGCATGCAGAACTCCAAAAGAAAATTTAAATTTTTTAATATTTTGTCAAAATGGATGTAGGTTTGATGCAGTGAAATTCTTAGAGAAAATAAGGGGCAAAAGAATGGTGTTTGTTGGGGATTCATTGAACAGGAATCAATGGGTATCAATGGTTTGTTTGGTTGAGTCAGTCGTGGCTGAAGAATACAAAACTCGCACAATTAATGAGTCTCTAATGTCTTTCAAAATTGAGGTACCAATAATTAATTTCACAATTTATAAATGTCATTCTATTTATTAATTATTTGAACAGTAGACAATAGACAATAATTTGACATGATAAAAGGGGAAATGGTACAACAAAAAGGAAAGGGAGTTGGTGTTGGTACTGAACTTGACATGTGCATTTGTTTTCTTTTCATTAGATGATATAATTTCACCAAATTTATGATGTGAAAGTGAAATATGTCGGTCAGATTAAATGACCAGTGAGATTTTGATGTTGACATTTCCATGGTCAAATTAGGAGTACTAAATCAACTTCCAACAATATAGATAGTAGATATATATTTAAAATGTTTCAGATTAAGTTTCATACTTATTCGAAACTCTGTAACTTAACCATCATAAGACCTTTCAACCGTCAATTTTAATTCATATTTTGATGGCATACGGTGATAAAGATATAGAGTTCTAAATTTAAGAAATTTACTCTACAATATAATAAGATATAATTTTCAGTAATATACGCATGAAAATTAATTTAACACTCCCAATGAACAATGGTTACACCGAAGAAATTACTATTAAATTATTATTTTTAATTATATAATATTAAATTAACTTTAGTAATTTCTTGATTTTTATTTTATTTTAGAACTACAATGCGTCGATAGATTTCTATTGGTCACCGCTCTTGGTTGAATCGAACTGCGACGATCCAATCATCCATCGAGTATCGAGTAGGATAATGCGTGCATATAGGATGGATAAGCATGCCAAAAATTGGATGGATGCTGATATTATTGTTTTCAATTCTTATCTTTGGTGGAAAAAACCAAACATGAAGATGAAAGTCTTGTAAGTTTTTTGATTGAATCTCTCTTTTGCATTTTTATATAAAATTCGTATGTTACATTTCATTTATGATTTATATAATGTTTGATTTAATAATACTATTCATCGACCTAGTATATGATAGTTGGTCATCATATAATTGCAAAAGTTATGAAGTCAAAAGTTTTTTATACAATTTTAAGCGAGACTAAATTGTATTGTATGGTGTAATAAATAACATAATAATAGCCAGTAAAAAATATTATGAGGAAACTAATAATGAACCAATCTAAATTTGAACTCAGAGATATCACACAAAAGAATTCGTATATCTCCGGAAAGCCTAACACGAGGATGAAAGTCTTGTAAGTGTATTTGTGAATTCTTATAGATGCATATAGAGAAATAAAAATATTCCAAAAAACCCTATACTTTCTCAAATAAAATAAAAAAACTCTTAAGCTTTGAAAATATTCAAAACACTTTCTATTATTTTACTTCTCATTTTTTTCAAAAGCCCACCAATTTAGAAAAATCTAAAAATCTTAACTGGAGTTTTTATTTCAAAAAAAAAATACCATAGATAATATTCAAATAATATATAAATAACGATAAATAAGATTTCAAAATAAGGAAAATTTTCAAAAAAAACCTAACTTTTCTGAATACTAAATAAATCCCCTATGATAAACAAGATTGTAACATATCTGTCGCTGGGTAACATTAAAGGATTTATAAATGTAAGGGGTTTAAAAGTTGAAGGTGGGTAATTTGAGCATTTGTAAAGACAATTTTCCATATACATGAGAAAAATTAGGGGCTTTTTGAAAAAAAATTCTTTGATCTATTTTTTTCTTGTAAGAGCGTTTATTACATGTGTGCGAATGAAACACAATAACAACTTATGTTATAATACCAAATATTAATAGACTTTCATCTCACAAATTAACCATAGAAAATGATTATCATCCATCTTTTTTCTTTGTGCCTTATTGTAAAATAATAATTAATAATAAATTAATGAAGAAATCATTTGATCAAGCAGGTATGGCTCATTTACGGATGGCGATGCAGTTGTAAAAGACATTGATATGTTTGAAGGTTTTGAACTCGTTATGAAATCATGGTCTCAATGGCTTGAGAAAAATCTAAATAATACAAACAAACAAATGTTTTTCGTCAGCCTCTCTCCAACTCATGTCTGGTATGATTTAAGGATCCAAAATAATTTTTAAATTTTATTGCAAAAAGCTCTGTATTATTCTTAAATTGCAAAAAAAAACCCTCCGTAATTAGAAATTAGGATGTCTTTAACGAATGGTTCTAGATATTAACAAATAACATTTTAGGGGTCAAGAATGGGGTGCAAAACCTGACGATACGTGTTATGGTGAAACTGAACCGGTATACAAAGAAGGGTACAAGAGCAATGGATCGGACTACAGAATGTTGCACAAGGCTGAGGAGACAATTGAGAATTTGAAAACCAAAGGGGTGAATGTGCAAATAGTCAACATTTCACAACTGTCAGAGTATCGTAAGGACGGTCATCCTTCGATTTACAGAAGACAGTATGTGAAATTAAGCTCAGAACAGATCGCGAACCCTAAAAGTTATTCTGATTGTACGCATTGGTGCTTGCCTGGCGTGCCGGACGTGTGGAACGAGTTTTTGTACGCATATATTGTTTCATGATTAGTGATGAATTTGAGACTTTTGTTTGGTTTATTTGTGATTAGTAGTTTTTGGTCTATGGAATTGTTTATTGGTTTTATTTTTGTTCACAATTCAAAAGATTAAAAAACATACAAAATTATCCCTTTTAAAAACAGAGGTTTACTATTGAATATTTTTCAATAAGGCTGGGCCTTGGGCCCAAAAAGTCAGCCCAAATATTTATATACGTCCTCTTTATAAAAGTTATATATTGTTTCAATTATAATTTAAAGTTTAACGACTTAACTGGACAATGTGTAAAATTTATTGACATGTCGTCAAATTATCCTATTGTATTTTTGAATGCAAGCTTGTGGAATTACCCTATTGTTTATTGGTGCTTATATATTAGTGGCATCACGCTTAATATCAAGCCACTAAAACATTATTCTCACCCTTTGAATTCCACAAATTTAGAAAAAATCATCAACGGTTTTACATAAAAAAAAGGAGAAAAATGATTTTCCATCTGGGCTGATATTAAAAACCGCCACTTGATCTAAATTAAGAGAGATTAATAATAACAAATCTGATTTAAAAATCAAAGTCTCACTTAATTTATTATCAAGTGGAGTTCTTAAAAAAACAATCGACAAATAAAAAACTACACTTAAATTCTTAAATAAACAAGATTGTCCTCAACGGAAATTAATTAAAATTATCCAAAAACTAATCCATTGGCCAAAAAAAAATTCAGCCCCATGTTATTCAAAATATGGAATCAGTAGACATGGTATACACGATCATCCATTTTCAGTCCATTTGAGATTATGCACAGGTAATGCTATTTTAAAATAAATTAAATAATCAACCACTCGAGACACTAATGGCGCAAATGTGATCTATTTGATTTCATTTTTTTATTTAAATATTGGGATAATTTCATATATGCCACTACAAAAATTCGAAATATCATATTTGTCATTATAAAAACTTAAATATCATATTTGCCATCATAAAAATTTAAAAATATCATATATGCCAATACAAAATCTAAAATATCATATTTGCCATTACAAAAAACTTAATATATCAAATTTGTCATTAAATTTACTCAAAATTTAGCACCATATATTTTTTTCGTTAAAATTAACGGTCCAATCTTATAATTACCATTATATTCTTAAATTCATTTCATGAATTAGATTCATATTAAACATCTCTCTCTCCCTCTCTCTCTCTCTCTCTCTCCATAATTTAGATTCATATATAAGCAAAAAAATAATCTTTCTTTTAATTTGAAGTAAAAAAAAATTGATACGAAAGAAATGAATTGATTATTTTTTTGAATAAATTTTTCTCTCTTATCAAATTATTTTGACTAACAAATTGAATTGAAGATTATTTTTGTTTATATATGAATTTCAATCATGAAGAGAGATAGAGAAAGAGAGAGAGATCATCACATGAATTTTTAATATGAAATCTAATTCATTAACTAAATTTAGGGGTATAATGATAATTATAGGATTGGACCGTTAATTTTAATGGAAAAAATGGATAATTTTAAGTTTTGAATAAATTTGATGGCAAAAATGATATATTAAGTTTTTGTAATGACAAATATAATATTTAAGATTTTGTAATGGCATATATGATATTTTTATTTTTTTACAATGGCAAATATGATATTAAAATTTTTATAATGATAAATATGATATTTTGAGTTTTTGTAATGGGATATATGAAATTATCCCTTAAATATTTGATTTCACGATCAGTCCATTAATATTCCATTTCATTTTCCTTGCTTCTCTGTGCATAGGTGGGAGAGTGAAGGGGAGAGAGAGATGGTTTTGCTTAAGGCGCCATTGTTAAGGATCAGAGGTTTCTTCTGCTCCTTCATTGCCTTTTTCCTTGTTGTTTTGTCAGCCATTTTAGTCTTAAATCAAATCCAAACTCAAACGCCATTGATAGAGCAGAAAGAAAATCGATCGGGCCAGTTACATAATGCTCCACCATTAATACACCAGAAAGAAAACCAAGTAGCAAACCAAAACCCTCAACCATTAACAAACCAGAAAGATCACCAAGAAGGAGTTCAAAACCCTCCACCATTAATACACGACAAAGAAGATCAAACTAGAAACCAAAACCCTCCACCACTAACAGACCAAAAAGAAAACCAAGTACCAACTCAAAATCCACCTCCATTAACAGACCAGAAAGAAATCCAATTACAAAATGCACCATCAGCAAATAATGCTGAAAATAAGGAGGACCAAAAAGAAGAAAAACGGACGTCATTAGAGGAAAATATAGAAATCAACAAGCCCTCCAATGGAGGAGCTACACTTAGAGATGGTGAAGAAAAAGTTGAATGCGACTGGTCCATGGGCCAATGGGTATATGACAATGTGACCAGGCCTCTTTACCACATGGACCAGTGCAAATTCATGCATGAAGAGGTGGCATGTGATAAATACGGAAGGAAAGATGTGATGTATCAACAATGGAGATGGCAACCTCATTCTTGTGATCTTCCAAGGTAAATGAAATAATTTTACAGATAAGTGAAATATAAGTTATTGACAAATGAATAAAACTTTACCTTTTTTAACATAAATGAGGATGATTAAAACTTTGTGACAGATGATATAATTTTTTGTTCTTTTGTTTGTTTGAAATATATATATGTAGGTTTGATGGAATCAAATTTTTGGAGAAAATAAAGGGGAAAAGATTGGTTTTTGTTGGAGATTCAATAAATAGGAATCAATGGGCCTCAATGGCTTGTTTGATTGAGTCTGTTGTGCCCGAAGAAAACAAGAAACGCATATATGCACATAATCTCATGTCCTTAGTAATTAAGGTATTAGAACAATTTTTCCATACAAAAAAGATAAATTTCACAAGAAATACTTATAATTTCACATACAATATTGCTGTCAAACATGAAATATCACCAATCATGAATATCTCAATGGTTTATTTGGCATTTATATTATCGTCAACTTTTGGTATTCATGATATATTAATGAGCTTTTTTAGTGGTATTGGTGATATTTTAAATTTTATAGAGCGTACACATGAAATTTGGCCTAAAAAAGAAATATAACAACTACCAATAATAGTAATTTATTGATATTAACTTGTTGGGGTTTTTAGAGCTATAATGTGACGATAGATTTCTATTGGTCACCGCTCCTGGTCGAATCCAACGCTGATGACCCGCAGAAACATCGCAACCCGATTCGAATAATTCGTGAGGACGGGTTTGATATTCATGCAAATAATTATTTGAATGCTGATATACTTATTTTCAACGCATATCTCTGGTGGACCCTTCACCTTTCTGATGGGATGAAAGTCTTGTAAGCTTTTTATTTCTTTTTTGCAGCAAGTTTTTGTCGAAATGATAATGGGAAATTTCTAGAAAGAAAATTACAATATGTCTAAATTACAAAAATGCCCCTAAATTATTGAAATTGTAAAAGAGCCCTTCATTCTTTAAAAATCCGAAAACCAAGTCTTACCATTAATTTCGGCATAATAGAGGGTTCTTTTTTGCAATTTAGACACAATTCTTCATAATAAATTGAAATGAATTAGCTTAATTTATGTATGAAAAAATGAGTTTCTAACATGAGGCATTTCATCATGCAGGTATGGTTCGTTTGAGGATCCTAATGCCCCTATAAAAGACGTTAAAATGTCTGAAGGATATGATCTTGTTTTGAAAATATGGTCTGACTGGCTCGAAAAACATATGAAAAATACAAACAAACCCATCTTTTTCATGACTCTCTCACCAGCTCATTACTGGTATGAAACCAAAATACATTAATCATAAAAAATAATCTTTTTTCATAGAAAATTAAGCAAAATAATACATTTAAAAAATGATAATTTCAGGGCTGAAGAATGGGGTGGAAAGAAAAACAAAACGTGTTACAACGAAACAGAACCGGTCTACAAACAAGGCCACGTAGGCAAAAGATCAGAATACTACTTGATGCACAAGCTTGAGGAGGTAGTCGCAAATTTAAAAATAAGAGGGGTGGATGTGCAAATAGTAAACATTTCGCAATTATCTGAATATCGTAAAGATGCTCATCCTTCCATTTATAGAAAATTTTACCCTAATCCTTATGATGATTGCACTCACTGGTGCTTACCTGGCGTGCCGGATGTATGGAACGAGCTATTATACACGCATATTATTTCACAAAATAACAATAACATATCATTAATAAACTTCAAAAAACATCAAAATCAAGTACAAAATGTATCAGTAACAAATAATGAAGAAACCAAAAAAGAACAAGTAACAAACATTACAAAGCCATTATTAATTAGTGAAGATAAAAAGGGGGATGAAAAAAATGAATGCAACTGGTCCATGGGCAGATGGGTCTATGACAATGTGAGTAGGCCTTTGTACACCGGGTCTCAATGCACATTCATGCACCAAGAGGTGGATTGTGAAAAGTATGGAAGGAAGGATTTGAAGTATCAAAATTGGAGATGGCAACCCCATTCATGCGATCTTCCAAAGTAAATTAATATTTACAAGTTTGCATAATTAAGTTCAATTTTGAAGATACTCAGAATAATTTGATTTTCCATAAAAACTCATGATTAACATGTTAAAAATATGGCTTCATAAAACATAAGATGAAAATTGAAGTTCCACCTTAAAGGGTTTTAGAACTCCACATCAGGTTGCTCTGAGAAATAAATTGAAAATCAGGTTATTCTGAGTATTTAAAAAATTAAGAGGCTTTATATGAAAACCAACCCTATTTTATTTTTAACATTTTTTATGATATTACATAACATGATTTGTTTGATTATGTGTGTTTTAAGGTTTGATGGGATTAGATTATTGGAGAAAATAAGGGGGAAAAGATTGGTTTTCATTGGAGATTCATTGAATAGGAACCAATGGGCTGCCATGGCTTGTTTGATTGAGTCAGTTTTGCCTGAAGAACAAAAGAAACGAGTCTACACTTTCAATGTCATGTCCTTGATAGCCGAGGTAATCCTAAAACCTTAAACCCTAAACCCTACATACTATTTCAATGTCAATATTTTCTATTTTGAACCAAGATTCACATGATTATTTCTTCTTTTTTGGTGTGTGTATGTGTAGAGTTATAATGTGACGGTGGATTTCTATTGGTCGCCTCTGTTGGTTGAGTCCAATGCAGATGATCCGGTCAATCATCAGAAACCGACTCGAATCATGAAAGCATATGGGTTGGAAAAACACGCGAAAAATTATATGGATGCTGATATACTTGTTTTTAATGCGCATATTTGGTGGCAATTACCCGACACCAAGATGAGAATCTTGTAAGTTTATATATGCATATTTTATTTTTTAGACTGGAACCTATGACCTATGAGTTGAGTTAGAGAGAGAGACTTGCTAAATTGCCAAATGAACTAAATAAAACTTGCTAAATAATGTTATGTATGCATATGTTATATATAATCAATTATTTTCATTTTTTTTATTTAATTTGAAGGCATTTAATCAAACAGGTATGGTGAATTTGAGGATGCAAATGCTACTATAACTGATGTGGAAATGTTTGAAGGGTTTGAAATTGCTTTAAGCTCATGGTCTCATTGGCTTGAGAACCATCTCAATAATACCAATAAACAAATCTTCTTCATGACCTACTCTACATCTCATAGCTGGTACAAAATATAAACACAACATATTTATAGTTATAAAAAAAAACTAATACATTGAGGCAAAAAAAAGGTAAAGACTTATCATCTATTATGTCAAGATCGTATTACGTAATAAATAAGATATATTTTTCTCTTTGAAATATATGTTATGTAATATTTTATTATCTAACACGGATCTTGATGCATATCGAACTGATGATAACTTCTAAGTATGAGAGCTCTAACAACTCACAAATATTTTAGCCTAACTCTAATATATATATATATATATATATATATATATATATAAATGAAATTTAATTATTTTAGGGCGGAAGATTGGGGAGGAAAGAATAATGAAACTTGTCACGGCGAAACAGAGCCAATATACGGAGAACGGTTTAAGAGCAACAACACAAATTTGGACCATAAAATGGCACGCAAGGTTGAGGTGGTGGTTGCGAATTTAAAAACAAAAGGGGTGACAGTGCAAATAGTGAACATTTCTCAACTATCAGAATATCGTAAAGACGCACATCCAACAATTTACAGAAAGTTCTATCCAATGCCTTATGATGATTGTACGCATTTCTGCGTGCCTGGCGTGCCGGACGTTTGGAACGAACTTTTGTATGCGTATATTCAGTAGATGTTTGAATTATTTATATAGCTAGAGATATTTACTAACCGTAAAAATAGGTTTTTGTAAACTTTGTTTCGTTATTATATTATTTAAAATCCGTGGCATTCATTTCCGTGATCCGCATATATGGAACAGAATTTTATTTACATATATTGTTTCCCAATAATAAATATTATAGTAAAAAACATATTTGCACATTTGCTTCCCAATAGAAAATATTATAGCGATGTTACATATACATAATCCAACTCTATAATCAGCCATGATATATTTATAATTTAGTCATATTCGGACGAACTTTCGTACACATATATTTGGTAGAAATTTGAAGTATTTATATAGCCAATGACATCTACTAAGTTTATAACTAGGTTTAGACGTTTAGTAAAGTGATTTTTGGTGTTGATTGGGTTGTAAATTGTAATGAAATGTGAACATTTGTTTGCTTCTTGTGTTATTTGAAATTTCTAACATTCATTTCTTTTTTATTGACCAAGAAACTGCAAATTATTTTACTTGATCGCAGAATTTCTTCACTTGTGCTACTACAAAATCACAAAATATCACATATACCTCCCAAATTCTTAAATGTCATAAATATATTATATATTTCGGAATATAAAAAATCTCACAAACATAGAATCTAAGAAACTTTTATTCGCCTGTTATGTAATTTAAAATTAGTAACAGATTTGTCTCAATTTTATATTCACCAATAAAATCCAAAAGATCTAAATTTAAAAAATTAGTATAATTTGTATTACCTTCATAACTATATGCGGTTTACAACCTCAATTCCATCCAAAAAATCGGATCCACTCTTCAAAACCCTAGCTCTGTTATTTACAATCTCTAAAACCTGAAAAATCACACAAACACTTTTAATTCAACAAATTAAAACAAAATTTCAAATTAAAAAAAAAATGTAAAAAATAAGATTATTTTATTTTACCTCAGGACTTGAATTAAGAACTCCGCTCGACATTCCAACATCAATGCACCAAACTCTATCGTCATATTTACTGCTGAGTATCAACAATAATAAAAATAAATTACATAAATACCCTTGTTTGCAAAGAATGCCACTCTAAATCATAACAATTCATTTTAAAATAAATACGTTCATCAATTAAGGGAATTTTTCAAACAAAAAAAATCCTACATATGCCGAATTACAAAATAAACCCTGCATTATTGAAAATTGTAAACAAACATTATTTTTTTAAAATAATTACTAAAAGAAAAACTATCAGTATTATGATATAACCAACAGTAGCAAAATTTTAGACTTTCGGTAATAATGCGGGGGCTTTTATCAATTTTGAATAATTTTGCAATTTTTTCCATAATGCAAGGGCTTTTTTGCTAATTTCCATTAATTAAAAGAAAACTAACAGTGTTATCGTATAACCAACAGTCGCAAATTTTTTTTACAATTTCCGGGAATAACGCAGGTTTTTTTTTTTTTTTTACAATTATCAATAATGCAATGCCTTTTTTGCAATTTCGTCAAAATGCAACGGTTCTTTTGAAAATTTCCATATTAATTAATGAAAGCATATTGGAAATTGCAAAATAAACCCTGCTTTATTGAAAATTGCAAAAATAAATGCATTATTTTTTCACATAATAAGTAAAACAAAAAAAAATTCAGTATTATCACATAATCAAGAGTAGCGAATCATTTTGCAATTATCAATAATGCAGGGCCTTTTTGCAATTTCGTCATAATACAAGGGCTTTTTTGAAAATTTCCCATGAATGAATTAATTAATTAAAGTTTACCAATTTGCGCCGTCGATTTGAGGAGTGTGGCCCACCACCATCCCTTTTGCACTTATGCCCTCCAATGTTTTCTCAGCCACAGACGAAATCTAAAAACAAAAAAAAAAAAAAAAAATTTACTAAACATAAAGGGCGTTTTGGTAATTTTAGAGATAAATGCACTTACTACTTATTTAAACTTTTTCATCCCCATACTTTAATAGAATCTTAATATTACAAGGACCAAACCTCAATCTAATTAAAGTACAGGGACTAACAACGCATTTATCCTTTTTTACGAAACAAAGATAACAAAAAGTGAAATTTTCAAACAACCCCCTAACGTTTCTGAATATCACAAAAAGCTCACTTTTTAGATTCCCTCAAAAAAAAAAAAAACTAAAAGTGAATTCGGTTTTTATGTTGTTAAGAGTTAACAATTTACGGAGATAATCATTTTTCATTGACGAAATTATCCTTCTTTAATATTCAGAATAAAACAATTGGGTTGGTTGCTTGCCTTCCAAGATTGGGTGTTTGGCGGACCGGGTTCGCGAGAATAAAGGCGGTTCCAGACGACGCTGTCGTATCCTCTTGTTGCGATGAACGGAATTGGTGTTTCGCGTTTGGAGTCCCGCATCCAATCGGAGACTTCCTTGTTCATCCTCTCCACTCCGTACATTACTAATATAAAAAAAATAAGAAAATAAGAAAAAAGAGAAAAATGTATTTTATTTATTTTCATTTTATTATTTTATTGATATGTTCATTTTTATAATTTTATAATAATAATAATAATAATAATAATAGTAAAATAATGAAAGTAGAATAATAAAAATATAATAAAGGTTTTCTTTTTTCTTATTTTTGTTTGTTTGGGCAGTAATGTACAGAGTGGAGAGAACGAACAGAGAAGTCTCGGATTGGATGCGGGACCCCAAACACCAAACACCATTCCCATTCTGCAACCAATGAGAATAATTAACCAATCATTGAGTTGCTTGCCTGCCAAGATTGGGTGTTTGGTGGACCGGGTTCAAGAGAGTAAAGGCAGTTCCAGACCACGCTGCCGTATCCTCTTGTTGCTAAGAAGGGGATCGGCGTTTGCTGTTTTGGGTCCCGCATCCAATCGGAGACTTCCTTGTTCATTCTCTCCAAACCATACATTATTAACAACCATGAATTAAAAATAATTATATTATTTTATATCTTTTTTGTTTTACTTTTTTTTTCATTTTTTCATTTTTTTTTACTTTTAAGTATTATTTTATTTATTTGTTGATTTTTATTATTTTATTTTATTTATTTGTTAATTCTTATTCTTTTATTTTAAATTTTAAAATTTTATTATTTTTTATTTTCATGCTCGCCACCCTATACATCACTTCCCACAATAAAAAACAAAAAATGTTTTTTTTCATTTCATTTTTTACTTTTTATTTTTATTTCGGTACCGTGATGACAATAAGGCCTCCATGACGGAATACTCAATCATTTACTTTAATCACAACGGGATTTTTCATCATTTTATTTTTTAATTTTTATTAATTCGTTTATTTATTTACTATTATTTTCATTCTCTCCACCCTATACAATACTTCCCACATTAAAAAAAACACAAAAAAATATATTTATTTTTATCTCTTTTTGTAATTTTAACTTCCATACCATGATGAGGCAGAAGGCCGCCATGACAAAATATCCAATCATTTATTTTAATCACAACAGGATTCTTCGCCAGCTCGCACGCCAAAGCGCCACCTGGACTCAAAAGCGCTGACCTGGCACTCACACCCTTCTGCCTCTGTCCTGTCCCAAATATTACGTTCAGACATCATTCATAGAAATTTATTTTCGCATTAAATATACATATTTATTTTTGTAAGGTCAATATACACAATTTTTCAAAAAAAAAAAAAAATACAATTCTACCATTTTCGGGATTTCAATACCGAAATTCATGTTGTTGATTTCAAATGCCAAAGTTGTTAGATTTGGATTTCTTTTTTCTTTCCTAATGTGTATCTTTTTTTTAGGAAATACATAAATTAAGAAAACAAAAATCTAAATCTAACAATTTAGGCATGCATTTCAAATCAACAACTTGAATTTTGGTATCTAAAATGCCAAAATTGGTAGATATGGATCTTTTATAAAAAAATTGTGTATTTTTGTCATTCTAATAATAAATATGTCTATCAATAGAATAATTCCTTATATATAGTATTTCTATACCTTAATTAACCAAGGACTCCAATTTCCAGAACTTTGCTTCATTTCCCGGGAAACCAAAATCCATCTCAAAAACGCGTCGTTCCAATTTTTATTTTTATTTTTTATTTTTTTTGAGGAAATACACAAATTAAGAAAAAAATCCAAATCTAGCAATTTAGGCATTTCAAATCAACAACTACAATTTCAATATCTAAAACGCCGAAATTGTTAGGTGTTTGTTTTTTCTTAATTTGTGTATTTTTTTTATTTTTAATTATAAAAATGGATACATCTATTGATAGAATAATAAAAACCCCATATTTACTCTTTAATAAAATTTTGTATATACATTTGTTTGTGTACCTTAATTAACCAAGGACTCCAATTTCCCGGACTTTGCTTCATTTCCCGGGAAACCAAAATCCAACTCAAAAACGCGTCGTTCCAATTTCCGTTACGTTCTTCAAAATAATTCAAAAAGTTTATGCACTCATCGAACGCGTTTGGATCCACGTATCTGAAATCTCCCTCCACATTCATCGTCTCATGGTTTCCATTAACCTGATTAAATTAAAGTTGAAATTAAAATTGGATTTGTTGAATTATTGGGAAATTTGCAAAAAAAAGGCCTGCGTTATTGAAATTGCAAAAAAGGCCTGCATTATTATTATTCTTAAATTTCTTCAGAAACAAAGTATTAGTTTTGAAGGAAAAAAATTTCTGAAATAAAAATGCACATTAATGTTTAACATATTTTTCAATAATTGAACTAGTAAAACGAACGGTGTTAACTTTAATCTACATGGTAGGGTCTTTTTTGCAATTTTGGCAATAATGTAGGGGTCTTTTTGCAATTTCGAAATAATGTAGGGGCTCTTTTGCAAATTTCCCTAAATAATCTTTTCATGTGTGATATAATGTTGATTTATTTTGGTGGGAACCTGAAAGACAGCGCCGCCTTTGGATTTTGCTTGAATTTTGAGGGATTTTAGTAAAGAAAGAATGGCTATTTCATCCTCGCCTCGGTCTAGAATATCTCCTAATTGAACTAATACCTGTATTTAAATAAATATAAATTAATTGTTTCATTTAATTTTTAAGATTTGTGTTCTATTTATGAAGTAAATTGATGGAATTATTACTGTGTCGCCACCAATCCAATCGAAACTATTTGGTCTTAAAATTCCAGCGATTTCCAGTGCGTTTCTAGTCTGAGAAAGATCTCCGTGCAAATCACCAACTGAAATAAATTGATTTAATTGCAAATTTATAACCCCCAATTGAACAATTAGTAGAAACAATTGATAAAAAAAAAGGTAAGTAAGAATGAATCTTTAATCTCAAGTACCCAATTGAGAATCAAAATCAACAAAAATCAGCATCAAAACAAACAAATTAAACAATTCAATTCATGATGGGTTACTAACCGGCCACAATCCGGCGACCCGGCGCCGAAACAAAGGTGGGCGGATCTCCGGTGATCACAATCGGCTTGACGCCTCCATTCACTATCTGAGAAGAAGGAGAAGAAGAGCACTGAACAACCAATTTGGTTGATCTAATGGAAATCGACACCGGCGAGAAATTGAGAGAAAATGCAGCCATTTTTCCCGTTTTGGGTTTCTTCCTCGATCTCTGAAAATCTCAACAACAAATTCATTTCATGGCGTAGAAAATCGCAAGAATTTGCATGGCTGAATTCGTGACAAAGCGCGAGCTTGTGAGCACAGCCACGAGTTGGTTAAGTTATCAGTTGGGATACTAATTCCTCGTTTTCTTGTTGGGTTAAGAACCGGGAAAGTTTGTTCTCCAAATATGGGAATTGAGATCCTGGATTGTAAGCATTTGTATAGTACTAGAGTTGGTCAAATGCTATTTATTCAATTATTCCCATATATATATATATATATATATATATATATATATATATATATATATATATATATATATATATTCCAATGCTATTTGAAAAAAAATCGATTTACAGTTGAGATACTAATTCCTGGTTTTGTGTTGGGTTAAGAACCGGGAAAGTTAGTTCTCTAAATATGGGAATTGAGATCCTGGATTGTAAGGATTTGTATAGTACTAGAGTTGGTCAAATGCTTTTGCTGAAATTATATATATATATATATATATATATATATATATATTCCAATGCTATTTAAAAGAAAATTCGATTTAGGATGATAATATGAGATTTGGAACTGTGGGTTTGGCAAATTGGGATTTTTAGTACCATAAAAAAATTGCAAATTGACTCAATTTGGGATTTTGGATGTAGAGAATTGGGCGTGTTTGATTTGGTGTATTTGATGGGATTGTATTTTGCTAACATATTATTTTACATAAAATCATTTTTATTTTTATTTTATAAAATATGAATATGAGAAAGAAATTCATGTATTTTGTAATACACTCAAAAAATATATGACTAATAAATTAAAATTAAATAAAAATAAATGTGTGCTTTTGATGTTATAATTAAAATAAAATAAAACTAATCAATTAACTACCATGAAATTTATTATTTTTAACAACAAATCAAACATAATTTTATAAAACAACGAATTAAAATGAAATATGAATCAGTAAATACACGCATTTTTTTCAGAATACATGTATTTAATCGTGAATATTGAAATACATCAACTTATGGATTGACCTAATCTAAAATTTTGGAATCATTTTCCAAGTATGAATAAACTGAACTGAACTTAAGTTTAGTAAGGCCTCAAATTGGTATTTGCCCTCATAAAAGAGGATCAAGGATTGAAGATCAAACCATTATAAATTAATGCTTAAACAACTTTGATCTTAAAATAAATAAATCATATAGCATTGAAAGAATCAATAGTGAAATTACCATTTTAACCACGTGCAATGTGAGATCACATCATGATTCATTTTATCATTGATATACCATTTTTGAGTAAGCTAGATCCCCATCTCTTGCATGAATTTTCTTTTCTTCTCTTCTTTTATTGAAAGTTTTTTTTATTAGATAATTTACTTTTCGTTTATTTTCAAATTCACTCACCTTATCTAAAATGTATCAAGTGACGGATTTTAAAACGAAAGTCTGAGAAAGCTACATAATATTTTTTGTTTCAACTTTGTCGATCATACAAAACTTCAGATTTTTTTTTTTGGGTCTAATAGTCCACTCTCTGTTGAATCCTAAAATGGAGATAATCATGTACAAAACAGGATGCGATTTACGTGTCCGGTAAGAATTTTGGGGCAAAAGATAATTGTTGTTTTTTGTTTTACAACATAAAAAGGCCATATATATAAGGCAAAAAAACAATATTCAACAATCACAACGCCAGCCGATGTTGGATAAAATGAAGGTCGTGAACTAGAATTCAATATGTTCGACATATATAGCTAATGTACATTACATTATATATTGTTTCATTTTTATCTTATGTATGTATATTATTTTGTACTATAAAACTCAAAAATCAGCATTTTGTATACATTTTCGCAATTTTTTGCCCAACAAACACTTTGTAAAAAAAATTACCATGGAAAAAATAATTATGCTATTGCATTTATTATATGTTGGATAAGAAAGAGACCTAAATTTAATAGGTCGAAGAGCCAAACCCGAGAATTTCGGGGTCTATTTAGTATTTACAAGTCCATTCATATCTCACTCACATGTTAGCATTTAAGATCCAATTAGAAAAAAATTCAAGTTCCTAGAGCATATCAACCTATCGAATATCTATCATAGGAGGTTGGCCAAGATAGAAACTAAGTGGATGCCTTTCAGCCTTTCAGGCCATGTCCTTGTTAGTATAACAAAATTTGCATAATTCTCAATTTCATTATAATAGTATTTTTTTTAAGCTTAGCTATGCCCTTATTCCGAAAAAGGTACTGAAATCTTCATTTTTTTTTTAATTTTATTATAGTTTTTCTTTTTGGTAAAACTAGGTCATGTTGAGTGGGGGAGCCATATAGAGATCACATGCTCCAAGATTTTTTATTAGTAGCATAAGTTATAAGAGTTTAATGAATAAAATTCTAAAAATTATTAATGTTTATGTATATTGGCTCTCTTAAAATTATGTACAAGCCTAATTAGTAGTATAAAAAATTGGTTGGAGTGCACTATTAGAAGATGATCGGAGTTGTATGTTTGATAATGCCCCCTCAAAATGCTGAATCAAGCTCCGTCACTGGTCATGTTCTTATTTGGAAATATAATGAAATTTTTATATTTTTCAATTTTATTTATTTATTTTCAGTAAAATTAGGCCATCTTCATATTGAAAAATTATAAATCTTTCATTTTCATTATAATTTCTCTTGTAAAATTAGGTCATGTTTTTATTGGGGGGATGATGAATTTTCATATAATTCAATTTCATTGTAATTTTTTTTTTTTTGGATTAATCTTAAGACCTTGTGATCGTTATAAGGAAAATAATGAAAATTTTCATATTATTGTATTTCATTATAAATTACTTTTTGAGTGAATATAGACCATGTGTCCTTATTAGGAAGAACAATGAAATTCATATATTTTCAATTTCATTACATATATTTTTGGTAAAATTAGATCATGCTTTGATATATAATGTTTCCTATTTTTCAATTTCATTACAATTTTGGTAAAATTGCTAAGAAAAGTTATCTAACGCCATGGAATGTTGAAACTATTTTATATTTGTACAAATTTGTAACTGGATATTTGTGGTAAACTTGTTGAGAAAAATATTATATTAGAAAGTTACTAAAAAAAATATGTGGATGTCTTTATAGATCAGTTATTTGTTTTACAAGAATTGAACTGATAATCTCATTTTACTAAAAAAAATAAGAAGAAGAAAAACAAATGGGGGGGGGGGTTGCACTCCAACCAATTTAACTAGGATACATCTCACCCCCGCAGTAAGGTTCTTTAAAAAAAATTGCTAACTAAAGCCAAAGCCATTCATTATAATATATTTTAACAGTTCAATTGCATAAGTGCAATAATATAAATATACACTCTATTTTATATATTTCCTTTTGAATTAATCTATTTTATTTATTTATTATATTTATATAGTCCACCTTCATACACTCAAGCGATAGAAACATAAAATAGGCAGACAAGTGCGAGATCCCAAGTTCTAGGGCTAAATTGCTTGATATTTTGGAAGCGTTCAAATTTGATCTGTTTTAAAATAAGTGCAGAGATCCCAAACCACCTCTAGTAGCAAAGGCACCCCCACTAAACCAAAGATTTTATGTTCAATATTTGATAAAGTCAATTGATAAAGTCAATTTGTTTTGAAATAAATAGAGGATGTATGAGTCCTCTCTATAACAAAAAAAATAAGAAACAAAGATATCTATACATAAATATCAGTTAAAAAAATGAATGATCAATTAATAATGGACTCATACTATATTCGGAAACTCTACAATCACTAACTATTTGGCCAACTTCTTCAGTTGCTTTTGAATTCCACCACTACACATATAATGAAATACCCAAAACTCAAAAGAGAAATTAGTTTGTGGATTATTTAGTGGTCATAATTTTATTGTAACTAAACAACTAGAATGACATTACACAATGAAATTGAGTAAATAATGAGAATAATGATTTGGGGTTAATTATAACAAAGTTACAAACTTAAGAAAAAAGATAGAGAATTGAATGGAAAATAAAAAGTGGGTCCACACAAGGTACACAAATATACATAGGGATTGAGGTGTGTAAGGTCCAAATACAAGCAGCCAACAAGCTAGGGAATGATATGGGTCAGGTAAGAGTCAGGACTCAGTCTGAGTCTGAACTGCGTATAAATCTATCTGGGTCCGAGTGACAGCTAAAATCAACCCACCTTTCTGAAATGAAATCAAATGATATGAAACATTAGTTAAAAATGAGTCAGGTTTCTGCCTCCCGAATCCCATGCAGGTCTTTCATTTCCTAGCTGGGTCCTTTGCATTAATATTCAGAAAAGTTAAATAGGGTTTTTGAAAAATATTCATGGTTAAGAGTTACTTTTAACTTTTAAGATATATGATAATATCAAGTAATTCTATGCCTACGGGCTTTAATAAAAAAATATATATATATATCAAGTAATTTTTTCGCTTTTAAGTACTCATTTATCAAAAGTGTTCTGCTATATAATTTATAATTTGACTTAAATATTGTACCATATTGAACCTATAATTAAATAAGAAAAAGGAAAATTTACAAAAAAATCCTTATCTTTTCTGAATATTACAAATAACCCCCTGTATTTTCGTTTATTACAAATAACTCCCTGTCAGAAATATTTTTTTTACAAATAATCCCCTCCATCCATTTAAAGTTTAATTTTTTAAAAATGACCAAAATACCCTCACCTAAAAGAAATTAAATAAAAATAAATTAAATTAAATAAATATAAAATAAATAAAAATATAACAAAATAATTATTTAAAAAATAAAATTAATTAAATAGAAATAAAATTAATTAAAATAAATAAAATTTAAAGAATAAAAATAAATAAAGTTTAAAAATAATTAAATAAAAATAAAAAAGTATTAAAAAGTATTCAATAAAAATTAATTAAAATAATAAATTAAACAAAATAAAATAATTAAAAGCTAAAAATAATTAAATATAAATATAAATAATTAAATAGAAACTAAAAAATAAATAATATTAAATAATAATTATTATTATTGACACATGAAACTCTTATTATCGGTGGTAAAACTTTATAGAAATCGGGGGTGCATGCGGCATGTCCCCCCCCCCCCACCCCTCCAAAGATTTTGACAGAACAATATATATCAATAGTGCAAAAAAAAATTTGGAGGGGGGGGTGCCGCATGCACCCCCGGTTTCTATAAAGTTCCACCACTGATAATGAGGATTTCATGTGTCAATAATAATAATTATTATTTAATATTATTTAATATTTTTATTTTTTACTTTCTAATTAATTATTTGTATTTTTATTTTATTATTTCTAGCTTTTTAATTATTTTATTTTGTTTAATTTATTATTTTAATTAATTTTTATTGAATATTTTTTTAATAATTTTTTTTATTTTGTTTAATAATTTTTGTTTTTAAACTTTTTCTATTTATTTTTATTCTTTAAATTTTATTTATTTTAATTAATTTTATTTTTTAAATAAATTATCTTGTTATATTTTTATTTATTTTATACTTATTTAATTTCTTTTAGGTGAGGGTATTTTGGTCATTTTTAAGAAATTAAACTTTAAATGGATGGAAAAATGGATGGAGGGGGTTATTTGTAAAGAAAATATTTTTGAGAGGGGGTTATTTATAATAAACAAAAATACAGAGACTTATTTGTAATATTCAGAAAAGATAGGGGATTTTTTATAAATTTTCCTAAGAAAAATATTCTCAACACTATTGAATTTTGCATATGACCTAAAGCAAATAGGGCCCTAGAAAAGCTGGTGAATGTTCAAACATTTCCATGCTCCCTCATTTAAAACACACAGAAGAATTTGAATTTTGAATTGTGATTTAGAAATTAATTTATGCACCAAATTGAATGCAATCTGATGGTACGACTCATGGGTAGTTGGTTCAAGCTAGGTAGTGGATTCTCATAAATAAAAAGGAGATCAATTTATAATGCTTTAAATTTTAGTTAATGCCAATTCAAAAAAAAAAAAAAAAAATTAGTTAATGCGTATGGAACCCTAAATATACATCGAAGAGTAGAGAATTCCAAATTATTCCTTACTAAATATACATCGTAATAAACTATATTTCTATCATTAAATTTTAAGAGCAACTTCTCAGTATATTTTAAAAGTTTAAGTATATGAAAATAAATTATTCTATATAGTCCATATTTTGCATAATGTTTTCCTCACAATGCTCACATACTCTTTTCTACATAGCCACTTCATATAGTAAGGTGAAATTAAAAATTTAGTTGGAATTATATGATTATAGAGTTCAAAAAACAATAATTGACTAGCATTACTAATTGAGTGTAAAAAAAAAATTGAGGGTAAAAAAGAAAATCGAACAAATTTATGTATACAATTTATGTATAGATAAAAATGACATATCAAGACCAAATTAAAACAGTTCATGTAGTGTTTTTTTGCATGTTTCGAAAATTGCCGATTCTGATTATGCTGATTCGAGTCGGAATCAGCAAACTCCAATCCGATTAATACCTTATTTTCACGATTATATAAAATAAATTTTTTAATATTAATGGATCTGATTTTTCATCGGATTCGATCGATTCCGATCCGATTCAGTTGATTCTAAATCACTATTAAGAAGTACTGACTTCGAAACTGATTTCAATTTTCCGAACTTTAGTGTTTTTGGTGCACTAGTAAAGCCATCATATGTATATTTGCATAACTAATTGGTATTTACCAAGGTTGCAAATAGCGTTTAGCGGTGTGTTGTATTTTGGATTTTCATGTAGCGAATTGCGTATAGCGCATATGTTACGGAGATATATTTTTATACCGGATAATATGTGAAAATAGTTTTTCTCTATATCACTACGTAATATCTGCACTACAAAATCTTAAAGAAGAAATATGCAACACTAAAATATGATTAATATTAAAATATGAACAATAAAAGTTTGAAATATTCTTGCCAAAAGTTACATGTCCAAAATCAAATATGATTAATATTAAAATATTAAAATATAACATATCTATTCATTAATAAAAAGTACCCATTAAAAAAAATCCACTAAAAAAAATCCATCAAAAACGCTATTCAGACCGCTACACCACAACAGACACACGCAACACCGTTATTGCGGACCGCTTCACCGCTAAATCGTAAAAAAAAAACTACATCGTAATAAAACTGCTGCGCGCAACGTTTAGCTTCCAGAACCGTTATAGCGCCGCTATTGTGCCATTACGGCCTGCTATTTGCAACACAGGTATTTACCCATACTCAATGAGCCTCATGGAAAACCAATTAAAAAATATCGTCTAAACCGCTTAACATTAACTTTGTTTAATTAAGTATTTAATTAGTTTATATTATATTCTCCAAGTGCTAACCATGTATCTTGGAACAATTTTATTAAAACTCATGATCCAAACACCTATTCCAAACAAAATAAATAGAGAATATTAATAGGATACAGACTTGTGGTGGTATGGTATGTAATGTACGTGACAATAAATAAATGAGAAGTTACAAATTTACATGCATTGACTACTGTATTATATTGTAAGTGCTACCATGTGCAGGCCATCAATAGGCTCAGACTTCTCCGTCAAAATATCTGACAAACTTCCAGCTGGAATACTTTTCGTAATTACCCTTCCTTTCATTTAATTTAATTTACATGAATCATATTTTCATATTGTCATTTTCAGCCCTTCTGCAATTATGTTTGTGAAATAAAATAGAAAGGTTATGAATTGAAAGAAAAATGAGGGGTGTTAGAGGAAGTAGAAGTCTGATCAAATGCGCCTGTCAAGACTGATCAAATTAATGCCTACGTGTTATAGTCCCCAGGAAATTATATACTCACTGCATAAATGACTTGCCAGCTTTTTTATAGTTCCAGTTTTATATGGTCATCTACTTCATAGTCTTGCATAAAGTGATTGTAATTTGGAATGTAGATTCTTTCAAAAAATAATTTGTATTGTACATGCAATTTAAGCGTGTATATATTATCTTTACTTTTATTTGATTTATGTATTTTAGTTTAGGAAATGGGTTTGAGCGATCAAATTTGATTCATAGAATTACTGTACTAATTTTAATACATGATGTTTCTTTCACTAAGAATCATTAAAATAAAATTATTGTATTATTCACTTTCTCTAAAATTCAAAAGAAAACAAGTTATATAGTGGTAAAGAAATTTTCAAAAATCACAGTAGCAAATTTATCGCTCAACACTCCTTATAATAGTATATGGAGTATATGAATGTGTCGATCTTTTGATAAAATATAACATGAATGCATATTTTTATTTCTTAAAAAAGTGTTTGAAATATGACAATATTACCAATCTATCAAAATCTTAGCTTATATATTTCGTTCAAAATAGAAATATTGGATATGCATAAACACTAAATTTCATTGAAATGCTTGCAGCATAAGATCTGAATTCTGTACAAATTACTGGTATCAGTCAACAATCTCTGTGGAAATGATTGGTGGAATTTACTCTCACACCAACCCTCAGAATCTCCTTCAAGGTATTACATACAAATCTCATTTTCACAATTAATTAAAAATATGAACTTTGAAAAAGTTCCAATCTCTTTTCATCCTCTGTTCATGTTACTTCAAAAAGATCTCACAAAAATGCCAAACTTCAGTTCTCTCCTTCTCTCTCTCTAACTTGTACTATAAATACCCCATCAATGGCCCCAAATCTAACTCATTCCTTATTCCACCATTTCATTTCACTAGTTTAGTAGTAATAATATTCTGGAGAGTGAAGATGAATATACCATTTTGAAGAGTGAGAAATAGTGTGGAAGGATCTGTAAAGCTCAGGAGGGATAGCGCCTCATACTATGAAAAAATGAATTGTTTAATTGACGTTTAATTTGTTTGATGCGCTATCTATCCTGAGTCTCATAGTTCCTTCTTACTTTAAACAGAGACTATTAATTAATTCTAGTTCTTTTTGTAAGTTATTACGAGTTCTACTTTTCCTTTTTCTCTGTTTTTTGCTTGTTATGTTTTATCTTAACAGAGCATTTTTTGTTGGTTTGTAAAACAAAGTTTATTAATTACTCAAAAAGATAAAGCATAGTATATTTTTTTGGAAAATTATATATGTCTTCCGTTCACTATCTCCCCAACTCACCGTTTACCACTGATAAACGGGCCCCCACTTATATTCAACATAAGTGAGCCCCGTTTATCAGTAGTAAACGGTGGATTGGAGGGGATGGTGGGAGATGTGTATATAAATCCTATTTTTTTAACAGGGTTGGTTGATCTATGTTCAACTAAAATTCCCTGTATCTTTTTTCTCTACTCTAATTTATTTATTTTTCATTTTGCTTTTGTTTTATAGACTGTTTTTTGCATACAGTTGTTGAAGTTGGAAATGTCTAACCTTACACGTTACAAATTAGAATTGTTATCTTTAGTTATAATATTTGAGATGGAAAGAAAAAAAATAGTTAAATTACAAATTACGTGGGCTCTAGGCCTACGTTTTCTTCAGCCGCTTGGTCCAGTTTTGATAGTTTCAACTACTATCTTTTGCTATTATAGTTTTCTTTATATTATTGATTAATTTATCTTTTGAAAGAATCAAGCACGTGGAGGCATACATTCATATTCATTTAAATATTATGAAAAAAAAAGTTAAAACAAAGGGATCAAACTTTTGATTGTAAGATACAAGACAAAAGAAAGAAACGCACAATCCAAATAGCGATATGTATATTTTTATTAGTGTCCCTTTATATTAATACTTTATTTCTTAATGATACTCTATTAAAATTAATCTCTTTCCGTATTTATTGATTAAGTGAAATGTTACATTTCAAAGTATATTAAAAACTTTACGCATGCCTAAATTAGCCAATTGTGTTATTTGAAGTAGGCTTTTCTTCTTTCAAATATGTATATTTGCACCAAAAGTCATTGAATGAATAAAACAACTAAAATATTGGGTCAAAATAAATAAGTGGTTAGTTTCTAATATCAACCTTTTATGCATTCATATTCATTATTTATTATTTATGAGCTTTATCAAAAACAAAAGAAAGTATATAAAATTTGGATACAAACTTTTTTCTTTATGATCCAAAGATGAATATAATCAAATTTTATTATTTATCTAGTCACTAGTGTCATATAATTACAATATGGAATTAGTATCTCTATCTTAAAACAAAGAACTAAATAAGATTGGATTTCTTCTTTTCTTTTTTTTAGGCAAATGTGATTCTCCTTATCATAATGAAACCTCTGATTAAAGAGAGAGAATGAAGTATTTGTTGGCAATCGTCACTGTCGTTGGCTCTCGCTGCCTACACAGGATTAATGGAGTTGATTCGTTGATTCTTCACTCGATGGTTCTCACATCCCTAGTACTGGGTTAGTGGAGTTGATAATAGTGGCTCTAGATTAAGGAAAATTTAGTCATTTTAATTCAAACCATTATTTGACAAAAATAAATAAAAGGAATGCTATAGTTTTTTTATAATACCAATTATTTGATTTTCTCCAATGTTAGAAGATCAATATTTTGTCGGGTTTTTCGTAATTCAACGGATCTTTCACTCTTCTGATTTATTTGTGGTCATCTCGTTTATACTAAAGCTCTTATAACAAACCATTAGTTATATAGCATAAACATGTTTTATGCTTCCTTTCTTGTAACAAATATTGCATGCTAGCATCACAATTTATGAGTGACCTTCCATATTAATTCATAGCAAATATTGCATGATAACATAAAAATTTATGCTTGTTTTTCCAAAAAAAAAATATATATATATATAGAAAGAAAGAATATGCATGTTATTTGAACATTCGTACAAGAAAAAATATATTTATCCCCCGGTAAGCGTCCCCCTCAGTCCACCGTTTATCACTAGTAAACGAGTCCCATATTTAATTAAAAAAAGTGAGTCCCGTTTACTAGTGACAAACGGTGGACTGGGAGGCTGTTGGGGGATGTATATAATCCCTTCATACAACTATGATACTTCAATTTTGCATGAATACAACTGAAATTGACTATTTAATATCCACTCACACACACACATATATTTATAATCAAATTTTTTTGCTACCTCCGAATTATTTCTTATTAAATCTTCACATTAAACCACACCACACAAACAACCAACGGCAAGAATCACCCCACATTCCTCTATGTTACATTATATTGCACAGGGGAAAGATCTCTCCGTTTCGGTCTACCAAAGACCAGGTCTATGTAATAATAATATTCAAAAGAAAGATAAGCCTCTCCATTTCGCTCCACCAAAGACCAAGTCCATGAAATAATACATTTCAAATGAGAAAGAGAAAGATAAGCCCCTCTGTTTCTTCTCAGCTAGTTATGGCGGGAATATCCCTCTCCTTGTTGCTCGTCTGTCTCCATTAAACTTTCATACTTCATATGTGTCGCTTGCTCACTCGCATTTGGTTCGTCGCCTCCTTAGAGTGGCGGCTTTGCTACTAGGGTTTTCGGTTGTTAATCTCGCGTGAGACTCGTCTCTCGCACCGCGTGGCTGGTTCTCGTCAAGCTACATGTTGAATTGGTACCGATTGTTAACTAGTAACAACCATAAATCCTTTGCTTTGAGGATCTGGCGATCCTCTTAATACTTATTATTTATAATAATAATAATAATAATAATAATAATAATAATAATAATAATAATAATATTTTTTCTTTATTAATCAGCGTTTTACTTATTAACAACTCCAATAAACAAGTTGAAAGACAAAAAGAAAAAGAAAGGACCAAAAGGAAACTCTTAAAGAAACATCAATGTTTCAGGCCTCTTTCCAAGCTCAAAACATATGGAAATGAACAAAAAAAAAGCAAATTTTTGACTAAGCATCACTTTGGAAAGTGATTTGATCAGTTAAGCTGTCCGGATCAAGGGATTTGGTGGCTGGTAGTGGAGTTTCCTCCAGGACTCGTGCAATATCTTCATTCGGTGCAGACCTAGCCTTCTCTCGCCCCGCCAGACTATAATCCTTTTTAAATATTATAAGCGAACCTGTCTAGTTAAGAGCATGAGTCTCGATCAGAGCTCTGATCTTACTCTCCTCATCAAATTTATTAATAATTGAATCATCTGTTTTATACGCACCTGTAATCACATCTCAGCCTCCCGTCGTTCGGTACTGAATTCATGCTAAATATTTGCCCATTTTTTTGTGCTTTTATTGGCTTGATTTGTGATTAAACGTAGAATTAAAAATAATTAGTGGGACTAATTGACATTTAATTCCACAACAGAAGGCTTAATGAAATCATAACTGATCCTTAATTCAGCTAATTTTAGCATTTTTCATATTTTTATCAATATTTTTCAAAAAGTATATATATTATGTGGTACCTGTAGGATTAAAAACATGGATAATTAACCACACCATCCAGACTCACTTCACTTTGGACTCTTTCTTGTAATATTAACTATCCAGGGTTTCTTTCACAAAATATCCAAGAAATTACCTCCTTTTCACTTTGCCCAATTCCATCTTCAACCTTGTATGTATGTTAAGCTAATTTTCATAATGCCACTTTAGAATAAATTACCATAATTTAAATAACAATTGATTGATTCCAAATGATATAATTCAAATCAATTAATGCGATAAATTAAATCGGGAGGTAATGAAAAAAATAACAATTTATGAATAATCAAAATATTTCATTCCTTTTAGATCATAATTTAGACAGACCTCAGTCGCATTCCCCAAAAAAATAATCGTATTTACACGGAAATAAAAATCACTTTCAGCGATCCTAATCCAAATAACAAAAGCACTGTAATCCCAATTAAAAAATCACTTTCAACAATCGCAAAAGAAAAAGAAAAGAAAAATAAAGCATCAAGTTGCTTTAGTCTGAGAAATAAATTAGAAAACTGTCGGATGAATTCGTTGCGACTCACCAGCTGATTTAGTTGAAGATCATACCCTCGCCAGTGTTAGGTGTGGGGTCGGAGGTTGAGCGATTCAGTGAGTTTCCTAACCCTAATTCTATGTCATGTTTTTTGTTCTCCAGTTTTGGCATACATCAGGACATCTAAAAAGAATCAAGAAAGGTTCAAAAAAATTGAATTATACCTTACTTGCAATTATTAATAATGCAAGGGCTCTTTTTTTGTACGCTTTGACTTTTTTGAAATGCAGGATTGGAATAAAGAATTTTAAGAGAGCATTCATAAATTTGTCAAATCAACTGAATTGATTTTTATCAATTTTAATTTTTCTTGAAAAGTAATTTTAATTTTTTTTGCCGAATTTTTATGCAGTTGTGGGGCCCAATGACAGTGGAAAAGAATTATGTCTTTGTTTTTGGAAAAGAATCCAATCAGGTGATATATATAATATACATAATAAACAAGTATAATTTCATATGTACCCGTACAAGGAATGTTATAGTTTTAATAATACCTGTTATTTGATTTTCTCCAATAACTTAGAAGAACAATATATTGTCGGCTTTCTTTCGTAATCCACTGGCAATTGTGATTCATGGCATCCTTCACTCTTCGGATTTTTTTGTGGTTATTTTTGTTTTATACTAAAGCTCTTATAGGCTTATAGCTATTAGTTATATAGGCAAAAACGTATTTTATGCTTCCTTTCTTTACTCATAACAAATATTGCATGATAGCATAATTCATGCGCGATCTTTTTTTATTTACAGCAAATATTGCATCATAGGCATAGCACTGGCAGTGTTTTTCCAAAAAAGAATTAGAGAGAAACAATTTAAAACACTCGTCACTAGGCCTCTCTTGGGCCTTGCCTTGGGCCAGCCCAGCCCAGCCTATCTGACTTAACTATTTTTGTTCATTGTTTTTAATTATTGATTTTTTTAAAGAATCAAGCAGGTTCTCCTACATAATTTCCAAACTGAATTCTTGTGCTATGTAGATGCATCATGTAAAGAATCATGTCAATCAAGTCTCGCTTATGTGATCAAGGAGGGCAGAATTGTAAAGAGCAATGGACTCACAACGTGTTGGAGCAAAATAAGAATCACAAAATTAATTTACCTAATTAATTCATTTATAATATTAACATATAATCTTGACCACCAAGTAAAGTAAATAGAGCAAATTAATAGTCATTAAATTGGAATAGGAAACCTATTAAATGCTAAAACGTATAACTCTTTAACCAGCCACCTGTATACCATATTATATAAATCAACATAAGGCTCTAATTTGGTTAAGGGACTTAGACCTAATTTAATGAGAGAATACTGTATGCTCGTGTAAATCCTCCACAATATTTCAATAAAATATAAATATTATATATAATTTTGTTATCCTAAGAGTTGAATGTTAAGAAACTATCATCCGTCGCTTTTATGGTCGTGTCCTAAGTAGCGACAATCTCAGATTATCTTGGAACGTTCCTTATAAGTTCACATGTTGGACGGAATAACGTCTTAGGACAACGTTTACGCGATATGGGTAAAATGTTTCATTTTAGACTTATTTTATATCATAAATATATTTATTATTTGTAAAATAAATTTGGATATTTTATTTATTAATATTTTATTCTTTATCTTTATCCGAATATTTCATTTTACTACAATTTGTTTTAACAACAATTGTACATACTTCCGCCATCGAGGCCAAAGCCGAGGCGCTGAGGCGAGGGATCCAGCTGTACTAAACATGGGCATACGATCTTGCACATTCCTCATGGGCAATTCAACAGTGGCAAACTCGTTGAAAGGTACAAATGGAAACCCTCTCGATTGGAGAATATATTTCGAGATTCACACATGTACGACTTACTGCGGCAAATGAATGAAGGAAAACAAGGAGGCAGATGAAATGGCGAAAAGATGGCAACGAGGAAGCTCTGTTTTAATTGAGGAAGTAATTTAAGTTAGGTCGTCTATATATCTTGTATAACTTTTATTTTACGTTTTCGCTACAATCACGTGTAATTGCAAATCCATACATTGTATCTCATGTAAAGAACTTGATTTTAATTAAATAGCCTGAGGGCATTTCAAGCAAAAAAATAAAAAATATTCATTTATACTGTAGAATCTAGTAACAACAAGGAAAATGTTCATAAAATACTAAATAGCAACACGGACACTTCATGAACAATAACATAGAAAGACAGCATACCTAGGATAGTAACAACGTGCATCTTTTAAGCATATACTAACATCAATAATCATAAACTTAAGTCATCAGCTTATAAAAACTATTACTAAATACGACCTCCTGATGAACAAGATTAGACACAATCCATCACCTAAACAAATTCAAGTTTAAACACAATTCATCACCTAAACAAAACAAAAACCCAACATGACAAGTTCAGACACTCAATCCATCACCAAAACAAAACAATATCCACCATCAGGGCCGGCCCCATCACAAGGCCTACAAGGCCTAGGCCACGGGCCCCCCAAATTTATAGGGCCCAAATAATAGTTTCAATTAGACTTTTGTTAATTAAAAGACCCATTATTCTTTGTATAATCTGTTAAAAGAGCAAATATAAGGTGAAGGTGTGAGTCGAACTCTCAACCTACCATTTCATTAACCAACACTCCTACCACCAGATCAAATCATATTTGTGTTACTTTACATTTGTTTCTTTTGATCTTTAGTCTAAGTTGGGCCTTGGGCCCCCAAAATCTTGCGGCCGGGCCTGTCCACCATGACAAGTTCAGACACATAATCCATTACCAAAAAAAAAAAAAAAAAACCCAACATGACAAGTTCAGACACACAATCCATTACCAAAACAAAACAAAACCCAACATGACAAGCTCAGACACACAATCCATCACATAAAAAAAAAGAAACCCCAAGAAGACATGCCCTTACTTGAACCAACCATAATCGGATCGCATATCAACTTCAGCTTCTTCAACTTGGACTCGGAGTCTGTCGCAGCAGGAAATTCGTTGCGATCTAACCACTTGAAGGCGTCTCTAACAGCCTCCTCCATCCTTCTCTTGCAACCAACATCAAATTTCTCATCTCTAATGGCGTCCCTCACTTTGCACGCGTAATTCTCAAGGTCGTTTCTAGCATCAGCTTTCCTCTTGTGCTTTGCATCCTCAAGCCTGTACTTCTTAGCATCCGCAATCATCCTTCTGATCTCCTTCTAGCGGAGCCTGCTTTGCTCATTTGTGATGCACATTCTTTCGGCCGCTAGCTAGGTCAACGGCAGACACATTCAAGATGCCATTAGCGTCAATATCAAAGCATAACTCAAGTGTCGGCACATGTCTCGGAGCAGGGCGGATGCCAGAGAGTCGAAACTCACCGAGGAAATGGTTTTCTGAGGCCACTGCCCTCTCTCCTTGAAACACTTCGAACAACACACTTGTCTGGTTATCAAAAGTTGTGGTCCGTAGATGTATTCTCTTGTAGGAATTGGAGTATTCCTAGGGATCACAGTCTTCATGACATTTCCACGCTCTAGAAGGCTGAGGGAGAGAGGGGTGACATCAGCGATCACCAAGTCTAGAACCGACTCGTTTCTTTGTCCGGACAACTTTGCAGCTTGCACAGCAGTGCCGTAAGCCACGGCCTCGTCAGGGTTTATGCTTCTGCATAACTCCTTGCTGTTAAAATAATCTTTTAGCAGTTCCTGCACCTTAACGATCCTCGTGGAGCCACCAACAAGCACCATATCGTCGATGATGTCATCATTGACATCAGCGTCCTCAAGACACCATTCAGCTCATCAAAGCGGCTCCTGCTTATGTGCGACTAGAAATCGATGCCGTCAAAGAGACAGTCCACTTGGACATTGGCAATGGTGGCAACCGATAGGCTCCTTTTCGCCCGCTCACAAGCGCTCTTCAGCCTCCTTAAGGCTCTCGCGTTTCATTTAATGTCCTTCTTGTACTTCCTCTTGAACGCCTCGGCGAAATAATTCACCATGCGGTTGTCAAAATCCTCGCCTCCTAAGTGGGTGTCTCCCGCAGTCGCCCTAACCTATAATTAACACACACAATATTTCATGAGTACTATAGTCTTCTTTGTTTATCAGACAGAAATCAGTGCAACAATTGGCAGATAGTATTGAATTATGGATCCTAATTGCTTTATTGGGCCATGTAGGTCCATATTATAATGTGTACTATATATATCTTGTACCCTAGGTTAATTAAGTTAAGTTTTCATTTGCTAAAATTGACTCTCTCTCTCTTTCCTTTCTTTCTTTCTCTCTTCTACGCGACGGCTCACACAAACCCTCCTCTAGGGTTCTTCGTTTTCTCTTGACTTATCTTCGATCTACTACAATTCTGTCGAATATTTCCAACAATCTGGTACCAGAGCAAGGTTCTACGTGAGGATATCCGGCGGAATTTCGTTTTTCTCCAACCGAAACCCTAAACCGGTTCGGTTTTTGCAACCCGTTTCAACCAAAACCCTAAAACAACGATTTTTGTAACCGAAACCATAAATCGGCTTTTTGCAACGAAACCCCAAACCGGTTTTTGCAACCGGTTTTAATCGAAGCCTAAACCCTAGCCGAAATCCCAACCGGTTTTTGCAACCGGTTTTGTTGACGCTTCCTTGTGTTTTACTCGGTGTGCGCTCGTTTTTCGTTTTCGAAAGTTCGGGTAATTTTTGTGGGGAATTTAATTTTTGGGTTGAATGAAGATGTCAAGTAGATACGATATTGAGAAGTTCGACGGCAAGACGAGCTTTGCCTTATGGCAAGTACGTATGTTGGCTATTTTGTCTAGCCATGGGATAAAGGATGCCGTTTTTGGGAGGGAAAATTTGGTGGAGCCCATTACGGATACAAAGTGGAGAGAGATAGACGATAAGGCTCTCTCGATCATCCAACTATGCCTAAGCAACGGGACGTTGCAAGAGGTTTTGGAGGAGACTACCGCTCAAGAGTTGTGGGAAAAATTACAAAACCTTTTTATGAAGAAGTCTCTCACAAATCGGTTGCGGTTAAAATTGCGTCTTTATACGCTCCGCATGAATGAGGGTGGTTCGTTGTCCGAACATATTTCAGAGTTTGCGTCGGTCATTAATGAGTTAGCCAAAATCGACGCTAAGGTGGATGACGAGGATCAAGCACTTTTGCTATTATGCTCTTTACCCGCGTCATATAAGGGGTTTAGAGATATGATGATTTATGGAAGAGAGAAAATTATACTTGAGGATGTAAAATCGAATTTGCAAGCCAAAACCCACATTGACGGTGAGATAACCCATGAGAAAGGACACACGGGATCCGGTTTATTTGTTGATCGCGGTCGGTCGTCGGATCGGTCGGATCGGTCATCGAAGAATTTCAAGCACCGGTCAAAATCGAGGGGTAAATATAATCCAAACATTATCTGTAATTATTGCAAGAAGAAAGGTCACATCAATGCCGAGTGTTTTAAATTGAAAAATAAGCATTCGACGGATAATCGTGGTCAACCTTCCGAATCGGCTAATTCGGCGAATATAGATCAATACGATTCTCTTTCGATGGTTGATGAATTTTTAGCCGACGAAAATTGTTGGATTATGGATACGGGTGCGTCTCAACATATGACGCCGAATCGAAATTGGTTCGAGACGTACGAGCCCTCGGATGGACAAGTTATTATGGGGAATAATAATACATGCAAGGTGGCCGGTACCGGTACAATCTCGTTTAAATTTCATGACCGGAGAATTCGGAGATTAACGGGTGTGAGGCACATACCCGATTTGAAGAAAAATCTCATCTCGTTGGGTTCGCTTGAAGAAAAGGGTTGCAAATTCCAAAGTGAAGGTGGAGTGTTACGTGTGTCAATCGGAGCTCTCACGGTCATGAAGGCGAAACATGTAGGTACGCTCTATTTTTTACAAGCCTCAGTGGTTACCGATAAAGCCGGTACGGTAATTTCGGAGAAATCGGGTTCAAACCCGGATCTGAAAATTCAGCAAATTCAGCAGAAAACTTCAGCAGAAAAATCAGTTTCTGACCCGGTTCAGTCCGGTTCAGCCCGGTTTAACCCGGTTCAGCCCGGTTCTGTTCGGTTCAGCGCGGTTCAGTCCGGTTCAGCTCAGTTTAACCCGGTTCAGCCCGGTTCTGTTCGGTTCAGCCCGGTTCAGTCCGGTTCAGCTCAGTTTAACCCGGTTCAGTCCGGTTCAGCCCGGTTCAGTCCGGTTCAGCCCGGTTTAACCCGGTTCAAGCCGGTTCAAGGCCGGTTCAGCCCATATCTGTCCAAAATAAACCCGGTTCAGTAGAGACCAAATATGACCAGTTTTGGATCGCGAAAAATAAACCCGTTTCAACCGAATCCGCGACGATTGTACGCTCGATTACGGAGGAGGAAAATACGAAATTGTGGCACATGAGGTTGGGCCACATGAGTGAGCGTGGGATGACCATTTTAAGCAAGCGAGGCTTGTTATGCGGTCAATGTACGGGAAATTTGGAATTTTGCGAACATTGCGTATTTGGGAAACATAAGCGGTTAAGTTTCTCAACCGCCGTACATACGACAAAAGAGAAGTTGGAGTACATACACTCCGACCTTTGGGGTCCGTCTCGCGAGCCATCTAAGGGAAAAGGCTCGAGGAATATGCTCACATTTATTGATGATTTTTCGCGAAAGGTTTGGGTATTTTTCTTACGGGAGAAAAATGAAGTGTTTAATTATTTTAAAATTTGGAAGACACTTTTGGAAAATCAAACAGGTAAACGGATCAAGACGTTACGAACGGATAATGGTTTAGAATTTTGTAATCGTGAATTCGATAATTTTTGTGCGGCCGAAGGCATCTTGCGGCATAGAACCGTCGTGCATACCCCGCAGCAAAACGGCGTGGCGGAAAGAATGAATAGATCGCTTCTCGAGCGTGCGAGGAGTATGATTTCGAATGCGGGTTTGGGTAAAGAATTTTGGGCGGAAGCGATAAGCACCGCATGCTATTTGATAAACCGATCACCAACAACCTCGATCGAATTGAAGACGCCAGAAGAAGTTTGGTCGGGACATCCGGCCGATTATTCGAAGTTGAGGATTTTCGGGTGCCCCGCATACATGCACGTGAATGACGGTAAATTGGAGCCAAGGTCGAAGAAATATGTATTCGTTGGATATCCCAATAACGTTAAGGGATATAAATTATGGTGTCCAAAGACGGGGAAATTTATCATTTCGAGAGACGTTATTTTTAATGAGTCAGAAAGGATTCGAGCAAAAGATGCGTTTGACTCGGGTATGAATGATACAGTTCAATCTAAGGTGGAGTTTAATGAGTCGAAGAAGGCTGAGAATGGATTACCGTCGAGAGGTGGCGGTTATGAGGACGAAAGTCAATCCGAGACTCCAACCCGAGATGAAGCTCCAATTCGGGCCAATCCAACCCGAAATGAATTCGAGTAATCCGACCCGATTAGAAGATGAAGAAGGCGAGTTCGATCCACAGAATTACGAGTTAGCTCGTGATCGAGCCAGAAGGGTCATTCGACCACCTTCGAGGTACGGGTATTCTGATTTTGCCTATTGTTTAGCCATTGCAAGAAGACGTGGAATATTGCGAACCGTATTCGTACAAAGAAGCGGTTAATTCGAGAGAGGCGAAACATTGGATTGCCTCTATGAAGGAGGAGTTGGATTCGTTGAATCGAAATGAGACGTGGTCTCTTGTGGAACCTCCGACAAATAAATGGGTTATCGGGTGTAAGTGGGTATTTAAGCGCAAAGCAGACGGGTCGAATGTGCGCTATAAAGCGAGACTTGTGGCGAAAGGGTATAGTCAAGTCCAAGGCGTGGACTTTAATGAGGTGTTTTCTCCGGTAGTAAAGCACACGTCTATTCGGGTTTTGCTCGCGTAAGTTGCGTCTCAAAATTTGGAACTTGAGCAAATGGACGTGAAAACCGCATTTCTACACGGCGATTTAGAGGAGGAAATTTATATGATCCAACCGGAAGGACTTCCGGAGCTCACAAGCAAAACGGAACGCAAAACCAACCCGAACCCGAAATCGACACGCGTGTGTCGGTTGAACAAATCACTGTACGGTCTCAAACAATCACCCCGACAATGGTACAAGAAGTTCGACGCATTTATGGTTAGTATTAATTTTTCTAGATCTAATTTTGATAGCTGCGTATACATTAAGAAATTAGATAGCGGGAACTTCGTGTATTTGTTACTGTACGTGGACGACATTCTAATTGCGTCGTCGAATGAGGGGGAGATTAAACGGTTAAAAGCATAACTGAATTCCGTTTTCGAAATGAAGGATTTGGGACCGGCTAAGAAAATTCTCGGCATGGAGATAACGAGGAATCAACCCGAGCGGAAGTTGTTTTCTTTCGCAAGCGGGTTTTGCGGAAAAGGTGTTACGTCGTTTCGACATGCATAGATCCAAGACGGTTGCTACCCCTCTTGCTGCTCATTTTAAATTATCGGCGGATTTGTCTCCGAAAATCGATGCAGAGCGGAAATATAATGAAAGAACCCCATATTCGAGTGCGGTCGGGAGCTTGATGTATTTAATGGTGTGTACCCGACCCGATTTGGCACAAGCAGTCAGCGTCGTGAGCCGGTATTTATCGTGTCCCGGAAAGGGGCATTGGGAAGCGGTCAAGTGGATTTTCCGCTATTTGAAAGGTACGCTAAATGCGCGCCTGGAATTCGGATCCAATCCGGATAGTGTGCTAACGGGTTATGTAGACTCTGATTTTGCGGGCGATCTAGATAAAAGGCGTTCGCTAACGGGTTATGTGTTCACTATTGGGAAGTGTGCTATAAGTTGGAAATCGACACTTCAACCGACCGTTGCACTTTCGAGTACCGAGGCCGAATACATGGCGATAAACGAGGCGATCAAGGAGGCTATTTGGCTAAAGGCGTTTGTTGGAGAGTTGTTGTCCATCGAGAATCCGATTGTGGTGTATTGCGACAACCAGAGTGACATCCATTTGACGAAGGATCGGATGTATCACGAGAAGACGAAGCACATCGACATTAGGTACCACTTCGTTCGGGATGTAATCTCGGAAGGAAAAATCGTTGTGAAGAAGATAGGTACCGAGTCGAATCCGGCGGACATGCTCACCAAACCTCTTCCAATCGCTAAGTTTAAATTATGTACCGATTTGATTTCTATTTGTAACTAGCGTGTCGCTAGATTTGTCTTTCCTATGTTTTTGCTTATTCTTGTTAATTTTTGTCGCAATTCGGGTCCAAGGTGGAGATTATTGAATTATGGATCCTAATTGCTTTATTGGGCCATGTAGGTCCATATTATAATGTATACTATATATATCTTGTACCCTAGGTTAATTAAGTTAAGTTTTCATTTGCTAAAATTGACTCTCTCTCTCTTTCCTTTCTTTCTTTCTTTCTTCTACGCGACGGCTCACACAAACCCTCCTCTAGGGTTATTCGTTTTCTCTGTCTTCTCTTCGATCTACTACAATTCTGTCGAATATTTCCAACAGATAGTTAGACCCACAGTTTGAGTACCATTTATACATTATAAAATAGTACTTAAAGCCAGTAATATTTACCTCAAAGTGACTGCCATTTACGGTAACCAAAGACACATCCAACATGCCGCCGCCAAGGTCAAAGACAAACGCATTCTTCTATTTACAACATCCACTTCCACGATTCCGATCAAAACCGTAAGCCACGGCACCAGCCGTCGGCTCATCCATTATTCTCATCACATTCAAGCCCGCAATAACGCTAGCATCCTTGGTGGCACGGCGTTTAGAATCATTAAAATACGTGGGCACCCATGGCAACTGCATCTTTAATAGAGTGTCCCAAATAGGACTCGGCAACTCGCTTCATTTTATCGAGGACCATGGAAGAGATCTCTACGGCGAAGAACGACTTCTTTTTGCCCTTGTATTGGACAACTATTTTCAGTTTGTTTCTGTTGGGATCGGATGTGACAGTGAAGGGCCACGTGGGGATGTCGGTTTGGACGGATGGGTCGGTGTATTGGCGACCGATCAAACGCTTCACACCTGTTGTAAAGATTTTGGATCTGTTATAAGGTTAGTTTGTGTAATTGGAGAAACAGAGACAGTAGGTGATGCAAAGAGAGAACAACATCTGTAATTAAGTGAATCAAATCTAGATAAGGCATGCATGAACTAACACTTCAAATCAAATAGTCAGATATAAGCACCATTCACAAGCAACAGAGTAAAATGTTGGAGAACTGAATTAAAGAAAAATGATATTAATGCCTGCCTGCCCCAAATCCAAATGTCAGTAAAATAAAAGAGGCAATCAAAGTCAGTAATGATCTTCTAAGCAGATGAGAAACGAACCAGCAAAGAGATTTGAGTCTGACCGTGTTATCTCATTATTTTTCGCACGAAACAATGTTTTTTTAACTGTTGAGATGATACAGGGAAAACGCACTACAAAATTAATAAAAAAAAGTGAAAAACGAAGGAAAGTCAAACCAAAGACAGTGTTGGACGGATCCATGACGAGATTGTTCATGGCAGCATCTCCGACAAGCCTCTCGGTGTCAGTGAAGGAGACGCACAACGGCGTGATGTGGTTGCCCTGATCGTTCGTTACAATCTCAACACGACCGTGCTGCCACACTCCCACGCACGAGTACGTCGCCATTGTTTCCGTTTTTGGAAGCAGAGTCATGCAGTAGTGAAGAAGAAGAAGAAGAAGAAGAAGAAGACACTTGTTTGTTTCCGTTTTTGGAAGCAGAGCTTAATTGTTGGTTGATTTATTGGTTTTGAGTTGGGCCGAATACAAGCAAAAATAGTTGGGCCCAATAAGCCTTTGAATAAAGTTACTTACAACAATTAATACTTGCGAGTAAGATACAAGAAAAAATGAGGAAAAACAGGCGAAAAATATATATATATATATATATATATATATATATATATATATATATATATATATTTCTTTGGAAATATTCTTTTATTATCTGGTAATTGCTCATGATGAACTATAAATATATATGTTTGGTGGTAATAGCCATGATAATCAATATTTGTGGGTAGAAAAACGAGGACACTTTATTTAGTCATATTTCGTGATAATAATTAGTGCCAATGATTTGATTATCTTCATTAACTTATAAGATTACTATTTGTCGGCTAGCATCCTTCACTCTCCAGATTTATTTGTGATATTTTTCATATATAGATAATTTGATATTATACAAAAGAGCCAAAGATTTTTTAGCTTAAGTGATAAGACACACTATTAATTTTGAAAGAGATCCAAATTCAAATTATGATGCATACATTTAGTTTAATATTTAGCAGGTCTAACAACTCAATAATCATGGGTTATCTAAAAAAAGACATTATAATTCTCATTAGGATAGTCTAGCGATAAGGTATTAGTCACATCATTCCATAGATAAAGGATTATAATCTCGTGTTTAGTATGATTAATTTAAAAGATAATAAAAATCAAACGATTGTCTATAATTCTTTCTAAAAAGAAGATATTACACAATAGAATTATAAAACAACTGCTATTGACGCGAAGAAACCACACGTTTCTCTGGATCATCATAGCGTACTGATACTCTAAACTACCCTTCCTTTCTCTGTCTAAAAATTTCTCAATTTATAGAACAAATAATATTTGTAAATATGACATTTAATATTTTGAATATTATGAAGGAGTACAAAGAAATTGATTCACATCGAGTTTTTATCCTTATTAAAGCTAACAAATCCATTTTGATGCTTTGTAAGAATATACGTGTTAAAATTTATACCAAAATATTTATAATTTCCAGAATTGGTAGGGATAAAACTAAAATATTTTGCAAGCATAGATCATAAATATCTCTCATCATCATCAAAGCTTTGACACCACACCACACAACGAAACCAACGGCAGGAAGCACCACTCAAATTCCTCTATATATCAAATTATTTGTAAAACATCTCATAACGGGTAACTTTACATAAGAACATAACTCACGACACATTAATATGGAAAAACATCTATATAAATTTCAAATTCCATAGCAGAAGTATCAAGTATCTTAAATGGAACTATTTTGGGCTCCACATTCAGTGTTTGTATTCGGAAGACCACGTCTATGTAATAATACATTTCAAAGGAGAAAGATAAGCTTGTTCGTTTCTTCTCAGCCAGCCATGGCGGGAATCTCCCTCTCTTTCTTCTCTCCCTCCATCCAAACCTGCACAATCTCACGCAGTCCAATCAGAAGAAGGAAGAACAATCACAAGCTTAAGCCCAGCACGTTTCTGTGCTTCGCTGCTCCACCCAGTTCGGAGCAGCGGATTGATTTAGATGATCGAAAGAAGAAAACAGAGAGAGGGAAGAAGGACATTTGGAAGGGTTTTGAGTGGGTGATGATTGATGAGATTGGATTGGAGATGATTAGCATCGCCTTGCCGGCTGTACTGGCTCTCGCCGCCGATCCTCTCGCTTCTCTGGTCGATACTGCTTTTGTCGGCCATCTCGGTACAAATTTCATTCAGTTTTGAAATTTTAAATCTTGAATTTCGTACTTCGAATATTATATTTTTGAATTTTGAATCTTGGCGGTTGCAAACAGGAGCAACAGAGCTTGCAGCAGTTGGAGTTTCAGTCTCGGTTTTCAACTTGGTCTCAAAGCTACTCAACGTGCCATTGCTGAACATCACGACTTCATTCGTGGCTGAGCAACAAGCTTTGGAAAAGAAAGAGAACAAAGTTACCAATGAAAGCTCTGATGAAGGAGAGAGAAGGAAGTATCTACCGGCTGTCTCCACCTCATTGGCTCTCGCTGCCGGAATAGGATTTGTGGAGTTGGTCACGTTGGCTCTCGGATCCGGGTTCTTAATGGATGTTGTTGGTATACCAATTGTATGTCTAATTACTTAATAATCTTATATTTGCATTGTTAAATAGTAATAAATAAATTAATTTATTTATTTATGGCAAGTTTCTATATATTACCCCATCAGTTTTCTGAAGTGGTAATAACTTGATTTTCAACTTATTTATCTCATTAATTCAGTTAAGAAATTCAAATCCCGCTTAAAGAAATCGGGATTTCAAATCCTGTTTCATACTTATTATTTGTTTAATTAGTTATTATTGATTTATGTATATAGGATTCACCAATGAGAGTGCCAGCTCAGCAGTTTCTCACACTAAGAGCGTATGGGGCCCCACCAATAGTTTTAGCTCTTGCTGCTCAAGGCACATTTCGCGGATTTAAAGATACGAAAACGCCTTTATACGCTGTCGGTGCGTAAATATATATCATTATTTTTAATTTAATTTAATTTAATTCTATTTTTAAAATATTGAAGTATTGTGAATTTGTTAGGTATTGGGAATCTTGTAAATGCGATATTGGACGCAATTTTGATATTTATTCTGGGTTTCGGCGTAAAAGGCGCCGCTATAGCTACAGTAACATCTGAGTATGAAAAATAAAAATGTACTACTAAATATTATGATTACTATTATCCTCTCATTTAAATACTTCAAATATGTAATACTTACATTTTTGTAATAATTAATGGTCATTAGTTATTTAATTCATCTATATAATAGGTATTTAATTGCTTTTATTCTTCTATGGAAACTTAACCAACAAGTCGTTATAGTTTCTCCTGGCATTATTGGCACCCAAATAACCAAATATCTAAAATCAGGTACATACCCCTTTCTCTTATTTTTCCATTAATGCCCTTGAAGAATTTAAAATTTATGTACATTTTTTATAATTTTGTAGGGGGTTTATTGATTGGAAGAACGATCGCGGTCTTGCTTACAATGACTCTCGCCACATCACTCGCGGCGAGACAAGGACCGGTTCAGATGGCGGCTCATCAGATCTGCTTGCAGGTCTGGCTGGCGGTTTCTTTGTTAAATGACGCTCTTGCCCTCGCTGCTCAGGTAGTTAATTTTTTATTTTAGAAGGCAATTCAGTCAATGTTTGTTGGTTTAGTTAACAAGTCTGCTTATTAAATAACGTTGGTCATGAAGTTATTTCTTTTTTTGCGGGCAAGTTCGTTAAAGTCTATTGACTAAGTCAAAGCTTGTTTACTTAGTCTAAACTTGTTGACTTATAATTAACTAAACTTAGTGATTTGTAATTAACTTCTGAGGTAGTATGATTTTTTATGTTTCAAGGCAATGCTGGCAAGTGAGTATACAAAAAGTAATTACAGGCAGTCACGAATAATTGTGCAAAGAGTTTTACAGGTAAATTTTAATATTTTTTGGGGAAATTCACAGAAAAGAATCCCATATTATGCCTAAATTACAAAAAAAAAAACCCATGCATTATTGGAAATTGTAAAAAAAACCTCATTTTTGAAGAATGGAGGTTTTTTATGCAATTTTCGATGTTATAGTTTTTTTTTTTGCAGCTTATATCCAGGTTTTTTTTGTGAATTTCTCTTTATATTTTTAATTTATTATTTAATATTTTATTCTAATAAATATTTGATTATTTTGATCCATTAGATTGGGGGAATAACTGGAATTGGGTTGGCTTTTGTCCTTTTTTTCGGATTTGAATCATTTGCATTAATATTCACTAATGATACTCAAGTTTTAGAAATTTCCAAATCGGGACTTTGGGTAAGTAAAGTTACCCTAATTTATTACTACATGAGTAAATTAAAATTAAAATTAATAAATATTTTTTAAATTTGTAACAAAATGAGGGATCTTTTGCAGTTTGTGACAATTTCACAGCCAATAAATGCAATTGCATTTGTAATTGATGGGCTTTATTACGGCGTTTCAGATTTTGCATATGCTGCTTATTCTATGGTATATAAATATTAAAATAATTATATTTTTTATTTTGTTTTCATTTAGGTATTTATTAATGAATGTGATATTTTTTGCTTTTTTCAGTTTTTTGTGGGTCTGGTTTCATGTGTTTTTCTATTTTTGGTAGCTCCTCAGTTTGGTTTGAATGGAGTTTGGTTAGGTTTAGTATTATTCATGAGTTTAAGATCACTTGCTGGATTTTACAGGTATGATAAAAATTAAAATATTTTTGAGAAAAATAAATTAATATTTTATTATTATGATAACAATTATATATATTTTAATCTCTTTTAGACTTGGGACCAAAAGCCAACCTTGGAACTTGATTTGGTCGGATTCGGATACGGATATTAAAGAATCATAATTGGGTTTTTTGAAAAAAATATTTGCACTCGGAGAAAACGCCTGAAAAGAAGGAAATCTTATTGTAAAAAATGCTAACCAAAATAGATGGATGTGTTTGTATAAATTTTCTTTAACTTTTTTTTTTAAATTTATAGGGGTGGGCTTTGTGTGTGTGTGTGGGGGGGGGGGGGGGGGGATTATTTCTTTTAATTTTGTTTTTGAAAAGCTAACCAATCTGATTAGAAGAAGTAATAGAGAAATGGAATTAGGAGATTTGAAGTTAGTTAATGATTAATATTTTAGATTTTTTTTTTAAATTAAAAAATATTTGTTGTTTCTTATGTTTTATAAAACAAGTTATTATACGATGGAGAAATATAAAATAAAAATGAAAATGAATTTGAGCTATGTAAAATAAGCTTTCTTCATGCAATTTGAGCTAGTTGTTCATTTAATAATAAGCTATAACATAATTGATAATCCAATAAATAGAAATAAAATATCCACCATATATTCTATTTTTCCAATTTCTTCATGCATTTCTTACAGAATACTCATCAAATTCATTATTAACATAATATCTTAATATTGTAGTCTTGTAATATTCCCAAAATCATTATTATAACAATACTTGTCTTAATTCCTTTATGTTACTCACATAATATATTTGTTTTCACTTGACCAAATGAAAATAATACGAATGTCTTCAAGATTCGTTTAATTACTATCTCGATCAACCAATTAACAATCCGAAGGTTTTCTTTTTGGTCATTTTCTTATGATAATAATCGTGATACATTATTTCTATGTTGTAATTATATGAAGAGTAATTTCCAAGTTTTCTTTTTTGAATTTCTCAGGTATCATATTATTATAACTAGACATCTGAATAGAACAGTTAATTGCTCACTATGTAACAATTGAAAGTTTGCACACATCAATATTTATTTTATGTTAGTTTCTTCTTTCCATAGTGTCTAGTTTTTTCTTTTTTAAATAGTGGGAAGTGTTAATTGATTATGTGTGTTATTTGCTTCCATGCATCCCATCATGCTTTTAATCAACTTGATAAAATGACTGGTTGTGTGCTTTCAAAGTTAATTTTGAAGTTAATTTTGCATGACAGAAGGCATAAACAGTGGGCCGTGTCATGCATTCTTCCCCCTCTTCCATGTAAAGAAATCAGACAGTCACACAAAGACTGAATCAGATAATCACGTCACTAATAGAAAAACATAACAATAATAACTGCGCAGTAACACGGCAGCACTAAACCAGCAGCGACCTTGTGATTATCAGCAGCGGAAATAATAGTGCAGCAATACGCTCACACTAGCCCAAGAAAGAACAATAGAAGAAGAAATGATTGAACAATGAAACTTGAAAAATAAAATAAATTTCTTATTACAAGAGAAAGAAAGATATACAAAATATTATTGTTGTTGGAATGAATAAAACTCTACTCATACTCCTTTATTTATATGATAGTCATATCTAATATAAGGAAATAACCCAAAAAATTATTTCCCCAATTAACACATATACATGGAAATTCTAAACCCCCTTGTCAAGAAATCTAATTCATGGTAATACCAAACTTTTTTTATCAAGAAATTATATTTTCAAGAAACATTTTTTCTAATTTGTTGACTGCCTTCATAACATACAAATGCATTTTTATAATTTAACATTCCCCTCCTGTGCTTTCACAATGACACGTAAAAAATGGTTCCTGTTAAATCACATAAAAACATGCAAAATTTAACATAACGTGATAACACTACAAATGACATGTTTTTTTGATAATTAATCAAGTACATAATTAGCTTTTCTAATGATTGGTCTAACTTCTAACTCATGTTATTCTTATATTTTTATCGTTTAATTAATTTATTTTGTAGAATTGGAGTTCATCACTTGGCATTAACTTTAGAGAAGTTGGTCAATCAGAAACTTCTTGACTTGCACAGTGTAACTTTTTTCTTGAAAAAACAGAGAGAACAATTATAAGACACTTTCCCGGAAAAGTTTTTTTTTTTTTTTTTTTTTTTAATTTGCTCGAAGGTTTTCTATTTGTCTAAATTTACTAAGATACTCCCTCTAATTTTACAAATTTGATCAAATTTACTGAGAAAATAGATTTCGAGGGGCTACACTACATCAATTGAATGTCTTCTTTCAACAATTTATCAGACAAAATCTCAGTTTTGAAGGTAGCGTGTTTCTACTTGGGTTTCAAATCACATCTCTAACTGTTTCCTAAATTTTTTTAAGAAAATGGAAAGAAATGTTGTGATCGCATTTACCTTTGTTTGATTAACTTATTTAAATCTCAGCGTTAACTGAATACTTTTTTTTATTGTGACAAGCAGACATAGATGATCACTTGTTTTTATGTCGGTAATAGAACCTATTAGGAATTTAATATTTGAATTGATGTGATAAATTAAGGCATGCAATTACAGGTATGATAAAAAAATAAAATATTTTTGAGGAAAATAAATTAATTTTCGATGATATGATAATCTATTAATATATATAATCCAAAAATCATTTTTCTACAGTACTTTTATTAGAATGTGCCACGTCATAATTTCCCTCTACACCATCAGATCAAAGTTCGTGGCCATGGTTTATCAGGAATTCAAATAATATAGTTATAAATCAAGACAAGCATGCTTATAGGGATTAATAATCAGCTCTTTCTTCTTTAACCATTGGATTGAAGATCAATGGTTCTCATCCAACAATGATTTGATTTATAATTCATATCCACACAGCTTATATACACTTCTCCATGTGCTTAGTTGCTTTTCACTTCTTCCATTCTTTTTTAATTACAACATCCCTTAAAAAAAATATAAACATAATTAAAATATTCACAAAAAATAATCCAACTAATTAAGATTAGCTATGTTGCTTGCAATTTGACCCTCTTCGTTAATCTGTTGTAAATATTACTTTCTTTTCCTATTTTTTGTTATTTAACTTTTTCCAATCTCTTCCAATATATTAATATATTGAATTTATAAACAAATTAGGGGAATGACCTATTGTTTTTTCTAAAAAAATTATATATTATTCTTTTCAAGTATTTTAAATTGAAAAATGAGCCTTAAACTATATTCCTTATATGTTATTAGAAAATAAATTATATATACTGTTATGTATATATTATTATTAGAAAATAAATTATATATACCGTTATTGGATCCGCCGTGAACAGTACAGCTACAGTAGGTCTCTATCAGATCCAACAAAAATAAATAAATGTTCACAGGAGAAAGATACAAACACCGGGAAATGACAGTTCATAATTTCTTCTAGCTTTGGCATTTTTACCATCCCGGGTCATCACCGTAGATATCTGTTGTCCTTTTCTAACGATGGAAAACTAAACTATGAATCACTCTCTCTGTATTGTGATCGATGTATTCAATTATTTCATATAAATAATGCCAACTCTAGTTTCCAAGTTTTCATTTTGGAATTTCTCGGGTATCCTATTATTTTCTTGTAAAAGAACTAATGGAACAGTTAATTGCTCACCATTTAACATTTGAAAGTTTGTACATTCTTCTTGTTATAGTGTTTGATGTTTTTTCTTTCTTCAGTGGTGCGAAGGATCAATTGATTCAATTGGTTATGTGCGTTGATACTATGCATGTTTTATATGCTTACATGCATCAATCATGCATTACTATCTACTTACCTTCCTAAATATTCTTGTATGCTTTCGAAATATGCTTTTGCATGACAAACCCATAAACAGAGCACTGTCTCATGCATTCTTCACATTAAAAAAAGTTTTTATTAAATGATAAAGGAATAATTTCATATATGCCATTACAAAAATACAAAATATCATATTTGCCACTCCAAAATTGCTAATATCATATTTGCCACTCTAAAAACACAAAATCTATCAAATTTGTCCAGAAGTTAAAACCATTTATTTTTTCCATTAAAACTAACGGTCCAATCATCAAATTACCATTATACCCCTATTAGAATTTCATATCTACCAATACAAAACACATGAAATATCATATTTGCCATTCAAAAGTTGCTTATATCGTATTTGCCATTCTAAACACACAACTCTACCGAAATTATTTCTTAAACCTCATAACATAAATAATTCAATTCTAAGCTATATTTGTCAGAACCAAGAGATGATGACTGAGATAAGAAATAATTTCGGTAGAGTTGTGTGTTTAGAATGACAAATACGATATAAGCAACTTTTGAATGGCAAATATGATATTTCATGTGTTTTGTAGTGGCAGATATGAAATTCTTATTATAAGGGTATAATGGTAATTTTATAATTGGACCGTTAGTTTTAACGGAAAAAATGGATGGTTTTAATTTTTGGGCAAATTTGATAGATTTTGTGTTTTTAGAGTGGCAAATATGATATTAGCAATTTTGGAGTGGTAAATATGATATTTTGAGTTTTTGTAATGGCATATATGAAATTATCTCAATGATAAACACCCAACTAGTACTAATTTTCTATATATGTAACTAATGAAGTTTAACCTTTATGTTGATGGGTTGGTCTAACTTTTTTTTTTTTTTTTTGAGGCAAGGGTTGGTTAACTTGTAACACGTGTTATTCTTAGTTTCTTTTTACTTTTTTACATTTATTTTATTTTGTAGAAAAGTTGGCATTAATTTTAGAGAGTCAGTCAATGAACTTTCTTAACCTGCACAGTGTGAGTCATTTAATGTTTTTTCTTAAAATGACATGAATATAAAAAAATGTAAAATTAAAAACATTATTAAAGAAAGATGATATGTTCAAGGGTAACTTTTTAGATAAACAGATGGCGAGCAGATGCACTGATCCTCAATGAACTATTTCATTAAGTCAATTTCAGGACAGAAATGTATTTTTTTCTATTAGATTTTTTATGTAAGTTTTTTTTTTTTTTTTTTTTGAGAGAGAAGTACAAGCGATCGCTTGATATTTGTTCTCTTTTAGATGGGCTCATATGCCTTCACCTAAATTTTTAAATCAATCCTGCTATACGCGGGATTCGAACCCCTCACCTTTGAATAGATGTGGTTGGTACCATGACCACTAGGCTAACCTAATGGTGGTTTATGTAAGTTTTTTGATGGGGCCAAATAAAAATTTATTCAAGTCTTCCTTCGTTTTTAAACTTATTTGAATTTTTCTTATTAGGTGGAGGACTGAGTGACTTTAATTTTTTTTTTAATACTCTAATTTATGATATTAATTTATTTTTATTTTTATTTTTCTATTGTTTAATTTTTTTCTTTTTTTGGGCACAGGTGTTAGGCATTTCAATCATATGCTTACGTGGAGAAGAGAGCCATGGGCAAGAGAAAAATAAATATGGGATTGGAGTTAGTATTTGTTTAAATATTCAAAAAGAAGTTAGTATTTGTTTATTAGGGCGTTTATTTTGTGTGGTTTCTCATTGGTGTGAATTATGAGTGCTTTAGTATTTTTAATTGAGAATTATGAGCTCCCTTAATATGAAATTACTGAGTTAAGAAATAAAATTGAATTTTGTTTGCTATATTTTTTCCATTGATTTTATTTGAGGATTGTCAGAACTTAAAAATTAATTGTGTGTTAATTATCATATTATGGTATAAAAACTAAAATCAAAACAAAAAATACCAGGAAAAAAATAAACATTACATATGATATGATTAAAATCAAGAAAGAATTTCCAAATCTAACAACTTATTTGTTAACATTTCATATGAAATAACTTCATCAAATCTAACAATTTTTAATGATTTTGAGAGCGATTTCTATGTTATTATATTAACTCACAATTATATTGTTCTTGTAATCTGTATTTCCAAAGCTAAAAATAATGACAAATTGGATTCTACATCTGCTTTAACCTAAAATTTAAAAAATAAGCAAATAGTTTGTAGTCTAGTTGGTTAAATCATTTGTATGTGTAGTCAAATATCATGGGTTCAATTCCCACCAAATACAATTTAGCACATATTTAACAAAGTCTTTCAATCTAATGGTAGAAAATAAAAATAAAAAATTTAAAAATAATAATTATGTTAATAATTGCACAATCCACAAAATAGAAAAAAATGTCAAATTATTTAAACTTACCGGTCAATTCATGTATCACAGCTAATACTGTACTTGAAATCACTCGTACGAATACACAATCATAACAAAATACACACTATATAGTTAATATTGCACTTGAACTTGCTATGTTGTTCCTTGTTTTTTCTTTGGTTTTCTCTAATATCTTATCATTATTAAACATCGGACTGAATCCTCTTAATTGTCCTCAATTAACTTTCGGAAGTGTTTAGAAATCTATTTCTAATCTATTGACTTCTCTCTATACAATATAATGCTATTTTTTAAGTAGTGTGAAATTTATTTTCTGAATCAATGGAGATTTGTGTTCCTTATATATCAATCTCATCATGCTTTTTTTTTTGACAGGGATATCTCATCATGCTTTTGTCTTTCTAAAATGATAATTACATGACTTCAAATTCAATATCGATTTTGTATGATAAAAGAGATGACACATGAAAGTAAGGTGATTGGGTGGAGCCGTGGAGGGATTAACATGTGATTAAAGAAGAGTTTAAAAAAAATTAATTAAACAAATTAAAACATATTATTTGACTGTGTGTTGGTCATAAACTATCAGTACTGACCTTTTTTATTTTCATAAGAATAAGGATTAAGGGGATTTAATTTGCAATTTCCAATGATTCTTTTTTTTATACAATTCAAACTAGTAGGTGCATTTCATTAATAATACAGTTCACACACACAAAACAAACTATTACATCAATACACAAAATGCAATTTCCCATGATGTAGTTGCAAGCCAGACATAAAGCAGTAGCTTTTTTTCGCACATTACTTTATTTAATTTCGAGAGTGAAGTGAACCAATTTCTTTTTTCTTTTTTTTTCTACAAATGCCTGTGGCTGACCACTTCTTGAATTGGTATACCATTATTTATTTATTTATTTTTATGTTATTTTACTCAGCTTTTTCTTTTGTGAACTGTGATACCATTTTCTTTTTGCTCCTTGTAATGTTTGATGACTTTGATCCAATTTACAGTTTTGGCCTAAACTCAAACCCTTCAAAATTTTCCAATAGCCCATCAAAACTGGCCTAATCATGTAATCAACCCCCCAAATATTTTCCTCCTTTCTTATATTTTCATTGTTTATTTTATTTTCCTTTCTGTGTTGAAGAGAATGATACTTTACCACGTAAGTGTTGGATTGACAGTGGCAAAACAGGCAATTTTGATTTACTAAAAATGACAATAATGAAAAAAGTTAACAAAATGAAATATATAATATGCAAGAATTCACATATTTGATTTCATCTGTTTTCATTAGCATAAATTTGTATTTTGTGAAAATAGACTCATGAGGTGGTGGTTGAGTGCAAAGCACAACATACTATTGATCTTTAAATTTTATTTGCATTAAAAATAGATGTTGTATATAGTCATCTACATTCTATCCAAAAAAAAAAAAAAAAAAAACAATTTGTATTTTGTACTGATTGCAACGCCTATCAATCTCCCATTAAATTTTGCATTTTAAACCCAGATATAATCAACCACAAGATTAGAAGAAGAAAACATTAAATAATAATCAACATTAATCCAATGAAGATATGAACTTTGAACACAATATTATTACACAACATCATCAAAATATCACCAATTAATATGCATCTAGTATATATATTCTTTATCTTATTATCATGCATTTTAATCTTTGTAAAAATATATTTTGTGTGATAGAAGACATAGCACATGAACATATCAATCATGCCTTCTCGTTCAGGCTTTCATCATTCTGTCTCAAAAAGACTTTCTACTCTGTTTTCTAATGATATTTGGGGCATGATGTTATATGTTATTATTTGGGTCAAAATAAATTGAATATTATTTGGGTCAAAATTGAATATATACATCACAAAGATTGAGAAATGGTGACAAATTGTATCCAACATCCATTTTGACCTATATTGAGAATTGAGAAATAATGAAATCATATTAGATAATTAAAATTTAGAAGACACAATTCATGAAATAAGGCAATTAAATAAAATCATGAAATAAGAATAAAAATATCAAATTATTTTTTATTTAGCAGTTGCTAGATAAAGAATGTATCTCCAATGCATGAAAGCATTTATCAGATATTTGTAAGAATGATGTTTGTATGAATAAAAATATCAATTTCGTATGACACAGAAGACTAAAAGAATGCGTGTCATGCATTCTTTCCAACCTTGACCATGTTTTTTATCATTGAGTCTCAAAAGGACTTTCGAGAAAATAACCTACTCAAGATACATTTTCAATCATAATAATGGGCACTCTGTATTCTAACTAAAAGTAACAACAAATAAACAACAAAATTTGACCCACAAACTGAAAAATACCAACAAATAATAAATATGTTATAAATTCTTGTCACGGTATAGGAAATAAAATGGAAACAAAATTCCAATAATGCAAATAACTAATAATGCAGACAATCAATAACAAATCTATTAATATTGCACTGCAAAAAACATAAAGCAAAATGGAAAAAGATATGGGGCTTCCATCATATCTACCTCTCATTGTCTTTCACACTATGAGAGCCCAATTTAGAGAGTACGGTCATATTTGAAATTATTTTTTAAGTACCTCATAATGGCTCCAATTCAAATCAGCTCAAATATTCAACAAACCCAAATTATTGACTCCCACCCGGTTCCCATCCATATTATCTCGCAATATTTTGATTTCGCAAGATATGTTCAGATTGGTATGTGTTTTATTTAGACATGTATGGATTTATACTAGTATGTGTTTTGTTTAGACTGGTATGAGTTTGTCAACATTTGATATATAATGACTAGTATATGTTTGTTCAAATCTGGTCATCTGATATGTGTTTTGTTTAGACTTGTATGAGTTTATACCTTACTGGTATATCTTTTGCTTTAACTGATATGTGTTTGTCAAAATTTAATATATGATGACTAGTATGTGTTTGTTGAAATCTGGTATGAACTTATATTCATCTAATATGTGTTTTGCTTAGACTTTGTATGTGTGTAATAACTTACTTGTATGTGTTTTGCTTTCATTGGTATGGACATATATTCATCTGTTTGTATGCGTTTGTTTAGACTTTGTATATGTTTATACCTTACTGGTATGTATTTTGCTTACACTGGTATGGACATATATTCATATGAAATGTGTTTATTTAGATTTTGTATGTATTGATACCTTATTGGTATGTCTTTTGCTTCAACTGGTATGCGTTTGTCACAATTTTTGAAATATAAAAACTGGTATGTGTTTGTTAAAATCTAGTATGTATTTTTATTCATCTGATATGTGTTTGTTTAGGTAAAAACCCAAAAAAAAAACACTGAAAATTTTTTGAAAATTATACTAAAAATATTTCGAAACAGAAAAAAAAAAAATACTAAAAACGAGCAGAAAAATAAAAAAATACTAAAAACATTGAAAATATCGCGAGAATTTAAAATCTTGAGAAATTGAATGAAATCTATTGGGAGAGGTAGGAGAAAAAAATGTATGCTTAATTTTTATGGGATGTAATTTGAGAGTTTCTAATAGTGTCACAAATATGAGAGTTGATAGGAGGTCATGCACTATGGCTCATACATTGCCAAAGTATTTTAGCATCCATCGAATATATGTAACAACTCTAACCATAAACCCTAATAAAACCATAGAACAACAAGCCCCAAATCCTAATAAAGCCCTACGACAAATTCCGAGAAATCCCCAAACCCTAATAAAACCATACATAAAAAACTCAACTAAATTCTCAACAATAACAACTAAAAGACCACATATTGCCATGCGATCTCGATATAAATCCCTCTTGCACCGCAAAAAGGGTCAAGACCACGATACATAAGAATACAAAATGCCTATCCATTGTTTAGCTTCCTGACATTTAATAAGAAATCCATTGTCAAACTATTTACATTTTTTTAATAAAAAGAATGAAGTAAAATAGGAAAGCCCAACTATCAAAATCTTATTGAAGTAAGCTGTTATGCTGTTTATTATAAAAAATATTTATAAATTTCTAAGTACTTAGGAAAGCCCAACTATCAAAATCTTATTGGGTCAGTAAGCTGTTATGCTGTTTATTATAAAAAATATTTATAAATTTCTAAGTACTTTATAATTTATACCTAACTAAGGAAATTAAAACAAAAGAAATATGATTTTGAATTCTCTCCATAATATTATGATCTCTTTTATTGCTATCAAATGAAATTTCATGAAACTTTATAAACACTAAGATGCCTTAATTAGGAAAACTTAAAAACCAAGATGGTCAACGGTGTAGCTAGTGTTAATATTATTCCAAACATTAGGAAAGAAAGAAATTTTTTAGGGATAATGAGGTTAAGAGGGTAATAGTAGCTCCTAGTATATTGAGCAACAGACATATTAAGACATATTAACAGGAGGATTATTTTTAGTAGGTTGTATGAAAGCCTAAATAATTGAAGTTATATCTTGAATGTTGAAGGAGTGATGCGTTACATTGGCCCCAACTCTTTCATCTTCTTTTTCTTTTTAAACACTACATAATTGATATTGCACTTGAATATGGTGTTCCTTGTTTTAATTTGAATCTCTCTGATATCTTATTATTTTTAAACATCATAATGAATCTCTTTACTGTGGCATCAGTTAACATTCAGAAGTATTCAGAAAAATCTCTTATTTATATTGTATTTCCTTCTCTCTAGACATATGTTAATTTCTTAGTAGTGGGAAATATATTTTCTGAAGCAATAAGATCTGTATCTCTTATATACATGATCATGCTTTTGCTTTTCTAAAATGATAATTAAATGATTACCGTATCAATTTTGTATGACAAAAGAGATATCACATGAAAGTAAGATGATTGGGGTGGAAGGATGAACATGTGTGATAAAAGAAGAGGTTTTTTTATTAAAAAAAATACTAATTGAACCAATTTAAAAATATTATTTCACGTCATTAGTCATAGACTCATAATTCATAAACTAAGGTTAGAGACTTTTTTTTTATTTCTCAATAACAAAAGAGCTTTATACAATTATTTAATGATGAGGGCTTTTGCAAGTTATACCATAATGCAGGTCCTTTTTTTTAAGTTCCGCTTTTAGTTTTTACTTGCTATGATGATTGGACGGCTTATAATGATGGAAACTTGAGATCAGATCTAATTTGTATTCATTCTTAAGTTTATAACATGTAGATTCATGTAGTTAATTAGGTAGTACCATTTTGAATTTCTTTTTCTTTCCTTTTTCTGAGAAAAGTTTGAGAGACTACTTGATTTATCTGGTGACTGAGATTTGATCTGATTTTATATGCTAATAATGCTATAGTTACCTTTTTCTTTTTACTTGACATAATTAGGGGGATTTAGTTTGTAATGAAGGATTTATTTTCATTCTATTGCATTTTTTCTCATTTTTACTTGATTAATTAATATGTACTTCCAACAGATTTGTTTTGGATAGATTGAATTTATTATTTTATTGAATAAAATTTTCTTAAAAAGATGTCACGTTAATATCACAATCCCTCGTATTGTAATTGTAAGACACTTATTTTCAGTAACCAAATAGTCTCGCATATATTTTAATCGCCTTCTCTAAACATGGATTGGAAAATCAATGGAAATTTAGAACTTTCGGAAAATACGCTCAGTAATTAGCTTCATGCAGCTGAAGTCTGAGATCACAAATACAACCATGTGGTTCATAACTAGTTCACATGGACGTCAATGAGTTATTCTACGATAGTTAACTTTAACACTGTACTTGAACGCACTCGTATAAATACACAATCTATCTATAGATATAAAAACCGAGAGTTAAGGTGTTAGACTGCCTGCTTCTTTTGTCCAGAGCCAATAACAACCAGACACATATACACACCGAAATAAAAATAGGTTGAACTTGGTGCTCGTGGAGGGGCGTACTATTTGTTTCCAGATTTATAGGAAGAAACTTTGATTCAAATTAATCATTTTGAATACATTCTTGAATTTATTCGAGACTTGAGCAAAATCTATCTATATATATAAAAACCGAGAGTTAAGGTGTTAGACTGCATGCTTCTTTTGTCCGGAGCCAATAACAGCCAGACACATATACACACTGAAATAAAAATTGGTTGAACTTTGTGCTCGAAGAACCAAGATATGAAGGAATTGGTTCATGATCCACTGGACCCTCCCTCCCTCTAAATCTTCCTCCTCTATCAAATCTCATCGTTCCTGTTTTCCACCCGCTCGCCGTAGCTCTCACCTCCTCACAGAGAAGCTTCTTCTCGCTGAGAGATATTCCCTTTTCTCTCATTAGAATGGAGAAGATCGACGGTTTGCAGAGAGACCCCACGACCAAATGGCAGTGGTGCATCTCCTGATCTTATCGATGTGCTCTCTGCCGTACTAGACGGGCACATAACTCATTTTCCTTTTTTTTTTTTGTTCTCAATCGGGTTTTGATTAGTAAAATCAGCAAAATTAGTGTGTAATTTGGTTATGAATTTGTGAGTTCAAATTTATATTGGGATCTAATTACTGAATTTTAGTTTAGTTAGGTTTGTATTAGCGAAATTGCGTGTAATATGGGTTTCGATTGCTGAATCTCAGTCTAGATTTAATTGTGGTTACAGTTGCTTTGCTAGAATTTGTTGGTCAGGATGTTAATTAAATCACATCTAATTGCTCAAATTGTAATTTATACAGCAACTAACAATGTACTGCATGCGTATAACAGTTTTTTACAAGACATTTATCTATTTAGTGGTCACCAACAAGGACAAAGTTCAGCTCCTGGAAATAATCTTTTCAACATTAGGTGTGTTTGTTTCTTTTTCTTTGGATTTAAGCTATCCAAGATTCATTGGTCATATCTTGCATTTATACCCTAATTTCAAGGTGGTAGAATACTGAATACTTCCTATTAGTTATTTATTTCTTTAGTGCTTGTGCAATGGCAAGACAAGCAAGGGAATTAATATAAGGCTTTAGGCGCAATTGATTGAGAGATTAGGCCTCAAATATTGCAATTTGGAAAAAAGTCTAAAAGTTATAAAAAAAAATAGAATATAGACAAATGTAATTCTTGGATAAGATTGTGATTAATTGAATTTTCAGGGGCATGGATGAAAGATCAAAAACCAAGAGGATCATAAATTATGTCCTGTGTTAAATGAAGTGCACTTATTACCATGTCAGCCGAGTTATATGCCGATAATGGAAGTCAAGTTTGTGTAATAGGTACTGGGTCAATTTGTTGTTTTATTTTGGTGAAGATATTATTTTGTGAAGCCGTGTACTAAATAAAGATGTTAATTTTCGCTTAATTATGATGAATTTGTTTGAATTTACAATAAACTTATGTTGAAGTTTTGTTTAATTCTAAAATAATAAATTATATGGCACATATACTAACATTTTATGAAATCCAGTAATACATTTTGTTTAACTATATACACTATGTTCGCATGATGGTAATGACAATATGTAAGTAAAAATGAGCGAAATTGTCAAAATTAGTGTGAAACAAATAGTTGATTTTCACGTTAGACTATTATTTTCAAATATATTAATCATGCTTTCCTTTAATACAATCTTTTTTTATTTGTGTACATCTTCTTTTGCTTGGAGAAGAGTTTTCTACATGCATTTTATATGAAAACAATAGACTTCTAATAAAAATATATGTGGATGGGTGTATATTTTCATAAAACATGTAGGTGTTGTTAATTATTGTAATAGTTACATAGTCGTATAACATTGACTATCAAATTTTCATTTTGTGTTGTGCATTTAAATTTAAGGCCAAATTTCACATGTACCCTGCATAATTTCACATATACCCGTACAAAAAGTGAAATATCACCAATACCCCTACAAAATAACTCAAATCTCATAGATACACCTACAAAATCACACATATATCATAAATACACCCAAAAATTTCTTAAAATATGACTAATATCTTTGCCGTTAATATTTCGTCAAAATTTGTCGGTCAAATAACATCTATATGATTGTATTATTGTTAATTACTTTATTAAAAATATAAAATTACTATTATATACATATTTTTTATTAATTCATTTTTGAGAATTGTATATTTTGCTTTCAAACATATTCATCTTGAATCTACCGTATATAACCTAAAAAAACATAAATTGCCTCTGATATAAACCCTTACTATATTTACATAGAAAAAAAATGGAAAATTAATATAATAACTTCAACCTTAAAAACCTTGACTCACGAGCGGCAAGGCGGTGAGTTGAAGCTCCGCTAGTCATCGCTATGAAGATCCCCACTCGCCAGACGTGGGTTTGAGGCTCCGCCAGCCGATACCGTAGGCTCCGTCTGGATGTTGGAGCTCTGCCATTGTATTCAAGCTCGAGTCCAATTCAACGAAAATCAGGTTTTCTGTTTAATTCTCCTTCGAAATTTCGAATTGACTTTTTCGCAATGAAAAAATGCCATTTGGTTACACATGTGATTTCCGCAATCTAATATGAACATTTCTAACTTTTTTTTTCCGCTAAATAAAAGTACGTGAAAAGTTGCTTAAATTCAGCTAACTTTTTCTCATTTTTTGAAAGATTGAATTTCTGCAATACAACAACACTCTATTTGAATTAAAATTAAGTTTCATTTTACTCACTTCATCTTTAGTGAAGATTATATTGAAAGGATAATTATGATATGAAATGATCTTATTGGAAAAATTGTATCGAATTTGGATGAATTAGGACTTATTTGCAGTTACTTTTGATGGATTTATGTATAAAGTTTTCAATGTACATACCCGCATGCACTATGGGTCAGAGTTTACAATACTTTTGGCATCAATCCTCCTATAACTATACAATCTTTGGTAAAATTATATAACTGGATGTATAAAAGAATTGGCAAAAGGCAAAAGAAGACCTGAGAAAGTATATGGAGCTTATATTGCTAGGAAATTTGGAAGGAGCACAACTCCAGAGTTTTTCACAATAGACAGAGTACGGAAGATCAAGTATTCTCGTTCATCAAAGAGAATGTAGAAGAGTGGATGAAAAAAGTGGGCAAGGCGCAAACCCGTCAAGGAGCCCCAGGCCAGACAGGAGACTCGGTTCTCGGCCAATTAATCTAGGCCAGTTAGGGTGTAGACATTTTTAGAGTTATCTTGGGAACTCGCTAAAACCCAAGGAAAATGATTGTAAATAATTCATGTAACAACTATTTATTTAATGCAAAGTCTAAGTAGGCTATTGGCCTACAATTAAAAAAAAACTTTTCATTTCTTCAGCAGATTTTTCATTTTTTTTTTGGGATTTCCAGTTTCATATTTTCAATTATATTGAAATTAATAAATTTAAACTTTTTGCACACATTCAGTTTATGGTTAATTTGATTTCTTTGCAGCATCCAGTCCAATCTAAGGTGGAGCTCAATTAGTGAAGAGGATTTCAGAAAATAAAAATAAATAATAGATAAAGTAAAGTAAATTTACAGGTTTGAAGGTTCTTGGCTCAAATATTGTATCATATGAATCCGGGTTTAGTAATATGGGTTCATTCATGTTTTGAAAAATCTGAGCTATTTTGTTGGTAGGCTTGGCATTGTGTATTTTTTCATCTTCTTGTAGACTCGCAGAATAATTTTTTGGTTCATCAAACCAAAAGGAATGATGACTTTGGGCTGTACCAAGTCTAAAATCAAGTGGATTTATTTTTTGTCCAATAATTCCTTATTTTATTATTTTTCTCATTCATCTTTTTTGCAATTCTTATCCATCTTTTTAGTAGCATCCTAATCTGAGATTGCTGAAAGGAACTTAGCAATGGCTTTGATTCTTCTATTAATATAATTTTTATATGACACAGTTCTTTTTATGGGATAACTCTGCCCTTTAGCACGGGGTCTGAATGTTAAGGTTATGGAAAAATAATTCCATCTAAAATTTCTATAACATAAAGAAAGATGAAGCAAGTGAGAGAAATCGATTTATAAAATACATATGTTGTTTTCTTGATAATGAATGTCTTTTGTATGAGATATATGGTAAATTATATTGTTCAAGATCCAATTCCATGACTGTCTCATCTACTTGATTTAGTTTTTTTAGAAATAAATATTTGATTATAATATTAATGATTTACTTTTTTTTGCTAATATAAACTTCACTTGCACATATCATTTGTTCTCATTCTTTTGCCAAATAATATCATCCTACTTATCTTCATGTAAAAATTTTATTCTCTTGTTTTGTCATTGTTGTCTTTTACATTCTACAATAAACACGTGCAGCACACGTGCTTAGGACTAGTAATAACAAAATAAACACTACATAGTTGATATTGCACTTGAATGTGCTTTGGTGTTCTTTGTTTTTTCTTTGAATTTCTCCGACATCTTATTATTTTTTATCTGTGTAGTTCTGAGCTTCTGTGATATAAATTTTATAGTATAGTATGTAGTGAGTCATGTGGAGATATATATTTTGTTTTCTTATTTTTTAACTGACAATCAAATCACTACTATTGAGTATTCTCACAACTTTTTAGACAAAAAATTAATAGTGAAATATGTAGCAACTCATTTAAAATAGTTATTTTGTAGTATAGTATGTAGCAAGTTATATGGAATATGTAATATTTTTTTAATTCGCAATCAAATCACTACTATTGTGTCCTCCTCACAACTTTTTAGGGCAAAAATTAATAGTAAAATATGCAGCAACTCGTTTAAAATAGTTAACTATTTTTTATTCCAACTCACAAATCTTTAAAAGATTAATAAATTTATATAGATTTATATGAGATATTTATCAATTACTTTCAACTTGCTACATATTACAATTTAATAGAAAAGACATAATATAAATGAATCATCATTTAGTCCAATATTTCATATTACGTACATAGCAAATCATATTCAATATTATTATATTTTAACACAAAATTATATGAGCACCTCCCTAGTGTATTAAATGGACGGCTGTAATTACAGGTCATCTCTTAATCTGACGGCTGCAGTTAAAGGCAAAACTTCTCCCGCCTGTTAATTTGCCACCTCAGCAGGTTAATTTTCCATTCCAAAATTATATGAAAAGGCAACTTTGTAATTTTCTTTATTCTTTCGTATTCTCCTATCCAGTTAGCAAAGCTTGCGAAAACCTCTCTCGAGTCTCAACTCATGCTCGGTTCCAGTCCTCTCTGTCTTCTCTTTCAAGTCTCAAATTTCCAGAGCTATTGCTCCAGTCCTCTCTCTCTCCTTCAACCATCCGCTTCGATTACTGTTTTATAAGATTATGTTCTATAGCTCGCGATGCAGGTTACATACATCCCCGCTCTAGTGCGTATAAGCTCTTAATTGATGCTTAATTTGAGATGTATTATATTGGGAGTAATTAGATTGGTATTTAGTTATACTTAATTGTGTTAGATTGGTATAAGTAGTACTGAGTTTTACTTATGTGGAAAGAAATTGGATGTAATTCATAGATATTGGGTTTAATTGGAATTAATTTTACTTAGATTCATATAATTTTACTTAAATCATAAATAATCGTTATTAATTTTGCTATATCGGATTAATTTTGCTTCAATCATAATTAGATATGGGTGTAAATTAAAAGCTTCCGACTTGATTGATTTTGCTTCAATGGATTCCTCCAACATGCATGATGTTGGTCAATACACAATTTTAGTGCCAATGTGTCATTTTGTATAATTTCAATTATTTTCAATATTTTGCGGTTATTCAACACTATTTTGAATGTTAATGTTATTTTCATGAGAATTTATGGCTAAACATTATTTTTTGAATTGAATAAAGATTTTTTTAGTGACTATATTTAGACTAGAGTATCAATTTATAGTTTCAAATCATAATATACATTTTTGCAGCATCGATACAGGTTCCTCGATGCTAATATATAAATTTTTATGTTGATGCCGTTGTTAAATATATCATTGTCATCATCAATATACCATCTTCGATGTTAATATACCAATTTTAGTATCAATCTTTCGTTTTGTGCAAGTGTGGAAGAAAAGAAGAGATTGCGTGGAAGGATGGGCTGAAACGGGAAGGATTGGAACACATATTTGGAAATAGAGAAAATGTAACAAATATTAGCTAATTAATTGTGGAATTAATTAGTGACTATCCAAAATACCCTTTCAATTTTCAAATTGAAGGGCCTAGATTTAATCTATTGTGAAAGTTAAATACAAGCTTTGGGTAGCATATATAATTGAAGCAAACTGGTGATTTGGTCTGATCCTCCAATTGTTTCGGCGTTCATCTGACATAAACTGTGAAACTAGCTGAAAAGGCTGGTGCTTTTTTAGATTTTTTTTTTATATATATTTTCTTGTTTGATTTGATTATTGGGTGATAATTGTGTGCTTTTGATTAATCGATTGTTTATTGGAGTAATTTCAGGAGTGGGGCAGTTTGAAATAGGGAAATGCTATTACAAGTATTCTAATGATACCCCTATATTTACTTTATTTTCCGTGCTTAGATGATCTGTATATAGAACTATATTGTGCAAGTATTATTATGAATTGAGTTTCGTATACATGACTAAATCTTATAGATGCAAATTACATAAAATTCTATCTCAATTGTTGTGCAACGACTTAATCACGGTCATCCATCTGTGAGATCTGCATCATAATTGAAATAAGAAAACGGTAGAAGTAGAATGGACAAACAGTGTCAGTTGGTTTCTTCCATCCTTCTTAGTTTTTTGAAAACCCGATTGGAGAAACAGGGAAAGCTTCTTCTTAGTTTCTTGGTAAATATGAAAGTCAACAGTTATCCTACTTCTAGTTTTTATGCAATATTCAGCTATAAAGTCATGCATTTTGCATAAATGTATTTTCATTTTCTAGCAAATTTTTTTTTTCCTGCGATATTAGACCCGTCACGGCGACTACGCTACTGAAGATAAATTCATTTCAAAAGTGTTTCCTTTTCCTTTTTATAAAATTTTTCTTTTTTTCTTTTCAATGAAGAAATAGATTATTTTCTTTTATCTTCTGATATTGTATACCACTGACTTCTTTTGGATTCATGGGTATGAATGCAAAATTTCTAGGTTAATCAAAGTTTTGGTGATTTTGAGAAATTTCTCAACTTTGTGAAGCTTGAAGACGTTCTTGATTTTTCTTTTGAGGATTTTTTTAAAGAAATATGCTTGAGCCAAAAAACAAATATTCGTGTAAAATTATTTTAGTTATTTGTAAAAAGAAATATTTTACATTTTTCTGTTATATTCAAACAAAGTTTTGTAAATAAAATTTGATAAATCAAAATGAATTATAAGGATATGTTGGTCATTCACTACTATTTATTATTTAAAGAAAACATTTTTATTCTATGTAACTTGCCGAACGTGTATGGAATAAAATGAATTAGTCGTCTATTTTCTATTCTACTATTCTAGTCCATGTGTTACTGAACGGGCCGTATAAGATTTATTTTTCATTCCCCATACTTGTATTAACAAAAACAATGCACCATTTTTCATGTATGTGGTAAAACTATGACCAATCAGCTTAAACCAGTAGTGCAATTATGATGAAGTTTGAGATCATAAATACAACCCTCAGACAAATATAAAATCATAACAAAATAAATACTTAGACCACACTTGAGCATACTATGGTGTTCTTTCTTTTTACTTTGAATTTCTCTGATATCTTGCTGTTATAATTAAACATCTGAATAAAACAACCTTATTGCTCATCAGTTAACATTTGAAAGTCTTTTTTTTGAAGTTCAACATTTGAAAGTCTTAAGAAATCTCCTATTTCTATGCTATTTTCTTCTTTCTATACAATATGATATTATTTTAATAGTGGGGAATTTCTTTTTTATTTAACTGAGCTTTCTATCTCTTATATTTATGTTCTCTATCTCATCATGCTTTTATCTTTCAAAAATGATGACTAAATGGTTTCAAATCAATTTTACATGATAAGAAACATAACAGATGAAAAATCATGCATTTATAGATTAAAAAAAGAGAAATCATGCATTCTCGATCTTCCCTAACCGAAAGTTTCACATCAAAAATGTACATTCTCAAATCAAACCTAATCATCAATTAAACAGAACAGCATATCATTAACACTACCAATAACGTCAATTCATATCATGATTCAAGGGCAAATAAAACCTGAGAAAGCAAGTTTCGGTTCTTAGCTAATCCGGGAATTGGGATCTCTGATTTTTAGCATACTCGACAATTGGAATGGCTCTTTTGATCTTTTTTTATTTTTAATTACTTGGAGACTATTGTAAGGCTGAATGTGATTGCAATTTGAAATCAAACCTAGCAGGCAGCATACAATTTGTACTTTTTTCTAAAGTTTATACAACAAATAAATTAAAAAATAAGCTGCCAACCAATAAAATTTCAAATATAAACCTTATTAAATTAAATATCTCATATAACACAAATACCGAATCCAAGTAAAACCCTGCCATCTTATTTATGTTTATGTAACAACTCTAAAACCATAAAATAAACCCCAAAAAGCCCTCTCTGTTCAATAAAAAAAATTAAACCTTAAACCCAAATAAAATTGTACAACAACAAACCCCAAAATCTAAATCCGTTAAATGCTGACATGGCGCGTGATGCGATGGCAAAACAAGATTTCAAATTCCGTTTCAGGTTTTATGCCGCCCATTTAATATTTTACATACTAGTTGAATTCTAAAATCCCATTTTTATGTATCTATGCCATGATTTAAATTTCCAAGCAAAATTACTGAGAAAAACAATTCAAAAATTGAGAGGGTCAGATATAAAAGCTTACAAAACAAATAAAAAACCAAAAAAAAAAGAGAGGGAATAACGAACGAGTCTAATTACTCACTTTGGAATCGAAGAACTTGAGATAAAACCGGGATTTGGGGACCTTGATTATGGATTCCAGGATTTCCGGTTTAAGAGCTTGGTTTTGATGGATTTTTTGAGCTGGTTGGGTAATTGAGAATGATTTGGTGATAGATTGGGGGCAAATTGAAAGTAACTGCCAGTGATTTATTTGCCCAATTGAGAGTAATTTTCAACAAAAAAGAGCTGAATTTCACTCCTAATAAGATTGGATCTTATTTATAAATACTAACGGATATTTTTGAGAGAAAAAACGGATTTAGGAGTAATTTAATTTAAACTATTGGGCTTTTTAGTTTGGGCAGATTTTAAATTGATAATTAAATGCTAAAAAATATTTAATTTTGATAATATTTTTGAGAGAAAAAACAAGAAGAAATTTTTCAGAGGAGAGGGAAAATACAATGCAGTTTCAAAGGATCATAAGCACTACTTTCTTTAGTTTTTTCAGTTTGAAAATAAAGGAGGAGAAAGAAACAGCTTAATTATCTTACCTTCTCTTTCTCTTAGCAAAACATTCTAATGCTCCTTATGGATCTCTTATAAAGAATATAGTCGAACTGGAAATTCCCAGTTTTACTAAAATGGAGAAGATTGTTCTATTAATTCTTTCCAATTTTCGTTTTGCAATTTCGGCGTGATGCAGGCTTCCATGCAAATTTCTCTCTCTCAGAAGGAAAAGAAGGGTTTAGGCGAGGTTTTTCACTCTCTCTCGCACTGAGGAAGAAGAAAGATGCCGTGCTTGAACCTGTCCACGAACGTCAGCCTGGCCGGCGTTGATACGTCGGCAATCCTGGCGGAGATGACGGAGGCCGTCGCTGAGGTCGTCGGGAAACCTAAGAATGTGAGTTCCATTCTTATTCCCTCTCAGTCTCTCTGTTTTTCAATCGCCATTGTTTCTCAGTAGATAATGTTTCTTGTCTTTGTGTTTGTGAATGAGATCTAATTGTATCAATCGTTTTGCATCCGTATTTGTTGAAAAGTACTTCTCAATTGGGCTGACAAACCTTCATTATAGTCATATTTCTTCAAAATTACTTCGCAATCGGACAAATAAATCTCAATTCTGCTCGTTTTTCTTGTTGAAAATACTTCTTAATTAGTCTAATAATCTCAATTTCGCTCCAAATCTCTTCAATTAAAACCAAAATTCCAACAATTAATCACTCAAATTCTCAATTCTGCTCGTATTCCTTGAAATTTTACTCCTCAATTGGGCCAACAAACTTCATCTATAATCATATCCGTTGAAAAATACTCCTCCTCAATCGGAACAACCAAATCTCAATCATACTCGTTTTTGTTCAAAATTACCTCTCAGTTCACCCTAATCAAGTATTAATCACTCAATTCTCTCTCTTTTTTACCAGTACGTAATGATCACCATTACCGGATCCGTACCGATCTCGTTCGGCGGTACGCAAGATCCAGCCGCTTACGGCGAACTGATTTCCGTCGGCGGTTTAAATCCGGATCTGAACCGGGAACTGAGTTCCGGGATTTCGGAAATCCTGGAATCCAGAATCCGGGTTTCCAAATCCCGGTTTTATCTCAAGTTTGTGGATTCCAAAGTGAGTAATATGACTGACTTGTTTGTTGTTTCTATTCTATTATTTTTTGTTTGGTAAGTTTTTTTTTTAAATACTCAGAATGACCTGATTTTGACTTGTTTCAATGGAAAAATTTGGTTTGGAATTTTGGATCCTGGTTCAAATAAATAAAATTGGGATTTCAAAGTAATCACTAAATTCTCTCTTAAACCTCTTTAAAACCCTAATTAATCACTCAAATTCTCTCTTTAGTGGAATAAGCTGAGTCAGGATACTCTGGTTATTTGAAAAATCGAGCGGGTTAGATGTAGAAATTTGTTATTTATTTATTTGTATGTTTATTTGTTTATTATTATTTTATTTTTGGGCTTATTTGTAATTTTGGAACTGTGTAGGCCAATCAAGCACAAGAACTTGCACAATGTTTGCATGCTTTACATCAAGAGTAGATTCATGTAATTAATTAGTTAATTACTACCATTTCAAAATCTTTTTTTTTTGTTTTGAAAAAAAGTTTTAGGTTGTAAATTATTTTCTTCCAGGATTTCATTTGACCGGTTCGAGACCAAATTTTTTGTTGTTATGAATAAATACATAAATTTGTATTGTTTTGATAAATAATTTTTGAATTATTTTGCATTTGATTTGGTCTGATTTTGTATGCTAATAAGGTTCTAGTTATCTTTTTCTTTGTACCTTAAATAATTAGTGAGATTTAGTTTGTAATGAAGGATTTTATTTTCTTTATGTTGTATTTTTCTCAATTTTACTTGATTAATTAATATGACTGTTGTACAAACTATTTACATTTTCTTAATAAAAAAAATAAAGTAGAATAGAAAAGCACATTTAACATATCAAAATCTTATTGGGCCAGTACGCTGTTATGCTGTTTATTATAAAAAAATATTCATAAAATGCTGTTTATTATAAAAAAATATTCATAACATTTGTAAGTACTTTAAACTTATAACTAAGGAAATTAAAACAAAAGAAATATGATTTTGACCTCTCTCCGTAATATTATTATCTCTATTATTATTATCAAATAAAATTTCATGAAACTTTATAAACACTTAATATAACCTACTAGGAAAATTTTAAAAACAACATCAACCGTGTAAATAGCGTTACTATTATTCCGAACATTAGAAAAGAAAGATAAATTTTAGGTATAATGAGGTTGGCGAGGGTTCCTTGTTATTGCACTTGAATATGGTGTTCCTTGTTTTTTCTTTGAATTTCTCTGATATCTTATTATTTTTAAACATCATAATGAATCTGTTTAATTGGGAATATCAGTTAACATTCAGAACTATTTAGGAATCTCCTATTTCTATTCTTATTCCTTTTCTCTAGACATGATGTTAATTTCTTAGTAATGGGAAATATATTTTCTGAATCAATGAGATCTATATCTCTTACATACATGATCATGCTTTTGGTTTTCTAAAATGATAATTAAATGATTACCGTATCAGTTTTGTATGACAAAAGAGATATCACGTGAAAGTAAGATGATTGGGTGGAAGGATTAACATGTGTGATAAAAAGAAGAGATCTTCTTATTAAGAAAATACTAATTGAAAAATTAAAACATATTATTTGACGCATTAGTCATAAACTAACGTTTTATGAAAAAAAATTGATCAAATTTTTATCTCTTTTTTATTGTTTTGTTTTTTTTATTTGGTAAGTTTTTACATTGAATCCTTTTAGTTTTATGAATATTGAGAATAACCTGATTTTCAATTTGTTTAGAGACTAGCTTTGAATCGCGTCCCAGATGAATAAAAACCAGTATTTTGAAATCTCATTTGACATGACTCGGATTTTGAAATTCCAGTTTTTTATCTGTGGCGGGATTTGGAGCTATGAACTAGAGAAATAAGATGAAAATTGGGTTATTATGCATATTTGAAAATTTGAGGGGGGGGGTTAGATATAAAAATTTGTATATTTATTAATTTATTTGTTTGATGCTTTATTTATTATTTTACTTTTTTGGGTTAATTGGTAATTTTGGAACATGGTAGGCCAATCAAGCACAAGAATTTGCGCAATGTTTGCATGCTTTACATCAAAGTAGGTTCTTGTAATCAATTAAGAAGTACCATTTTGAATTTCTTTTTCTTTTCTTTTTCTGAAAAAGTTTTGAGATTTTACTTGATTTATCCAGCGGCTGAGATTTTATCTGATTTTATATGCTAAATAATGCTATAGTTATCTTTTTCTTTTTTACTTTACATAATTAGGGGATTTAGTTTCTAATGAAAGATTTATTTTCATTCTATTGTATTTTTTCTAATTTTTACTTGATTAATTAATATATACTTCCAACTGATTTGTTATGGATAGACGGAATTTATTATTTTATTGAATCAAATTTTCTTAAAAAGATAAGTTTATGCCGGACAATGAAAAAAATGTTCATGTTAATATCACAATCTCTCATATAATAATACACTTATTTTCATAATTTTAAGCAACTAAATGGTCTCGCATATATTTCATTCGTCATTATCTAAACGTGGATTGGAAAACCAATGGAATTTAGAACTTAGGGCAAATCCGCCCAACATTATGATCAATGAATCGGAAGTTTGAGAGCACAAATACAACCATGTGGTTCGTAACTAGTTCACCATGGACGTCAATGAGTTATTCTACGATAGTTAATACTGTACTCGAATGCACTCGTGCAAATACACAATAATAGAAAATTAAACACTAGATAGATAATATTGCACTTGAACTTGCTATGGTGTTCCTTGTTTTTTCTTTGAATTTCTCCAATATCTTATTATTTTTAAACATCTTAATGAATCCGTTTAATTGGGCATAAGTTAACATTCAGAAGTGTCCAGAAATCTCCTATTTCTATTCTGTTTCCTTCTCTCTAGACATATGATGTAAATTTCTTAGTAGTGGGAAATGTATTTTCTGAATCAATGAGATATATATATATCTCTTATGTACATACATGATCATGCCTTTGCTTTTCTAAAATGATAATTAAATGATTACCGTATCAATTTTGTATGACAAAAGAGAGATCACATGAAAGTAAGATGATTGGGGTGGAAGGATTATCATGTGTGATAAAAGAAGAGATTTTTTATGAAAAAAATACTAATGGAACAAATAAATTCTAATATTACTTTTTTGTTGGTATGAATAAATAAATAATTTCTATTGTTTTGATATATATATTTGAATTATTTGGCCTTTGATTTTATCTGATCTTTACATAATTAAGGGGATTTAGTTTTTTTATGTAGGATTTATTTCCATTGTATTGTTTTTTCTCAGTTTTACTTGATTAATTAATATGACTACTATACTTAGTATTTACATTTTTTTTATTAAAAGAATAAAATAAATCTTAAAAGCCCAACAAACACATTAAAATACTATTGGGCCAGTGGGATATTATTCTGTCTATTATGATTTATTCCTAACTAAGGAAACTAAAATAAATAAATAAATAAATCTGATTTTGTCTTCTCTCCAGTAATTATGAAATAAAATTTCATAAAATTCTGTAACCACTAATGTTCCTAATTAAGTAAACTTAAACAACAAGAAATCAAATTAAAGATGTTGACTTTTCTCCTATAATGCTGCACCGACGCCAAACACGTTAATCAACTCTCAACAAATACATCCCTCTTTTACCTCCATATTGCGAGTCCAAAATCCATACAAAAATGACTCGCCACACAAAAATCCACACAATACTTGCTTTCATTTCCTCACACAGCCTTTCTTAATCCCCTCTTTACGTTCGTACCGCGAGTCAAAAAACGTACAAAAACAACTCACTACACACCATCAACACAATCCATCCATTTCCTCGCACGCCTTTCTATTAATCCTCCATCCTTCTTCCTCTCTTTCTCTTTCTCTTCCCTCTTTCCCTTCATACTGCGGGTCAATAAAATACACAAAGAGAACTCTCTACACAATCACACACAGAGTTCTTCCGTCCATTCCATCTCACGGCCTTTATTAATCGGGAAATGATATTTTAAGAGCAGATTTCGTATTCTGAGAGCTGAGAGAACAAGAAACAAACATCATCTAATTGAGAATACGCTCTCAGAATAAGAAATTTGCTCTTAAAATATCACCTCCCTTATTAATCAATCCTTCGTTTCATCTTCTTTCTTCGAAGCTTTTCTTTCTCTCTCTTTAGATCTGAATCTCAAACCCTAACTCTCTCTCTCTTCTCTAGCCATGGCGACAGTAGCGACGCAAGTGCCCTCCGCCCTGCCAATCACCACCCCCGCCGCCGGAACTGACCCGGCCGCGCCAGCCGCGACGCCGGCCATCCGTAACTTCATCACCCGCCTGACTGACAGCGTCCGCCGCTCGACTTCCGACCTCCGCCCGATCACCGAGCTCATGGACCGGTCGGCCTTCGCCCGGCCGGACTCCCTCTCCGACGCCACCTCACGCCTCCGCAAGAACCTGCCCTACTTCCGCGTCAACTACACCGCCGTGGTCGGGGTTTCTCTGGCTTTATCGTTGGTTACTCATCCGATCTCGTTGTTTCTGTTGTTGGCGTTACTGGCTGCGTGGTCGTTTTTGTATTTGTTCAGGCCGGCGGATCCGCCGCTGGTGTTGTTCGGAAGGACTTTTTCTGATAAGGAAACTTTGGGAAGTCTCGTTTTGGTTTCGATCATTGTGATTTTTATGACGTCTATTGGGTCGTTGATTATTTCGGCGATTACGGTTGGAGCTGCGCTTGTGTGTATTCATGGAGCGTTCAGGGTTCCGGAAGATCTGTTTCTCGATGAACCGGATCAGCCCGGCGCGGCCGCCGGACTTCTGTCGTTCTTGGGTGGTGCCGCCTCGTCGGTGGCGGCGCAAGCGCCGGCGGGACGTGTCTGATTCTGATTGGAGGAAGATTGAAGGAAAATATCAGGTTTGGATCTGGGATTTTGAAATTGAATTTTGGATTTTGGATTTTGGATTCGGATTTGATTTTGTTTTTCGTTTGAAGTTGGGTTTCGTTTTGTTGGATGTTTTTTTTTTTTTTTTTTTGAGGTTTGTTTGATATTCACTGATATATTTGTTGGTAGTGGTATAGAATGAAATGAATGAATGAATAACAAATTGGTGAGGTTTGTTATTTTACTGATATATTTTGAGGATGTTCTGTAATAATATTTCGTTCAAAATTTATATCTTTATTGGATTAATAATGCGTAGTAATTTATTTATTTATTTTGTTCTTTCTGTTGTGTGAATTCTGATATTTTGGTTGATTAGATCTTGGTATAGAATAACTTTGTATAACATTATTTGTTGTAAAGAGAAGGTATAACATTATTTGATTGAATAATCAAGTGTGGAATTAGGAAATGAGAAGGCAATTGTTTGATGAATTAGATATTGCAAACTTTGTAGGCACATTTTTCTCAAATTAGGGTTGCTATTTGTTGTAGGAAGATCTTAATATGATTTATGGAAAGTATGTTTGATGAATTATTTTGATGCCATTTATAAAGAATCATAACTGTTCTGTTCAACACGAAGGAAAAGAAAACAAAAAAAATTAACAAAAAAGTATGAAAGAAGGAAAATGTGACTTTTTTTTTTTTTTTATACCATTATTTCCCAAAATAAATCAATACTTGCCACTGTTTTGAAAATAATGTGGTAACTACCATTTCCGCCACTATTAGTGGCGGAACAACTTTTGTTCCGTCACTAGTAGTAGCGGAACAGCATAGATTTTCGGTTACGCAAAAACGGTCCATTTGACGCACTAAACGTGGTTAATTAGTATTAAAAATCTTGTTCCGCCACTACTAGTGGCGGTACATGTTAAAATATTTCTTTACACCCCACTTAAAGATTAAAATGGGTCATGAATGGGCACTTAACGTAAAAATTGAAGAATTACTATGTTCCGCCACTATTAGTGGCGGAACAGGTGCATATTTCAGCCACTATGTTCTGCCTAAAAAAAACCCATTTTTGTAACGGTTCTTTCCTAAAAATCGTTACTAATTACATTATTAGTAACGGTTTTTCCTAAAGAACCGTTACAGAACTGTAAAAAAAAAAATCTATTCATTCATATTTGTAACGGTTCTTTAATAAAAACCGTTACTAACGGTTTTTCGTAAAGAACCGTTACAGAACTGTAAAAAAAAAAATCTATTCATTCATATTTGTAACGGTTCTTTAATAAAAACCGTTACTAATTACATATTAGTAACGGTTTTCTTTAAAGAGCCGTTATAGAATTGTAAAAAAAATCTATTTATGCATATTTGTAACGGTTCTTTAATAAAAACCGTTACTAATTACATATTAGTAACGGTTTTTCCTAAACCATAAACAATCTGTAACGGTTGTTTACCGAAAACCGTTATTAATATGTAATTAGTAACGTTTTTTATTAAAGAACCGTTACAAATATGCATAAATAGATTTTTTTTTTACAATTTCAGAACGGTTCTTTAGAAAAACCGTTACTAATATGTAATTAGTAACGGGTTTTATTAAAGAACCGTTACAAATATGCATGAATAGATTTTTTTTTTTACAATTCTGTAACGGTTCTTTAGGAAAAACCGTTACTAATAATGTAATTAGTAACGGATTTTAGGAAAGAACCGTTACAAAAATGGGTTTTTTTTTAAGGCGGAACATAGTGGCTGAAATATGCACCTGTTCCGCCACTAATAGTGGCGGAACATAGTAATTCTTCAATTTTTACGCTAATTGCCCATTCATGAGCCATGTTAATCTTTAAGTGGGGGTAAAGAAATATTTTAACATGTTCCGCCACTAGTAGTGGCGGAACAAGATTTTTAATACTAATTAACCACGTTTAGTGCGTCAAATGGACCGTTTTTGGCAGAATTGAAAATCTATCTGTTCCGCCACTACTAGTGGCGGAACAAAAGTTGTTCCGCCACTAATAGTGGCGGAAATGGTAGTTACCACATTATTTTCAAAACAGTGACAAGTATTGATTTATTTTGGGAAATAATGATATAAAAAAAAAAATAGTCGGAAAATGTGAGGCCTACATTTTTAATGGGCTATTTGAAATTATTGAAGGATTTAAATTTTGGCCCAGTATGAAATATTGGATCAAACAGTAAAAGGAGCAAACAAAAAATAAATAAATAAAAGAAAAGAAAAAGTATGAACAGAGGAAAATGTACAAATAATAGAAAAAGAAATAATGAAAGGACATGATAATAAGTAATGAATTGCCTGCAACACAGTGTACTACACAATATAGCAACATTAAAGGTTTCATAAAGAGACAAGAAATGCCTCCTCTTGATGTATCATTACATCATTTTTCTATATCTCTCTACATGTGTAATATATATTTTTATATTTTAGTCGATCTGTGCATACAAATATATGTGGAAATGTATATTTTTATTTGTATATCTTTTTGAATATCAGCATGTCTTTTTTACTTATCATGTATATGATTTTTTTTTAACAATAATCATGTCGTTTTACTTATTCTTTTTAGGATTTGGGTATTAAGTTTGGGGTTTAGATTTAGCCTAGAAATAAATATGCACACTACAATTAAACAATATACTATTCACATATCAAGGTGATAAACAACACACAGAAAGCTAGAAAAGATGCCTCTCCAAAACCCAAAAGAAAAAAAAGAGTAATAAGTTATAGATATACATTCACATCTTACCTCGTTCGTATCAGATAAGAAGAAATGCATCATCAATGCTCCTAGAAAAAACCAAAAAAGGTAATATTTTTATTTTCAATACTTTACTTTGGCCTAGAAATGAATGACTATACATTGAGCATTGTGCACATAAAAGAGGGCAGAAAGGTAATTTACAAACTTGATGATGTTATCTCCAGTGACTTTGTATGTGTTCTCATCCAATTATCATCTTTGTATTAAAACCATTTTTTAATAGCTAATTTAGTTTTATTATAATATTATTTTAGACGCGGTTAATATTTTAGTGAATCAAAATCAAGATAACAATTGATTATTATCATATTTTTATCAAATCCAAAAAACTGAATTAAATTTTTTTAATTAACATCCAAAAGAGAAACAATAGAATTATATTGTGTAAACCGGTTTATAAAGTCATATAAATTTTATCTTTTTAATCCTCTAATATATTAATTTTAGTGCATCGTAGAAATAAGGGATAATCCACTGTTTATACACGAAAAAAATCAAATTCCCAAAAAATACACATTTGGAAACAAATTCCATTTCATGAAAAATGTCATGAAATGGAATTCAATTTTTTTTTCCAAATGTGTATTTTTCGATTTTTCATGAAAATGCCATGAAATGGAAGTGCGAAAATGTCGTGAAATTGTTTTCAAATGTATATTTTTCGGGAATTTAATTTTTTTTCGTATCTAAACAGTAAATTCTTCCTAGAAATAATGGAGATCTGTTTTGTAAAAACTTGAGAAGTGAAATACAAACTGGTCAATGAACCATAAATAAATCCGTGATCAGTATGTACTATCTGGGTCAATAAATATACTAACGTCATTCCATCAAATCACACTTGACAGATACGAACTCGTGAGAAAACGTAGAAAAGGAGACAGTGAGGAGCATTATAGAAAGTAGCCGTTGGAAGAGATATAATGCAGCTCCGTTTCTCGTGTTCTGTCTCTGCTCTCACTAGCCGTTAGCACATTTCTCTTCTCTCTCAACACAACAGAGTTACATACAAAACCCTTTCTAAAGCCCTCTTTCTCCTTATACACTCCACTCTCTCTCTCTCTCTCTCTCTCACAGAGTACATCAAATTTACTCTCTGTATATCTCAGTACATGAAACATTCCGCCATGAACGAGCCAAACAAAGCAAAAGCCCACAAAAGCTTTAAACTCCTCTGTACTTTCCTCCTCTCTCTACACCTCGCCACGTCAGCATCTTCTCAGCCTTCAGATGGGGTGATAATCTCGCAAGCCGACTACCAAGGCCTCGAAGCCTTAAAGCACGAGCTAACTGACCCAAAAGGCTTCTTAAACAGCTGGAACGGTACCGGTTTGGGAGCTTGCTCAGGCGGGTGGTACGGCATTAAATGCGTCAATGGAAAAGTCATCTCGATCAGCTTGCCGTGGCGAGGCTTGGGCGGCAAGTTAACCGAGAGACTCGGTCAGCTTATCTCATTGCGTAGAATTAGTTTGCATGATAATTTCATAACGGGTCCGATTCCTTCTTCAATTGGGTTTCTGCCCGATTTGAGAGGTTTGTATTTGTTTAATAACAGATTTTCGGGCTCGATTCCGGCTGAAATTGGGAACTGTTTGAATCTCCAAGCTCTTGATGTGAGTAATAATTCGTTAATTGGGGGAATTCCGTTTTCGATTGCGAATTCGAGCCGGTTGTATAGACTCAATTTAGGGTTTAATAATCTGTCGGGTGGAATTCCTAGTGAGGTTTTTGAGTCTAGTTCGATTGTTTTTCTGTTTCTGCAAAATAATAGCCTTTCTGGTTCGATTCCTGATAAAATACTGAGTTCTAGTAAGTTAAAAGAGATTTCGGTCGCGAATAATAAGATTAATGGAAGCTTACCAAACTCAATTGGGTCGCTCGGTAAAATAGAAACCCTAGATTTTTCAGGGAATTCAATTAATGGAGATCTCCCTTCTTCTCTGTCCAATCTCCCCTCTTTAGTTACCCTTCACTTTGAAAGAAACCAAATCGAAAGCCAAATTCCCCAATCCATCAACAATCTCAAAAACCTCTCAATTCTCTCTCTAAAATCCAACAAAATTTACGGCCCAATTCCAGATTCGATCGGCAAAATCCCCAATTTGACCCAATTAGATTTATCGCAGAACAATCTCAACGGCTCAATCCCAACTTCTTTAACTAATCTCACAAATCTCGTTTCGTTCAACGTTTCATACAACAATTTGTCCGGCCAAGTACCCCTCCTTCTCTCTCAGAAATTCAACTCGAGCTCTTTCAAAGGAAACATACAGCTTTGCGGCTACACTCTCTCTCTCCCCTGTCCCTCTCTCTCTCCCTCTCCAGTTCCCTCTCTCTCTCCCTCTTCATTTCCCTCCTCACAACAAACAGCTCGCAAAAGACTCAAAACGAGAGACATAATCCTCATCGCGAGCGGCGGATTCATCCTCCTTTTACTCCTCCTCTGTTTCATCCTCCTCTGTTGCTTACTCCGAAAGAGAAACAACAATGTTTCTCCCAAAACCAAACCGGGTCAAACTCAAACCGGGTCAACGGGTCGGGGCGAGAAACCCGCTTCCGGACCCGAAACCGAATCGGGCACGGGAGACTTGGGAGGCAAGTTAGTCCATTTCGACGGACCGTTAGCATTCACAGCAGACGATTTGTTGTGTGCAACGGCAGAAATAATCGGCAAAAGCACTTATGGCACGGTTTACAAAGCGAGTTTGGAAGACGGAAGCCAAGTCGCGGTGAAACGGTTGAGAGAGAAGATCACTAAAGGGCAGAAGGAGTTTGAGACCGAAGTGGCGTTGATTGGGAAAGTTAGACATGAGAACTTGTTGAGTTTGACAGCGTATTATTTGGGGCCAAAAGGAGAGAAATTGTTGGTGTTTGATTACATGCCTAAGGGCAGCCTTGCCACTTTTCTACATGGTATGTTTTTGTTTGTTTATTGTTTTTTTTTTCTGTCATTTTTTATTTAAAATTGTGCTATGTTTTTCTATATTTTATTCACTATTTTTTTCACTATTTTTATATTTCTAAGTATATTTCTTTTCTAATTATACTTCTATTCTAATATTTTTATAAGTATATCTCATTTGTAGTTTTCATTTGCTCACTCTTCTATTTTTCTATATTTTTATTATTACAACTATCCTATGTTTTCTATATTTTTATTTTCTGCACAATTACTTATGAAATTATTGTAACACAGCTCGTGAGCCCAACACACCAATTGACTGGCCGACCCGAATGAGAATCGCGAAAGGCACGGCCCAAGGCCTGGCCCATCTCCACGACTCAGTCAACACGATCCACGGAAACCTCACGAGCTCCAACATCCTGCTCGACGAGTCCCTCACCCCCAAAATCTCGGACTTCAACCTCTCTCGCCTCATGACGGCCTCCGCCACCTCAGCCGCTCTCGCCGCCACCTCAGCATTAGGCTACCGCGCGCCCGAAATCTCCAAGCACAAAAAGAGTAACACCAAATCGGATATTTATAGCTTAGGAGTCGTTATTTTAGAACTTCTGACGGGCAAATCGCCTGCGGACTGTGTGAGTGATAATGGATTTGACTTGCCGAAACGGGTGGCGGAGATAGTGAAAGAGGAGTGGACCAATGAAGTTTTTGATGTGGAGTTGATGAGGGAGGCGGGAACTGATTTGACGGGGGATGAGTTGTTGAACGCGTTGAAGTTGGCGTTGCATTGTGTCGATCCATCGCCTGGAGCCAGGCCTGAGGCCAGGGATGTCGTGAGGCAGCTGGAGGAGATCAGGCCGGAGTCCGTCGGTGGCGGTGGTGAGGAGGCGTCGACGAGTCAAGTTTGAGAGAGGTTATTCTTTATAAGGGTAATAAGTTTAGGGTTTCATTCTTTATATTCTTTGAAATGTTTAGCATATGATATATTTTTATTTTTTATTTTTTTAGATATGATATATGTATATGTTGGTTTTATGTTAGGGTTAGGTGGGTTTATTAAAAGAATTGATTTATTGTTTCAATATGTTATGGAATCTATAATAATTACTCGAAATGTTATACCTCTTTCTTCAATTTTATTATTGCAAATGGTATTAATTTTATTGATATTATTATTTTTATGGAAGTTAGAGATTGTCACTTGAAAATAAAATCTTAGTTAAAGGAAATCTCCAAACTGGGTTCAGAGACTAGACAAAGGAAATAGCTGAAGGAAATGGGTCATCATAAAACATATACTTGTTTTGTGATTGTATTGTAACTGAAAGAATACATTGCAAGTTGTAACTTGTACAAAAATATATCGTAAATGGTTGACTCTAAAAAAAGTAGGATGTTAAAGGTGCGATGCGAAAATGTTGTTGCTAAATTTAGGATTTAGGATTTAATACTCGTTAAGAATGATTTATTTCTTTCAAATAAACTTCTTCATTTAAGGATTTCAAAAAAAAATACTCTGTTATTTGTTATTTTACAATTAAAAAAAAAAAAACAAAGAGTTATTTTCTCTATTTCATTAGAAAAAATAATATCTCTTTAATAAACTTAAAAAAAATTAGTTCATTAAAAATCAAACACCCTGATTATCTTTACAATTTCCAAAAAGATCATGACTAAAAAACAGGCAGTAAGAAAGTTTGTGGCATACTCCATAGGTTTAACAGGACTCTACTAAGACAATTAGAACATTACCACGAACATAATTTTCAGCAAATTTTCAATCACGGAAAGCTAAATTCGGGTTGGATTTATCCGCAAATACTGAAGAAGTTTAGAGAACCCCAAAAAGGCAAATATCCCCAGCAACTATGATGCCAACATCGTTACAAAACCGCTGACCTTTAAACATGGTTGATCTGTCATTTTTCTTATTTTTTCTATGCTATAATTTTTCTCTCCAAACTAAAATAAACAAAATGAAAAAAATATATATTATGATAGATAGATTTATCATTTTTTTTTTCTTTATTTTCCTGTTCTGTTTCAAACAAAATTAAAAACAACATTGAAAACAAGTAACAACAAAAGTAATACACTAAGAAATAGAATTGAAAAATTAATTAATTTCATCAAACAATTGGAAAATATTTAAATATTAAAAAAAAAATCAAGCGTTGAAAGATTTTATCAAATGGGTCATAACTTCATTTGTTACCACAATTAAATATTCTAAAACCAACAAAAACAAATCCAATTTTTTCTGTTTTAAAGAGAAGGGTACGAAAATTTTCCATGGATATTAATTTTGACAACCTGCATGTTGTAGGGGCGACATGCTCACAAGAGATGAGGTGAAACTATAATACTTCCATCAGTGGAATTTATCTCAATTTTTCTTAGTTTCCATCAATTTCTCATATCAAATAATAACCTATCATTATCATATCAATACATTCAACATGACAAAGGATACAATCAAAACCCTCAAAAATGACAAATAAAAGAAACAACATTCACACAAGTTTTGCCTCAACATTAGTTGAAATCATGCAATACTCGGTTCGATCATGCGATTTATGCAAATTTTACAATTAATGGCGCTTCATTTCTAACTTATTTTTTGTGAATGGACTTTTCACCAGGGATTCAAATTCCGCTTTCATAAAAACAAGTAGAGGTGGCAAATGGGCTGGTTGGGCCGGGTTCGGGTCAGGTCATTTCGGGTTCCGGGTCGTTCGGGTCACGGGTCGTTCGGGTCACGGGTCATTCGGGTCACGGGTCGCTCGGGTCTCGGGTCGCTCGGGTATCGGGTCGCTCGGGTACCGGGTTGTTCGGGTCTCGGATCGATCGGGTCTCGGGTCGTTCGGGTCTCGGGTCGTTCGGGTTATGGGTCAGGCGGGTTCGGGTTACAGGTCAATCGGGTTATGGGTCATTCGGGTTTGTATTTCGGGTAATTCGGGTCTGTGTTTCGAAAAAGTTTGGTCTGTGTTTTGAGCAATTCAAGTTTGTATATAGATAGACGAAATATCGAAAATTCGACTTAATTTTCATAGTTCCTAAAATTGGAATCAGGATCTAATTCATTCACTGTCTGTGTAGTGAGAATCATCCGACTCTGATTGGAATCGGCCGAGTCGAATCGGAGAATTTGATTTTTTTAAAGTATTATCTTTAAATTAAAAAAATGGAATAAAATGAAATTTTTTTTTTAAAGTTATAAAAACATGGAAAGATTCAAATAAAATATAATCATATACATTTGGATATATCTATTATATATGATATTTTTGACTATATTTTTTATTTAAGAGGGGCAATGAAAAAAATTGAAAAAAATAAAAAATCGAAAAAAAATAAAAAAATCGAACTTGGTTTAATTTTGTTGATGACCTCGTTTATTGCACGATATTATATAATATTAATTTTGTATGTTGTTATTAGTTATGTGTTATTTATACAAAATGAGTTCACTATAACAAACCAAGTTTTCTAGTAAAAAAATATTAATTCATTAATGTATTAATAATTTAATATCATAAGATGTGAGAATTAAAAAATCATCATTATACACATAACACATGTAGATATACAACTTTTTCAATGTAAAATTACAGAAACTCCAATAATTATGGCAAAATCAAGACACAAATATTCGAATTCCATGTTATTCATCTTGCATTACATGTTATTCAGGTTTCGAAAATTGGGCGGGTCAATCGGGTTCGGGTTCGGGTAATTCGGGTTACGGGTCGTTCGGGTTTCGGGCCATTCGGGTTCGGGCCGCTCGGGTTTCGGGCCATTCGGGTTTCGGGCCATTCGGGTTTCGGGTTCTTCGGGTTTCGGGTCATTCGGATTTCGGATCAGGTCGGGTTTCGGGCCGTTGACTTGTCAACATCTTCGGATCGGGTCAGGTTCGGGTTCGGGTCGGTCGGACGGGTTTTTCGGGTCGAGTCAGATTTTGCCACCTCTAAAAACAAGGGATTAATCTTTCATGCCTTTTTCTGAAGTACAATTGTTGAAAGTTGGAACTATGGAAGTCCGAGAATATTGTACCTTGAAAATAAAAGTTAGCTCCAAGGCCTAACTGGATTTAAAGACAAATTTGGGCCTTGGCCCAATTTTTACCTCTTTATTTTACTTATTTATTAGTTTTTGTTAAAGATGTTAGATGATAATGGACGTCTATAATTTGTTACTTGAAAACGAACTATTATATCATAAAATGAAGAACAGTGAAATATATACAGCACTCACTCAAAATGATATACTTGCTGATGCTGAAAAAATTCTTTGACAAAAACATATCGAGCCTATAAAATTTAATATCACTTAAATTGTTTTATTTTTTTTTTTGAAAAATTACGGAGAGCTTGAGTGTCATCGCGTGAATCTATTAATCAAAGTTCAGTTCAGTTACAAACCATCATTTGATAATAGAATCAAATTTTTGGTGAAATAAGTAAAATATGACAAACAAAAGTGGTGTTCTTACAAACTCCACATCTCAAAAATTAATACAGACATAAAATAATTGAGAAATTATTGCAGTGCAAACATATTAGAAGAGCTAAACGCCGAAGTCATGACACAAGATGTGGCTGTTTTCTCCCTATTCGCCCTTGTATGCGGAGCTCTCCTTGTCTCTGTTATGTCTTTTTGTTGTCGGTTATGTCTTACTGTGGTTGCATTTCTGCCAGCTCATGAACTCGTTTGTCGCACTAGATAGAACGGTAGGAGTGTTTTGGTGTTCATCTCTAAATATCACTTAAATTGTTATAGATATATCAATACTAAGTAATAATATAATCAGATAATTCACATAGAAGAATTAGAATTGAGAAAAAAAATAAAAGACAAAAGGAATTCCTTTTATGTAAATTAATTAAATTGATTGATGTGAGAATGTAACTAACTTTGCTGCTGTGATCCCACCTGGGGCCAAATCCTTTGAAAAAAAAACTTTGCTGCTGTGATGTAACCACAAAAAGCACCAAACCAAACAAAAAATCCTAATTAATTGAAGCTTGAAAGCAACATCCCCAACATACCAGCATTATATAACTGGAAAATTTTCAAACCCCCCTGTATTTTTAGATTATCTTTTTAGGCCCAATAATATAAGTTGAATTTTTAACTTAAAATTTTATTTTTTTATCCTCCTATAAGGATTAATTCAACATTTTATCCATTTATTATTTTAACTACAGTCATGAACAATCTATTCCCGGCCATAATTTATTTACTTCAATCTAAAGTCACATATAAAAGAAAAAAAATTAATATTTTCCAATTATCAACATTATTTTTAAGACATTTTATGATACTTTATTTTATTTCTAATATACCAGTAACAAAAACTTCTTTGATATTTTTCAAGAAAAAATATCTGAGAGAAAAATTTAAAAATAAAATAATAGATTTTATTATTGACTTGATAGCAAAATTTCATGATGATTGTATGCTTTACAAGGTGAAAGAAAGCATTAAATCAAATCTGCTCATTTACCTAACACACAATCCTGATGCTCTTGGTTGGTCTTTAAGTGTTCTTTATTTTTTATTTTTTCAAAAAACTTCCATTTTCTTTCAAAAATATTTTTTCTTCTTTATTGTTCCTCAGCAAAATGGAGAGTAGACTCAAAAGTCTCTGCATCCATATGGAACTACAAAAATATTTATAAAAAAAAGAATTTCTTACTTGACTTGACAGCAAAATTCCCCTTTTTACTCTCTTTTTCTTTCAATGCATTATTCATTAGTATTAAATATTTACAAAAAAAAAAATTTTAAAAAGGTAAATAGAAAAAGAGTTCCCAAAAGGAGACGGATAACAAAAGGCTAGAAATGAAAGATAATGAGACATGGACTCGAAACGAAGATTTAATCCTCGGAAAAAAGCTGGAAGCTTATAATCCTTCTTTTCTCATTTTTTTTTGAGATCTTGTGGTTGATAAACTTTGCTAAATATGTATTAAAAAAATGTATTTGTTGAAATTTGAATTTGTGATTTTTTTCAAAGTTTTAAAATGTATTACCATTTGAGCTACCAAGTTTTGAATTTTTTTTTCTCAGCTTCATTTATTTATTATTGTTATTATGATTTATTTCCTGAAACATGGCCATTTGTGAAGGTAACAAAATTTGCAAAATTACATAATGATCCTTCAAGTTTTCTTGATCTGCTCTTTTTGATTGGTTATTTTACAAGGAAAGTTAGTTTAGGATTAGCTTTCACTATGTTGTCTCTCTATGTGAGCTATTTTACGCTCCATTATTGTTGTAATCTTGAACCTTGTAAACTTTTTATTTTTTTAATGGTATTTCAGAAGGCAATCGCGCGATGACGCTTCAAAAATATAAGTTTATAACAACATTTCTCTTCAAGTTTAGAGGGTGACATTTTACTTGCTACATGCATTGACTGATTTGTGATTCAAAAAGCACCAATTTCTTCAATTACAAGGAATCAATCAACAAAGGAAGAAGAATACATTCGAAATTTTCGAATGAAGTCAAGTCAATGAACAGTAAATATATTCAATTTGTGGTTTACAGTAGCAGTTGGTTTGTTAGATTAAAAGTGAAGCTATCTGTCTTATTAAAAAGGGAAATTTTAAGCCCCTATCTTTTCAGAATATTTTAAAATTTATCATATATTTTTTACCCGCTATATTGATTACTTTTCAATAGAAAAAGTCGAATATCTTTTCTTTTGGGACAAAATGTCTTTCTTTCATTATTTTTGTGCTAATTTAATTTGTATAAAAATATTCAAAATAATTATTTTTTTAATTATTGATGTGATGTTGTTCCACAATTTTAGAAAATATTCTATGTGATGTTGTAAAATAAAAATAAGAAAAAGGTATTCTATCTCATGTTGTGTATAATAAAGGTATCTCATCTTGTATAGTAAAAATAAGGGAAAAAATCTATCTGATGGTGTAAATAAGAAAAAAAATCTATCTAATGTTATGCAATTTTTTGATAGCTTCACATTTACCATGAGTGATTACGGCACATGAGAAGAATTTTAGTTAGTTTCTTTCTCTAGAAGCCATGCATAACTGCACAAGTGAATAGGTGAAGAAATTGGCCCAAATTTAGACTTTTTGAGACCTTTACTTCTACTAGTAATGCAATAGTCAATATATACAATTTTACTATTCAAAAAGAGTTTCACCCAAATCCAACAACCCTAACTAAACTTGGTAGAATTGAATTGATTGGTGCAAAAAAAATTGAATCGATTGATGCTAAAAAGGCCCTTGACATTTAGCGCATGATCATAGTCAAAAGGCTTGTAGCAATATCATTTTCTTTGTTCTTTTATGGTCCCCTCCATGTCTATATATTATAATTTGGGGTGGAGTTATGTACAAATTCTTGCTTGTGACGGTCCCGTCATGGCAATTTTTATTATTGTAATATGTATAAAGAAAGATTTAAGATTCTATGTAACAATAAAATGACTTCAAAACACACTATCTAAATTCCATAAAAGTTAAAACTCTTTATAGTTTACAATATATTTTTTAAATGTATTTGATCATTGTTATATTACTTTATTCTGGCATCCACCCTACACTTTTTGACACCCTAATTGGCATGATATGATGATGTATATATTCAAGAGTTCATTTCATGAGAAGAAGCCTTGTGAAGAAAGCATTGTGAAAACTTTTTTTTCTTAAAAAGCATTGTGAAAACATGAAATCAATAGTATCTATCAGATTAAAGGTGCCTGCCTAGTAGTTGCACCAAATTATTTTTTTCTTTTTGCAAATTGTATGCTTTATGAGCCACATAGACTTGACCATGTCCTCCTAGAATAAAAATAAAAAATAAAATAATCATTTCCAAATCCACCACAAATCAAAACCTAATCTCCCTAATTGCCCCCGGCCTCTTGAATTCTATATATAAGGAGAGAAGTGAGCCTCTCTTCTCAAATATTCCACAGCAGAACTCATATCCAAAAAGAAATTAGGGTTTAATATACAAGGGTCTTGTTTTTTCAACATAATGATGAAATCTTGGCCCCTCTTTTTGCTCTTAGGGTTTGCATTTCTCTTCTCTTCCACCAATGGAGAATACCACTACCACGAGTTTGTTGTATGTACATCTATATTCACATATATATTTCATTTTTTTCTCTACATGTCTTCACTTAATTATCTTTATGTGTGATATACTTGGATGAACCAGGTGCAAGAAACACCAGTGAAGAGGCTGTGCAAGGCTCACAACATAATGACAGTCAACGGTCAATTTCCTGGACCAACTTTGGAAGTCTATGATGGAGATACACTTGAAGTCAAAGTTACAAACAAAGGAAAATATAATCTCACCATTCATTGGTAACATTTCTTTTGAATATTTATCATTTTATAGTATATATGAACATCCACTGCATTGCATGTACATTTTTTGTCTGTGGAGTTTTGAGTATTTACCCGTTTATGTCATATATGGCAGAAATACATCGTACGTATTTACTTTAAGGTGATCATTCATGCATGTGCAAGCATAAAGTTACTTTTTCATATCTAGTTATTTTGTTACTCTAGTACTTACTAGAGTGGGTCTATCTAGCTTTATTCTTATTCTTCCTTTCTTCTTTTAACTTTTCATAGTCAACTTACAATGATATTTCCTCCAAATCCAGTAATAAATCTTCACTGCATATACTAAGAAAAGTTAAAATAAGTTTAGAATGATTTAAATACATAAAAATACACACAGATTCCAGAAATTCCATTATATCATAATATGCACTAGAGCTCTAATATCACATACTATCATGTCAAAAATCTATTATGTATTTATTTGATTTTAACTTCATATATATACTTGTAGGCATGGGGTGAGGCAGATGAGAACAGCATGGTCAGACGGACCCGAGTTTGTGACTCAGTGCCCGATCCGACCTGGCGAGAGCTACACATATCGGTTCACGTTACTCGGACAAATCGGTACGCTTTGGTGGCATGCTCACAGTTCATGGCTCAGAGCAACTGTTTATGGAACCCTTATAATTCACCCTAAAGGCGATTATCCTTTCAAGAAGCCCGACAGAGAAATCCCTATTATTCTTGGTAATTCTCTCTCTCTCTCTCTCTCTTCTTTCTCTTACTCTCTCTAGTCTATACATGCATGCTTAAAAAGATTAGTGCAACATGAACACGATTGGTTGGTTGTTGTTATGGTTTCTGTTTTATTAGTCTTTTTATTGAGAAACATGAAATGATTATAAGTTGGTGGAGCACATGCATGATGGTGATAGTGGTGGTGGGTTTTTTATAATTAGTGCAGTTCATTTGTGGCATATCCTTAATTAAAATGTTTCATATAAAGATATTTTGTAGGGTCAAAAAATACGCATCATTCTTGGCCAAAAAGAAGCCATTAGAATTGGCATGAAAATGTGTTAGGACATGTAGTGGGGGACTTGACTGGATTTTCTGATACTAGACCAACTAAAATATTTTTGGGAGCCAAATATATAGATTTACTGTTTATTAAAAAAAAATTAAGCTTATTGATCGTCGAAAATCTTAAGATCTGCCACCTGACACACGAATGGTTTTCTTAGGAACAAAAAAAAACTATAATTATATCACATTATATATTAGTTTTAAGATGTAATATTGTCGATACCATCATTAAGAAGTCATTTGTGATACATGTACTGATGTACTGTACACTTTGCAAATTGGTTTAATTATGTATGATAACCAAAATCATCGCAATTCGCAAGCTTTTTTTTGGTAACAAATGGGCTCTTAAGGTAAGCTCCAAGGATTAGTACCATTATCTTTTGTAAAATTTACATATTTTCCTATAAGTTTGAACATTGTACCATATAACGTTGTTTCCCGCTTGGCTAATTACTGTATTATAGTTCATCCTTTATTATTTTGTCCTTTAAAAGATTTCTTTAATAAATTATTAAAGGTACTCTTATCACAGATGTTAGTTAATAATTCTTTTCACACCAAAAACATTATTAGAGACATAAAAAAGGCAAAGGTTGATTTATCTTGAAATATGCAATGGGCTTCTGCTTTCTGAAACAACCTTTTCCGTTACAGGCTTGAATTATGATGATATGTCTTTTCAAGCCTAAAAAAGCTCTTTTAAAATAAAAAAATTAAAGATAAAAGTTTTTCAATTTTCTGTTTAATTACTATTGTAACACACAAAAAAAAATTATTTCTAAAATTTGTAATTTGTAACATCAATAATTTTTTATGTCTAAGCTAAACTTCTTGATCTAATTTTCTTAGGAAATGAGTGAAAGTGACTTGCCATGAGAAAATAAAAAGTAAAGAATAAAGAGTCATAAAAAGATGAGTAGACCAATTAAGTGAGGTCTCACAACCCGGCAGAATGGATGTAGAAAATTACCCCTTCAAAAGCACTTCTAATTCTAGAAGACCTATGTTTTATCTTAAAGATTCTATAGCATTAATTTACATACTTTTTGTATATAAAAAGTTCATATATGTTTTCGGGAAGGAATTTTATCCCTACTGCATTTCATAAAAAAAATCATCTATGTCCTTCCAAAAAAAAAATATTCCAATAATTCGATCATATGAGAATTATCATTTTCAATTATCATTTTTTTATATGTTTACAATTATGCAGGAGAGTGGTGGGACCAAAACCCGATTGATGTAGTCAGAGAGGCGACTCGAACTGGGGCCGCTCCAAATAATTCAGACGCATTCACCGTTAATGGACAACCTGGAGATCTCTATCAGTGTTCCAGCAAAGGTAATTCAAATTCAACTATACTAATCGCTTCAAAAAGAATAATTGTTCTCCTTGTGATACATTTTCTATCTATATATAAAATATTCAATAATGCAAAACTTTTTTAGGGTAAAAAATAATGTAATTTTCAAGATTTAATAAATTATTGAATTCATCTGATTTTACAGAAACAACGATATTTCCGGTGAAGGCTGGCGAAACCAACCTCCTTCGGTTCATAAACGCAGCCTTAAACACCGAGTTATTTATCAGCATCGCCAATCATACAATGACCATTGTTGGTTCAGACGCTTCCTACAACAAACAATTCACCACTTCGGTTCTGATGCTCGGTCCTGGACAGACAACTGATGTCCTTGTCACCTTTAATCAAAACTCGGGCAGCTATTATTTAGCTGCCCGAGCCTACGCCTCTGCACAGGGCGTTCCTTTTGATAATACCACAACCACCGCTATAATAGACTATGGAACCACAAA